>JANUYF010000004.1:316713098-317243098 GCA_026167975.1 Phrynosoma blainvillii | reverse complement strand
GAAATGCACATGCCCTATTGCTATTGTTATTTTTCCTCCTCCTCCTGCTCCTCTTCCTCCTCTTCCTCCACTTATTCCTTTTTCTTCCTTCTTTCCCCTCTTTTACTTCTATTTTTACTTCACCTGGAATACTGTGTCCAGTTCTGGGCACCACAATTCAAAAAGGATGTGGAGAAACTGGAGCGTGTCCAAAGGAGGGCAACTAAAATGGTGAAGGATCTGGAAACCAAGCCCTATGAGGAACGACTTAGGGAGCTGGGGATGTTTAGCCTGGAGAAGAGAAGACTGAGAGGTGATATGATAGCTGTGTTTAAATATTTGAAGGGATGTCATATTGAGGAGGGAACAAGCTTGTTTTCTGCTGCTCCAGAGACTAGGACCCGAAACAATGGATGCAAGCTGCAAGAAAAGAGATTCCACCTCAACATTAGGAGGAACTTCCTAACAGTAAGGGCGGTTCGACAGTGGAACACACTCCTTCCTCGGAGAGTAGTGGAGTCTTCTTCCTTGGAGGTCTTTAAGCAGCGGCTGGATGGTCATCTGTCGGGGATGCTTTGATTCGGAGTTCCTGCATGTCAGGGGGTTGGACTGGATGGCCCTTGTGGTCTCTTCCAACTCTATGATTCTATGATTCTATGATTCTATTTCCCCTCCCCAATATTTCCTTCCTCCTCCTCCTCTTTCTTCTTGTTCCTCCTCCTCCTCCTCCTCCTCTTCTTCTTCTTTCCCCCATCTTCCTCCTCTACGTCTTCCTCTTTTCTCCTCCTCCTCCTTTTTTTCTTCTTTTTTCCTTCTCCTCCTCTTTCTTCTTCTTCTTCTTCTTCTTCTTCTTCTTCTTCTTCTTCTTCTTCTTCTTCTTCTTCTTCTTCTCCTCCTTCACATTCTTGCCCTCCTCCTCTTCTTGTTCTCCTCCTCCTCACCCTGCTTCTTGTTCTTCTTCCTCCTCCTCTTTCTCCTTCTTGTTTTTCTTCTTTTTCCTCCTCCTCCTCCTCTTCTTTCCCCTGCCTCTCCTCTTCTTCCTCATCCTCTTCCTCTTTCTTCTTGTTCCTCCTCCTCCTCCTTCTCCTCCTCCTCTCCTCCTTCTTCTTTTCTCCTTCTCCTTCTTTGCTTTCCTCCTCCTCCTCCTCTTCCTCCTCTTTTTCCTCTCCTCCTCCTCCTCCTCCTCCCCCAGCACAGCACACAGTTAAAAGCCCATCATAGTCATTTCCTAAAAGCCTGATGGGACAGAAATATTTTTTTAACTTGCTGGCAGAAAGAAAGCAAGGAGGCTGGCTAGGAAGTTGTGCAGTTTTATAGCCTAACTTTATACTCAGTTACATCTCAGTTGTGTTACATCACCTTATTACGGAAGTGTAACATAGCACAAACAGATGCACAACAACAATGTGCAATGTCTGGTGGGATCATATGCGCAATGTCACTTTTATAACCTTCAACTAAATATAGCTTTTATGTATTAGAAGGGGGGGAAAAAGACCAACCAATAGCTCACATGTGCTAACAGAAAATTTCCAAAGTGTCTTTAAAAAGGATTGGGGGTGGGATATAAATGGCAGATCACATCTCTGAGTCTTCTGAAGGCACTCTTTGTAAATTTTCAGTTAGAAGATGTCAAAGGGTGAGGGGAGTCTTGAGGAACACATGAAACCAAGCCCCATTTTTCCATCCTTGCTCTAAACATTTGGGCATCTCTCCAACTGGGACTATATTATTCTATTATGTTTATTTCTTATCTTTGCTCCAGAGTGTCCTGTCTGTTAAAATACTCCTTCTGGGCAGTCCAGTGGTTAATTTGGAAATCGAAGTCAATATAACTATTGAAATCCACATTGAGGTGTACGTCAAGCTGGCAGATGGATCTATAGTGCCTGTACTCAACCTGAAAGCTGTAAGTACCACAATCAGAAAGAGAAACCTTTCTCCTTGGTGACTGAATCCTTCTTAACCTGGCTGGATTCTGCCATATCAGTAGAAAATAGGAATTTGTTCAGTCCAACCAAGTGACCCTTTGGGCTTTCTCAACTGTGTATTTGCAGAACCCCATTTTTGCGACTGTGGTCTCGGTGGTTAGAAGCACACTGATCATGTCTTCCACCATTTCCAGGTAAGGGACATGCTGTTTTCTGTCCCCAGACATTATCAGGACAGGAGAAGGCAATTGCATGGTTGTCTTTACATGGTGATATTGTGTGTGGATTGCGGTGTTTGCCGTAAAATGTTATCTGAATCAGTGGTGTCACTAGGGTTGGCATCACCCAGTGTTCAAACTCCTGGTGTCACTCAATATTGACCTCCTCTCGTATCACAGCATAGAGACTCCTTAGGAATATTTGTGAACTAATATAGATTGTAATTCCCATATATCACACAATATAAAGGCAGTACAAGGGGGTTCTGTCCTGGACTCAGTGCTATTCCACGTCTTAGATGAAAGAATCGATGGCATGCTTATCAAATTTGCAAATGACAACAAATTAGAAGGAGCAGCTAATAACCCAGAGGAAAGGGTCAAAATTCAAAATGACCTGAATAGGTTAGAAAGCCGTCCAAAACTAACAAAATGAAGTTCAACAGGGAGAAATGTAAGATACTGAACTTAGGCAGAAAAAATGAAATGCATAGATATAGGATGGGGGACACCTGGCTTGACAAGATGATGTGTGAAAGGGATCTAGGAGTCCTAGTAGACCACAAGTTGAACGTGAGTCAACAGTGTGATGCAGCAGCTAAAAAAGCCAATGCGATCCTAGGCTGCATCAACAGAATTATAATGTCTAGACTGAGGGAAGTAATAGTGCCACTCTATTCCACTTTGGTCAGGCCTCACCTAGAATACTGTGTCCAGTTTTGGGCACCACAATTCAGAAAAGTGGTTGACAAAGTGGAGCGTGTCCAGAGGAGGGCAACCAAAATGGGGAAGGGTCTGGGAACCATAAAGCCTTATGAGGAGAGACTTAGGGAGCTGGGTATGTTTAGCCTAGAGAAGAGAAGGTTAAGGGGTGATATGATAACCCTGTTTAAGTATTTGAAGGGGTGCCATATTGAGAAGGGAGCAGAGCTTGTTTTCTGCTGCTCCAGAGAATAGGATACAATGGAGCAATGGATGCAAGCTACAGCGAAAGAGATTCCACCTCAACATTAGGAAGAACTTCCTGACAGTAAAAGCTGTTCCATGGTGAAACACATTCCTTAGTAGGGTGGTGGAATCTTCTTCTTTGGAGGTCTTTAAATAGAGGTTGGATGGCCCTCTGTCGGGGGTGTTTTGATTGCGTCTTCCTGCATGACAAAAGGGGTTTGGATTGGATGGCCCTTGGGGTCTCTTCCAGCTCTATGATCCTATGACTCCCATGAAAGTGGAAAAACTGCAAATAAAAAAACCTGCATTAGAATCATAGAATCATAGAGTTGGAAGAGACCACAAGGACCATCCAGTCCAACCCCATTCTGCCGTGCAGGAACTCACAATCCAACCAGTGCAGTGCAGTGCAGCAGTGGCATCCCTAGGGTTGATGTCACCCAGTGCAGTACCTCATGGTGTCACCTCCCATTGACCTCCTCCTCCCATTTCACACCATACAGAATCCTTAGTAATGCTTTTTTGCACTAATATTACTCGTAATTGTAATTCCCATATGCCATTGAATGTAATGCTAATAGTTGTGGCATAAATAACTAGCAAAATTAAAACCATGCCTTCAGATTACAATATCATAAGCACAACCTAGATGTATTTACATATACAAGGTGAATATTTGGTTAAAATGTAATGTTTTTAAAGAAAATTTTAAAAGAAGAGAGCACTGGGAGAGACCAGTGCTGTGACTTGGGTGCAGGCTTTCCCAGCTGGGTATTCATTTAGTGAGAAGATAAGGGAAAGTGGGCGGGGGTGGGGGGGCGGAGTGGCTCTGGTTCATAAAAACAATCTAACCTTGACCAGGATACCTGTCTGGAACACAGATCACATCGAGTATATGTACCTAAGCCTGAGAACCAGGGATAGTTTGGGGATTCTGTTAGTATACCGACCACCCCATTGTCTAACAGACTTCCTAACTGAGCTGACACAGTTGGTCTCGGAGTTGCTGCTGGAGTCACCCAGGCTCTTAGTTCTGGATGACTTCAATATTCCACTCAAGACCGGCTTACCAAATCTATCTGGTGCAGTTCGGGAGTTCATGGAATCCATGACAAACATGGGCCTATCCCAGTTGGTTGTTGGGCCTAGTCATTGTGCAGGTCATACTCTCGATGCGATCTTTAGTACGGAACAGGAATATCTGTGCGTGGAGGTTACAAGAACCACCGCATTGTCATGGACGGATCATTTCCTGGTTAATAATAATATAATAATAAATTTTTATTTATAACCCGCCCCTCTGCGCGGCAATCGGGGCGGGGTACAGCAATATTAAAATAGAACAAAGTTAAAAACATTCCATCATCCCATAGTCCCACCCTCCCATCCCCTTAAAACAGAATTAAACAAATGACCAATTAAAATACAATATTAAAAACATAATGACAATAATATAAGGAGTCAGATTTACAAGTCAGGGACCCATCCCTAGGCTGAGAGTTATTCCGGGAAGGCCTGCCAGAAGAGATCCGTCTTTACTGCTTTCTTAAAAGCAGCAAGAGTGGTAATTAGACGGATCTCATCCGGCAGGCCATTCCATAATCTGGGAGCGGTCGCAGAAAAGGCCCTCTGGGAGGTCTGAGACAGCCTAGTTTTTAGTGGCTGTAGCAGATTCCTCCCAGAGGACCGAAGGGCGCGGGGGGGTTCATATGGGGAAAGGCGGTCCCTAAGATAGGATGGACCCAAGCCATGTAGGGCTTTAAAGGTCAAAACCAACACCTTGTACTGTGCCCGGAAACTAATCGGCAGCCAGTGGAGGGATTTCAGCACAGGTGTTATGTGCTCCCTCCTTGATGTTCCTGTAATTAACCTGGCTGCCATATTCTGTACCAGTTGAAGTTTCCGGGTTAGGCACAAGGGTAGCCCCATGTAGAGTGCATTGCAGTAATCTAGTCACGAGGTTACCAGGGCATGTACCACAGTTTCCAGATCCCTCATGTCCAGATAAGGGCGCAGTTGGCGTATCAGCCGAAGCTGATAACAGGCACTCCTGACCACCGCATTCACCTGACTGGTCATGTGAAGCGATGAGTCAAGGAGCACCCCCAAGCTGCGAACACAGTCCTTAGAGGAGAGTGTGACTCCATCCAGGACTGGAGACTGTATTCCCAGATCTGGTTTTGGGCCTGTGACTGCAAGTACCTCCGTTTTGTCTGGATTCAACTTCAATCTGTTTTTCCTCATCCAACCCATTACCGCTCTGGTTAAGGCTGAGCTGAGAGTCACTATCCGCCCCCCCCGAGGGTTGTGGACCTATTAGAATGGGCCACCCTTGAAGGCTAATGGAACCCATAGGATTCCAGAAAGCCTTAGAGAGTTTAATGGTTGGCAACACCGGTGATTCTGTTGAAGCTTTGGTTAACACCTGGAACACCGATCTTATTGACACAATCGCTCCCAAGCGTCCTTTCCAGCCTGATCCTAACTGTAAGCCATGGTATACGGAGGAGCTTAGGAAGATGAAGCAGGCTGGACAATGACTAGAGTGCATCTGGCGGAACACTCGACTCTTATTTGACAAGACTTGTCATAGGAATTTTCTTGATTCCTATCAAGAGGCAATACGTGCAGCTCAGAAGTCTTTCACCTCTCTGCGTATTGCGTCTGCAGAGTCCCATCCAGCGGAACTGTTTAGGGTGGTGAGGGAATTGACGGAGATTCATCCTACGCAGAACCCTCTACTTAACCCAACATCAGCCTGCTGTGACGCGTTTAACAACTACTTTGCAGATAAAATCTCTTGGATAAGAGCCAACTTAGATGGCAGTGTAATGACAGAATCTATAGACAAAGCATCCAGCAACTCCATTAATGGAATTTTATTGGATCAGCTTCAATCTGTGAGTACCGATGCCATGGACAAGCTCCTTGGGAGAGTGGGGAAGACAACCTGTCTTCTCAATCCTTGTCCATCATGGCTAGCTATCCAGGGGGGTGACGCATTGAGGGTATTCCTTAGAGATAGTATCAATGCGTCCTTTAGGGAATATAATATAATATAATATAATATAATATAATAATTTATTTATATACCACCCTATGGCGGACCAATCCGGGCGGTGAACATAATAAAATACAATAAGTACAATCTAAAACAACATAATTCCCTCCTCCCCCCTTAAAAAGCTATTAAATCGAAATTGATTAAAAGCAGATTACATTTAGCTGTAACAATATAAATTTATAAAAATTGTGCATACAAACCAACAGCCCTTGCTAAAGGGAATTAAGAAATATTTATTAAGGAGATCTCAAGATCTCAAGTCTCGAGGTCTCAAGGCCGAGTAGTTTAATCTGGAAAGGCCTGCCAGAAGAGATCCGTCTTGATAGCCCTTTTAAAACTATCCAAAGATGTTAATTGACGGATCTCGTCCGGCAGGCCGTTCCAGAGTCTGGGAGCGACAACAGAAAAGGCCCTTTGTGAGGTCCCTGCGAGCCTTGATTTTTGAAGCTGCAGCAAGTTCCTCCCAGAGGATCGGAGAGCGCGAGGAGGATTATATGGGAGAAGGCGGTCCCTGATATAGCTTGGACCCAAGCCATTTAGGGCTTTAAAGGTGATAACCAACACCTTGTACTGGGCCCGGAAACTAATAGACAGCCAGTGGAGGGACTTCAAAACCGGCGTAATATGATCCCTCCTAGATGTTCTCAATAAAAGCCTTGCTGCCATATTTTGGACCAACTGTAGTTTCCGAACCAGGCACAGGGGTAGCCCCATGTAGAGTGCATTACAGAAGTCTAAGCGTGAGGTTACCAGCGCGTGCACAACAGTTTCGAGATCCCTTACTTCCAGAAAAGGGTGCAGCTGGCGTATCAGCCGAAGCTGATAACAGGCGCTCCTGACCGTTGCATTAACCTGATTCGTCATCAGGAGCGACAAGTCAAGGAGCACCCCCAAGCTGCAAACACAGTCACTGGAGGAGAGCGTGACCACATCCAGGACTGGAGGTTGCAACCCAATTCCTGGTTTCGGGGCTGCTACCGTGAGCACCTCCGTCTTGTCTGGATTCAACTTCAATCTGTTTTTCCTCATCCAGCCCATTACCGCTCAAAGACATTCATTGAGAGAGGAGATGCCATTGGAATTCGAGGCCGACGAATGAGACACGGAGAAATAGATTTGGGTGTCATCAGCATACTGATAACACCCAGCACCAAAACTCCGTATTATCTCACCCAGCGGCTTCTTATAGATGTTAAATAATGTCGGGGACAGAATAGCTCCCTGAGGGACCCCACAAGTGAGTTCCCTCTTACTGGAGCTATAGTCCCTGAGCAGCACCCTCTGGGACCGGCCCGAGAGGAAGGACCGGAACCACTGCAAAGCAGTGCCTCCTATACCTAACCACCTCAGGCGGCCCAAGAGAATGCCGTGGTCTATTGTATCGAATGCCGCTGAGAGGTCTAGGAGCACCAACAGGGTCACACTACCCCTGTCGATGCTCAGACGCAGATTGTCGGTCAAGGCAACCATGGCAGTCTCAACCCCAAAGCCTGTCCTAAAGCCGGTTTGAAATGGGTCTAGATAATCAACATGGGTTTCAGAGAAACAGGTCATGCCAGACATATCTCTTTTTTTGATAAAATTACCAGCTTGGTAGATGAAGGGAATGCTGTGGATATAGTATATCTTGATTTCAGTAAGGCCTTTGACAAGGTTCCCCATGACACTCTTGCAAGCAAATTGGTAAAATGTGGGCTAGACAAAGTAACTGTTACATGGATTTGTAATTGGTTGACTGGTCGAACCCAAAGGGTGCTCAACAATGGCTCCTTTTCAACCTGGAAAGAAGTGACCAGTGGGGTGCCACAGGGCTCTGTCCTGGGCCCAGTGCTATTCAATATCTTTATTAATGACTTGGATGACGGTATTGGGGGCATAGTTATCAAATTTGCAGACGACACCAAATTAGGAGGAGTAGCTAATACCCCAGAGGACAGGATCAAAATTCAAAATGACGTGAACAGACTAGAAAGTTGGGCCAAAGCTAACAAAATGAAATTCAACACGGAGAAATGTAAGGTACTGCACTTAGGGCGGAAAAACGAAAAGTACAGATATACGATGGGGGACACCTGGCTGAATGAGACTACGTGTGAAAGGGATCTAGGAATCCAGGTGGACCACAAGTTGAACATGAGTCAACAGTGCGATGCAGCAGCTAAAAAGGCCAATGCAATTTTAGGCTGCATCAGTAGAAGTATAGCGTCTAGATCAAGAGAAGTAATAGTGCCACTCTATTCTGCTTTGGTCAGGCCTCACCTGGAATACTGTGTCCAGTTCTGGGCAAAACAATTCAAAAAAGATGTGGAGAAACTGGAGCGTGTCCAAAGGAGGGCAACTAAAATGGTGAAGGGTCTGGAAACCAAGCCCTATGAGGAACGACTTAGGGAGCTGGGGATGTTTAGCGTGGAGAAGAGAAGGCTGAGAGGTGATATGATAGCCGTGTTTAAATATTTGAAGGGATGTCATATCGAGGAGGGAACAAGCTTGTTTGCTGCTGCTCCAGAGACTAGGACCCGAAACAATGGTTGCAAGCTGCAAGAAAAGAGATTCCACCTCAACATTAGGAGGAACTTCCTGACAGTAAGGGCGGTTCGAGAGTGGAACACACTCCCTCGGAGAGTAGTGGAGTCTCCTTCCTTGGAGGTCTTTAAGCAGAGGCTGGATGGCCATCTGTCAGGGATGCTTTGATTGGGAGTCCCTGCATGGCAGGGGGTTGGACTGGATGGCCCTTGTGGTCTCTTCCAACTCTATGATTCTATGATTCTATGATTCTATGAATCGGTTTCATCCAAGATAGCTTGGAGCTGAAGAGCAACTGCCCTCTCGATTACCTTGCTCAAAAATGGTAGCAATGATACAGGCCTGTAATTTTTCATATCCAGGGGGTCTAGGGAAGGTTTTTTCAGAAGTGGCCTAACAGCCGCTTCCTTTAAACAAGATGGAACATGTCCTTCCCTAAAGGATGCATTGATGATATCCATAAGGAATCTCACCAATGCATCCCCCCCCGGACGGCCAGCCATGATGGGCAAGGATCGAGAGGGCAAGTCATCTTCCTCACCTTACCAAGCAGCTTGTCCACGTCCTCGGTACTCACAGATTGGAGCTGATCCAGTAAAACCACATCGGCAGAGTTGCTGGACGCCTCAACTGATGACTCTGTTACAATAGTGGCGTCTAAGTCGGCTCTTATCTGAGAGATTTTATCTGCAAAGAAGTTGTTAAACACGTCACAGCAGGCCGTTGTTGGGTTAAGCAAGGGATTTGGCGCAGGGGGCACCTGCGTCATCTCCCTTACCACCCTAAACAGCTCTGCCGGACGGGACTCTTGCATGCGTTGCCTCCCGATAGGAACTAAGAAAATTCCTATGGCAAGTTCTGTCAGATAAGAGTCGAGTCTTCTGCCACCTGTGCTCTAGTTGTTGTCCAGCTCGTTTCATTCTCCTAAGCTCAGGTGTGAACCATGGCCTATGGTTCGAAGCGGGTTGGCAAGGACGCTTGGGAGCGATCGTGTCGATAGCCCTGGTAAGATCGATGTTCCAAGTATTAACCAGAGCATCGACAGGATCACCGGCATTCCCAACCAAGGAACCCTCCAAGGCTTTCCGGAATCCAATGGGCTCCATTAGCCTTCGAGGGCGGACCATTCTAATATGTCCACCACCCCCGGCGGGGCAGATATTAGCTCTAAGCTCCGTCTTGACCAGGAAATGATCCGTCCATGACAATGCGGAGGTACTTACCACCTCCGCCCATGGATATTCCTGTTCCGTACTGAAGACCGCATCGAGTGTGTGACCCGCACAATGTGTGGGCCCGTTGACCAATTGGGATAGGCCCATGTTTGTCATGGTATCCATGAACTCCCGAGCCGCACCTGTTAAGCTGGTCTCGAGCGGAATGTTGATGTCCCCCAGAACCAAAAGCCTGGGAGAATCCAGCAAAAGCTCGGAGACCAGCTGCGTCAGCTCGGTCAGGGAGTCTGCTAGACAACAGGGTGGTCGGTAGACTAGCAGAATCCCTAAACTATCCCTGGTCTTCAGGCTAAGGTACATACACTTGAAGTGGATCGTGTTCCGGACAGGTATCCTGGTCAAGGTCAGTGTGTTCTTATGGACTAGAGCCACTCCGCCCCCCCCCCGCCCACTTCCCCTCACCTGCTCACTAACGGAGTACCCGGCTGGGAGGATCTGCGCCCAGATAGCCACGCTATCCTCCCCCAGCCAGGTCTCCGTAAAGCATGCCAGGTCGGCATCCTCGTCCAGAAGATCTTGGATAATGCAGATTTTATTTTTGACCGACCTGGCATTGCACAGGAGCAGAGTGAGGTTCTGTGGTATGGTTGGTCTGCTCTCCAAGCCATTCAGAGCAACAGAGGGAACTGAAGACGTGATAGCTTTCAAGCAGCGATCCTGTCTTTTTTTGTAACATTGATTCCCTCTGTTCCAGCCATACCTCCCTTTCCCCAACACAACTCTGATGGCCGCTCCCGTTTCATTCCCGGCCTGCAATAAGGTGGTACCATTTACGACCATTGGTAAGATACAGTATTGGAACCTGGTTAGTGTACAGTCTAATAGCCCAAGGACTACTGACTGATGGTGTAATCCTATTCCAGCCCAAATACACATGCTAACCAACAGTCTCCTAAATTCTACAATTCCCTTAAGATTATCGCAAGAGAAAAAATTCCCTTAAGGTTATCGCAGGGAAAACCCGAACCCGTGGTGCGAGGCTGCTCCCAGCCACCCGGCTGTCAAAGATCAAGGGCAGGCAGAGCCCTTAAGGGACCAGAGTCCTTCCCGGGGCTTCTGCGGGCCAGGGAGGTTTACGGCAAACACCCACCGACAGCCTATAAAAACTAGGCTGTCCGTGGTCTCCCAGAGGGCTTTCTCTGCCTCTGCTCCCAGATTATGGAATGGCCTGCTGGATGAGATCTGTCTTATTACCCTGTCAAAAAAGCTGTCAAGATGGATCTTTTCCAGCAGGCCTTCCCCGAATAATTATCCTGGCCCAAAGACTTTGGCTCACTTGTTCCCCTGAGCTGTCACTGCTTATTTTACGCTGCTGTTTTAATTGTTCTATGTTCCTTTTTTTAAATCTATGGAATCCTGATGCAGCCTTTGTTAACTGAGGAATGCCAAACGACCTTCTTAGCCATTTTATTCATTGGAAAGAGGCTATATCTGACACTTAAGATCCTGATGATGTTCTCTTTTCTTGCCCTTAGCAATACTCTTGAGATGGTGTCTTCGGGTAAAGGAATTACTGAGGTACGTTGATCTTTCCTGGGGCATCCCCATGTTTCCCTTTTAGCCACTTTGGGTCCCAAATTAAAAGAATGGTGGGATATAAAGCAAACAGATTAACCAATAAGGAGAAAAATGAGATAAACCATGGATATTGCTTAGGCTGCATCTACACTGCAGAATTAATGCAGTTTGACACCGCTTTAACTGCCATGGCTCCATGCTATGGAATTCTGGGATTTGCATTTTTGTGAGATATTGAGCCTTCTGTCTCAGAGAGCTCTGCTGACACAACAAGCTACAAATCCCAGGACTCCATCGAGTGGACGTCCGTCACTTAAAGTGGTGTCGAACGGCATTATTTCTGCAATGCAGATGCAGCAATGGTATTAATTCTGCAGTGCAGATGCAGCCTAAGCAGTCTCTACAGTGCAGAATTGATACAGTTTGAGACTGCTTTAACTGCTGTGGCTCAAAGTTATGACATTTTGAGACTGGTAATTTTGTGAGATATTTAGCCTTCTCTGTCAGAGAGCTCTGGTGCCACAACAAATTACAAATCCCAAATTTCCATGGTATGGACGTATGTCACTTAAAGTGGTGTCAAACTGCATTACTTCTGCAGTGCAGATGGCAACCTGGGCTAGTTGAACTCAGGATCTGATTAACTGTGCTGCAGATTCATATGTTCTAATTTTTTCCATTCACTTTTTCCCTCTGTTGTAGGTTTCTACTCTGGTACCACACTTCAATAAGTTGCTGAATGAAGTCTTTATGCCTGGTATCAATGGTAAGACCCTGGGAATACTACTACTACTACTACTACTAATAATAATAATAATAAATATATTACCCACCTCTCTCCATGTATTGAGGCGGGAAACAACAACAATGAACAGATAAACAATATCAGTTAAAAGGCATCATTTAAAATACACATCAATTTAATATAATAATAATAATAATAATTTTTATTTAATACCCCGCCCCTCTGAGTACAATCGGGGCGGCTTACATCATAAAAATCCATCACATACAATATAAGAACAATTCCCCCCTCCCCCCCCTTTAAAAAGTTATTAAACCAGTAACAATTAGAACAAATTATAAAGGAGGTAACCTCCATAAAAAAACAAATACAGCTCATACCAGAAAGAAATACGGGCAAGGTAAATATACTGACTCATAGAGACCTGATCATAGAGATCGAAGAAGGTCGGAAACGCCTTGGAAGGGGGGAAGATCTTCAAAGGGGAGTGGGGTCATAAGCCAGTAGTTATTCCGGGAAGGCCTGCCGGAAGAGATCCGTCTTGACAGCCTTCTTAAAGCTGTCAAGTGATGTCAATTGACGGATCTCCTCCGGCAGGCCATTCCACAGTTTGGGGGCAACAGCCGAAAAGGCCCTCTGGGAGGTAGTCACCAGTCTCGTTTTTTGAGGCTGTAACAAATTCCTCCCAGAGGACCGGAGGGTGCGGGGAGGATTGTACGGGAGGAGGCGGTCCTTAAGATAGCCTGGACCCAAGCCATTTAGGGCTTTAAAGGTAATAACCAACACCTTGTACTGGGTTCGGAAACTAACAGGCAGCCAGTGGAGGGACTTTAGCACCGGAGTGATATGGTCCCCCTTCGATGTACCAGATATTAATCTGGCTGCCATATTCTGAACCAGTTGCAGTTTCCGAACCAGGCACAAGGGTAGCCCCATGTAGAGCGCATTACAGAAGTCCAGGCGTGAGGTTACCAACGCGTGCACCACGGTCTCAAGGTCCCCTACTTCCAGAAAAGGGCGCAGCTGGCGTATCAGCCGAAGCTGATAACAGGCGCTCCTGACCGTCGCATTAACCTGATTTGTCATCAGGAGCGACGAGTCAAGGAGCACCCCCAAGCTGCGAACACAGTCACTGGAGGAGAGCGTGACCCCATCCAGGACTGGAGGTTGCAACCCAATTCCTGGTTTTGGGGCCGCTACCGTAAGCACCTCCGTCTTGTCTGGATTCAACTTCAATCTGTTTTTCCTCATCCAGCCCATTACCGCCCCAAGACATTCATTGAGAGAAGAGATGCCATTGGAATTCGAGACCGACGAACGAGATATGGAGAAATAGATTTGGGTGTCATCAGCATACTGATAACACCCAGCACCATAACTCCGTATAATCTCACCCAGCGGCTTCATATAGATGTTAAACAGCATCGGGGACAAAATAGCTCCCTGAGGGACCCCACAAGTGAGGTCCCTCTTACTGGAGCTACAGTCCCCGAGCAGCACCCTCTGGGACCGACCCGAGAGGAAGGACCGGAACCACTGCAAAGCAGTGCCTCCGATACCCAGCCCCCTCAGGCGGTCCAAGAGGATGCCGTGATCTATTGTGTCAAAAGCCGCTGAGAGGTCTAGAAGCACCAACAGGGTCACGCTACCCCTGTCGATGCTCAGACGCAGATCGTCGGTCAAGGCAACCATGGCAGTCTCAACCCCAAATCCTGTCCTGAAGCCGGTTTGAAATGGGTCTAGATAATCGGTTTCATCCAAGACTGCCTGGAGCTGAAGAGCAACTGCCCTCTCGATTACCTTACTTAAAAATGGCAGTAATGACACAGGCCGATAGTTCTTCATGTCCAGAGGGTCCAGGGAAGGTTTTTTCAGAAGCGGCCTAACCGCCGCCTCCTTCAAACATGATGGAACATGTCCTTCCCTGAAGGATGCATTGATGATATCCGTAAGGAATCTCATCAATGCATCCCCCCCCTGGATGGCCAGCCAAGATGGGCAAGGGTCGAGAGGGCAAGTTGTTTTCCTCACCTTACCAAGCAGCTTGTCCACGTCCTCGGTACTCACAGATTGCCATTGATCCAGTATAACAACATCGGCGGAGTTGATGGACGCCTCGCCTATGGACTCTGAACTAATGGTGGCATCCAAGTCGGCTCTGATCTGAGAGATTTTATCTGCAAAGAAGTTATTAAACGTTATTAAAAGTTATTTAAAAGAACAAATAACATATACACATATTAAAACAATCCAGATTTAAAATTCATCATTTAAAATTTACAATTTAGAAAACACAAGATGTTTTGCTCCGTTTAATAGGCAAAGGCATCATTCCCTGGGATGGCAGAAGGAAGAAGGGACACACAGTAGATTTTGTCGATCCTACAGCCAGCCGGGAAGAAACCCACCACTGAGGCTGCATCCACACTGCAGAAATAATCTGGTTTGACACCACTTTAACTGCCCTGGCTCAATGCTATGGAATCCTAGGATTTGTAGTTTTGTGAGATACTTAGCCTTTCCTCTCGGAGAGCTCTGGTGCCACAAACCCCAGAATTCCATAGCACTGAGCCATGGCAGTGCAAAGTGGTGTCAAACTGGATTATTTCTGCAGTGTGAATGCAGCATGAGTGTCTCTGAGGGATTGGCTCTTGTCATTGCTTAGCTAGAAGAGAAACTGATGGGAGTTGAAGTGACTTTGAGAGTGATGGGCATAATACACTTGGCATGGATTCCTTCTCTGTACCAACCCAGAATAAAAGGGCAAATATGTGCCCAATGCTTAAGTCTACCATCAAATAATAGTAGCCGGGTGGCAACCATAGTATGATGCAACAACAACAAGAAGAAGTATACTACTACTAGTAGTACTAATAATACAGTTGCCCCTCTGTTTTCATGGAGGATCCGTTTTGGACATCCCCACAACAATGGAAAATGCCAATATTCAAGCCATGAGTGGGAACCGTGAGCACACCCTCCATTTTCATCCCCTCCATTTCCCTCCCGCGAATGGGAAAGGGACGCAGACTTGAAGTCCGCGAAAATGGAGGGGCACCTGTACTAATAATGTAGTATGATGCAATAATAATAATAATAATAGTATAGCAAATAGAAATAGTATGAATATACATACAGTCATTCCTCCCAATTCGCAGGGGGTCCATTCCACCCTCCCCCACAAATTGGGGAAATCGCAAATATCCAAGCCCCATTGATTTCAATGGCGATGTGCCCCCCCACATGTGCATGCCATTTTGTCCCTCTCTGCTTGCCGTCCACAAAGGACCGAGACCGCGGACTCAGAGTCCACAAATAATAATAATAATAATAATAATAATAATAATAATAATAAAAAACAGGGAGGGACGAGTGTAAATGCTATTGTAGTAGACTGCAACAATAAAACACTGTTCTTCACTTTTGTATGTTTTTAATTGTATTGTTCTTTTAAATTGTAAACCGCTTTGAGTCCCAGTTTTTTTGGGGAAAAGAAATATAATAATAATATAATAATATAATAACCATAGGAGAGGGCTTGTGGGAGCCATATCTTTAGATGTCTTTAAGAGGGGAGTAGAGAAATCCATGGAGGTGGGGAGGAGGTTTACGTTCACAGAGACAAGGTTTGTACAAAGTCATAATTATTAAATATGACAGCAATATGGAACCTCCATGGTGAGAAGCAGTTTACCTTGGAAGGCCAGTGGCTGAATGATGGCGGTAGGAGAAGACTATTGACTTTAGGATGCCAGGAAAGGTGGAGCATTGCTGAGCCCTGTCTTGTCAGACCTTCGGTTGTTTTTCTCCCTGCTGTTCCTCCTTCATCAAGGAGTGGAGGAATGGCTTCAATGATGCTTAATAATAATAATAATAATACAATTCTTACCTGCTTTTCTCCATGGATCGAGATGGGGAACAACAACATTTAGCAGACACACCACATCAGTTAAAACATATGAGTTAAAATACACACCAATTTAAAAGGACAAATAAGATATACACATATTAAAACAATCCACATTTAAAATTCACAAACTAAAAATCATCGGGATAAGCCTGATTTATGGACCTTATGCTTGGTTTATGGACCGCTCTTCTCAAGAAGGTTCACGTTACTAGGATCAATTACTGTATATACTCAACTATGAATCAATCTCATGTATAAATCGAGGGCAGGTTTTGGGGCTGAAATAATGAATTATCATATGACCTGTGGATAAGTCGATGGTAAAACTTAGGGGCATGCAACCAAAGATAAAACAATGCCAAAGAACCTGCAAAATTCTGACAGGCATAACTGTTTATGCTTAATAATAATAATAATAATAATAATATGTATTAATATCCTGCCTCTCTGCAAAGCACACCGTATAGAATCCTTAGTAATTAGTCCAAAGGCTGGATGGATGAGAGAGAAAAGGGAGGTCGGTGCTTCCAGACACATTGCAGTCTTGATTTTCACCAGGAATGCTTCCCTTTTTATAAGAGTTAGAGTACAGTATTTACATTGACCCATGGATATGGTGACCCAGGTTTTTGGAGTCAATTTTTTGACTAAACATTCTAGACCTATCCATGAGTATATACAGTAGATGAAAACTCAGCTGCCAAACAAAAGCCTTTGTATTCGCGTAAGCCTTTGGCGTTTCAACTTCCATGCACTATTTAATTTTATGCGGAGGGATCTTGCAGCACCTTTGAGCCTCACCGAAAGAGAGAAGTTGGTAGCATGAGCTTTTGTAGGCTTGAGCCTACTTCCTCAGATGCATTTGGAAGTAGGCTCAAGTCTAAGAAAGCTCATACTACCAACTTTCTCTTTCAGCTATTGTCTCAAAGGCATTGCAAGATCCCTTTGTATACTTATTTTCCAGACTAACACGACCAGGTCTTTGAATTCTGTTTAATTTTATTCAGTGCCATGCATTTATTGCTTTCCTTGTGCAGTTGCCAAGTCCCTTGTGATCTAGTTTGGTCAAGGGTGGTATACAAATAGTCCTCACAAACCAACAAGGAATGCAGGACTTTTTCCACAGGACCAAAACCTGACTCAAAGTCCAACTCTCGGGTATGAACATTGGGACTAGGCTCTGTCTGCAACAACACACCTCTTGCAATGCCTAAAATAATGTCATTTATTTATTTCAGAGAAAGTTGGATTTGGAATTCCACTGATTTGGATCCCAAACATTGTAATGCCAGCCGACATCTCTGTCTTTATCACGGTATGGTCTTGTTAAGAGCACTTCCTTTGAATTATTGCAATATAATAAGGGAGCCAGTGTGGTGTAGTGGTTTGGATGTTGGACTATAAAAAGTCTCTGTCAGACCAGGGTTTAAATTCCCCTTCAGCCATGAAAATCCAAGTCACGGGCTCACAATTTCAGAGGAAGGAAATGGTCACCTCCTCGCCTGACCAAATCTTGCCAAGAAAATCCCACTATAGTTTCTCTTTAGGGTCTCTATAAGTCAGACATGACTTAAAGACGCACAACATCACAGTCTTTAATGCTTACAGGCATTACAATCAGCCCTCCATATCCACGGATTTTTAATGCACAGATGCAAGCACCCAATAATACATAAATTCCAAAAAGCTAACCTTGGTTTTGCCATTTTTTAAAGAAGGGACACCATTTTACAATGCCATTTTATTTAACGGGACTTGAGCATCCACAGATTTTGGTATGCATGTTCCACCCCCCTTGTATTTTGTTATAATGATTACAACAACTCTGCAAAGTAGTTCACTATCATGATCTCCATAGTGTGAGCTGAGGCGGAAGGAATGGTTACTTCATATCCAGGTGAGATTCAAACCAGGGACTTCCACTGTTTTAGGGCCTTTGCAGACTGCTAGAAATAGTGCAAATTGAGTCCACTTTAACTGCCCTGGCTCAGTGCTAGGGAATCATGGGAATTGTATATTTTTCTGAGACATTGAGCCTTCTCTGTCAGAGAGCTCTGGTGCCACAATAAACTACAGTTCCCATGATTCCCTAGCACTGAGTCAGGGCAGTTAAAGTGGACTCAATTTGCACTATTTCTGGCAGTCTGCAAAGGCCCTCTGTCACAAGTTGCTCCAGCAGTCATCCCTGTTTCCTCATTTCCCTGAAGTCATTCCCTCCTGCATTTCCACTTCTTGCTGAGGCAGGATGGGTTTACGCAAAATTCTCGAAATAAATTCTCCGTTTCTCTCTATCCTTAGGATGCCCTTGTGTTGTGTGTCTGAAGTGGAGGACCTCTCATCCACAAGAGGTATTGGAATGGAGGAAAAGAGCGGCTGGCACGAGAGAAGAAGCCCCGACCTTGACTTTGTGTTTTGTTGTTCTAAGTTGATCCCAACTCATTTCTTTGTGTGTAATTTCCCCCCAATAAATATCTTGGCTTCTTCAGTGGACTCTCTTCCTAATGCTTTGCAAGGATAGCTGCCACACTGTAGAATTAAAGCCTTTAACTGTCATGGCTCCATCCTGTGGAATCTCTGTAGCCTTGGGATTAGCCTGGGAACACAGAAGTAATTGGAACCACGGCACCCATGGTAACAAATGCAGATGCCATGCTGAGAGTGTGCTTTTGAACCCTGTCTTTTTGGTGTGTGTGTCGTATATCCTCAGCAGTGTCGCAAAGGGATCCTCGGTTAGAAAGCCCTCCGCCTTCCAGGGATTAGGTCCCTTTCCAAGGATCCATTTTTGCAACCGGTCCTGAGGCTGCTCTGTCTGGACCAGTCTATTGTCCTCTGCTTGTGTATCCATGCTGAGTCCTACTTTGGGAGAGGTTACGGAACCTGAACCTTCTCTCCCAACTAATCCTGGTGCACCTCTCTGTCCTACAGCGAGCTGCTATTCTGGGATCCTCCCTGAGGCCTCCACAGAACCCCTAAAATGTAACTCTGGGTCAGGGATGCCGTCCAATTCATGCGAAGGCCCGGCGCTGCTGCAGCGAGCGACTTAAGGGTAGTCCTCCGTTTAGACCCAGTCAGAAGTCAATTCGGTCCCACCTCACTTTCACTGGGGAGTTTAGATGCTGCAGCTCCACTCGGTGTGGCCCAGCTAACAGCCCCAAACTTTGGCCCCCAGCTATACTTCTGCCTGAGTTTTCCTTCCCTGGGACCTCCCTGAGGTTCCCACAAATGGCACTCCTTGGAGCTGCCTTTCCCTCTCTTGAACCCAGGTTTTGGGCCTCCGGACCAGGACGTCTCCTTCCTTTGCCTACCTCGCCCGCTCAAGGGGGTTTTGAGCTGTTGGGGTGAACCTAAATTATACGGGGATTTGAAGGTCGGGGAATGGGGAGGACCTCTTCCTCTGCTTTCCCACCCATGATAGTGAAAATAAAAATAGGGCGTCGGGCTGCCTACTCCAACAAACATGCCCAAGGGTGTTTAGGGCCCACCACTGGATGGCGTACCAGAGCCAATGAGCAGGACACCTAACCGAAGAAATGAAACGGGATCAGCCAACCCAAGATAGCCCTTTGCCCTTATGGCCAAACATACAAGAACACACACACACCTCCCTTTTTATTTCTATCTGCAGCAGCCTCTTTGGAATCCCTGTTCTCTCTACGTTCCGAGATCTAGACAGCCCAAGTGATCAGTTTGGAAAGTCTAGATTTCGGGGGAGAGCTCTATGCCCAAGCTTTCTCCACCAATTTGTAGCCAAGGGTCCGTATAGGGGAATTTTATTATTGTTGTTATTAGCTCAAGTATTGCAAGAGGAGGCTGACTACGAGAGCCCAACGAGATCGCCCTCCCTATATTTATACCAAGAGACCAGGGTGCTCCAATAAATAAAGCTGAGATGGAAATTAATAACTAGATGCCTAATTTATTGAAACAGGGGGAACACATTCACTGCGCATACACTCACACACACACTCAGGACTCAGGAAAATTAGGGTTGGAAATTGGGAACAGATTTCAGGCGTTACTAATGGAGATGCTTACCAGAATGTAGACTCCCTCCGGGGAGCAAATGGGATGCAGGACTGTGGGACAAGTCTGCTCCGCAGCGTGGGTTTGAGCAGAAATGATGGTGACTAGCTTCAGGGGTCAGAGTGACGTGGAGTCATTTAGACCAAGAAGATAGCACACTGACTGGCCGAAATCTGGGGTTTTTATAGGGCCAAACTGGGCCTGAGGCGAAAGGTGATAATTGCAAAGATGACACCCGGCTGTATAGGGTTATACTGTGTCTGCTAGTGTTAATCCGAAGGGCCAATATCCTGGGGGGGGGGGGTGATCGGTTGGCACAATACATATATTACACCTTCTGAAGGTTTGGATGATCCCATCAGATAGTTCCATGTGCAACTCTCCTAGACTATCTGGGGGCTATGTATACATTGAGGATTAAGGGTGGTTGGCCCATGCCTTGGGCGTGGAGGACATTTGCCTCTATGTCCACTGGCAGAGTTCATCTGGAGGTCATTCATGGAGTTTATATTTTTGATATTAGCAGCACTATGGGTAACACTAATGCTTTGCAAGGAGAGCTGCCACACTGTAGAATTAAAGCCTTTAACTGTCATGGCTCCATCCTGTGGAATCCTGGGATTTATAGTTTGGGAAGGGGTTCAGCCTGCTTTGTCAGAATGCTCTGTAGCCTTGGGATTAGCCTGGGAACACAGAAGTAATTTGAACCATGGCACCCATGGTAACAAATGCAGATGCCATGCTGAGAGTGTGCTGCTGAAGTTGCAACAATGGGCAAGGAAGAGAGGATGTTGCCCTTGGCAAATATTGTATTTTAGGACAGAAAACTGGGGCTGCCAGTGTGTGAGGTTTATGTTAAGTACTGTGTAGAGGGAAAGCCTTGGGAAGCGAAGGAAAGACATATTGTATGTGCCTGCTATGTGGATTTGCAAGACTCTTTTCTGCAACTCTGCTATGCCTATGTGCATGGCTGAGCGGAGAGAAATGAATAATTCTGCAAATTTCTGTCATCTTAGAAGAGCGGCTGTTCAGGAGAGAATCGACAGGTACCTCTCTTGTAACACAAACAACCCTAATATGAAACTGTAGTACACCAATAGCGAACTGGACTTCAATTTTGTGTCATTTATTATTCTTTGCATTTTAGATTTTATGGAAATCTGTATAAATTTGTAATTTTTTTAAAAGAAAATCTCCTCACCTTCCTAGTTAGGTAGTAAAATGAGTACCAAACAGACTCTCATCAGTCTCCATCTGTACAGAGAAATAATCCAGTCTGACACCATTTTAAATGCCATGGCTCCATACTATGGAATTCTAAGGACTGTGGTTTTATAATACATTTAGCCTTCTCTATCAGAGAGCTCCAGTGTCACAACAAACTGCAAATCCCAGGATTCCATAGCATGGAGCCATGGCAGTTAAAATGGTGTCAAACTGGACTATTTCTTCAGTGCAGATGGAGCCTGGTCTTCCCTTGTGTTTTGATTCTCCCATTTTACATGTTTATGGAGATGTGCAATAGTTTGTAGGACTTTTTCCTCCCTTGTAAAATTTTCTCCTCTTGTCCAGGATGTGGATTTGTAGTTCAGGTTGCTTCAGACTTCAGTCTCTCATTTCCCCACTTGAGCGGTTTAATCTGTGGCCTTTCTCTCTTTGCTCTGCAGTTCCTGATGCAATCCCAGTGATACCTTTGGCTTGTTTTCAGAAGCAATTAGTTCTTGGAGATCAAATTTATGGAGGAGGAGGAGGAAGAGATGGTTTATGGGCTCAGCTGGTTCTATCAAGCGCTGTCCCTCTTTGCAACCAGATTTGTTAGCCTTCGCCTCAAAGTAATAGGATTTGGTTCAGCGATACGCTGAATAAACAGCTGCTTTCTCATCCACACTTTTGTTTCATTTCTGACTGGTAACAAGGAAAGGAAACATCATGCTTCCCCTATCATTATCGAAATAATATATATTCTGGAAAATAAAACTGGGCCACATTGCAGTCTATTTTTGTCCTCTCTGTTTGGAAGACTCTGAAAGCTAAACTCAGTTTAAAAACAAGAGATCTAGCATAACACAAATAATAATTGGTAGCCCTGAAATAAATGCAATATGCAGTTCAGACTGAAATGTAACAAAACCAAAAGGAGTCCAGAAGAGATTGAACTTTTGCCAAAAATGTACACAGAATGTCCTCAGGAAGGGTATTTTAAAATGACATGTAAAATACAATGGGAGATATTTGGAATATTTTCTCCTGTTTTCCCTTCTCAGCTCCATGAACAACCCCATTGCATGCAAGTGCAAAGTCTGTCTATCTATTTTACTCCGGGTAAAAATGGGCAAAAAAATTGGAGAATGTTTTTTTATTAAACATTTAAAAGCAAATAAAATATCTTGTTCATACAATCATCATTCTACATAATCACCCATATCAATAAACATATCTCTATACGTTCTTTGTTTATACTTCCGTATATTTGACAGTGATAACACTCAACTATTCTTCCCCTCCTTAAACCTTTCACTTGAACCATCCTTCCTCCTTCCTGCATCCCTTTAACTTAACCTTCCTTAACTTTCTTATTCCTCCTTTTCCTGTCTTTTCCTTTCCTGTTTTCCCCCATGCTTTCTTACTGCATTCTTGTTTTCCTTACTTTCTTACTCTTTTCTAACATCAAATTCCCTTCGCTCACTATCAGTCCACCTACTCTTTCTTCCTCTTCAATCATTCCTTACTTCTTTTCCATCATCTGCCAATTTATCTTTCTTCTATTATTGACTTTCTAATGTTGATATGTTGCTGTACACCACATTCACTTAAGTTACTATAATCTCAATTTTGATTCCTGTTTGGTTTATTTATATAATTTATTATAATTTATTATCTTATTTAGTTTAAATTTTTACAGTCATGACCAATTCCTCCCCCCCATCTTATTCATTATTTATCCAAATCTATATTTCTTCTTTGAAGAGAATGTTTTGTCATCAAATTCTACATTCATTGCATCCCTTAATACCTTATAGTTGCGTTCTTTAATTAGAAGGGAATGGGTGTTCCCTTTAAATGTCATTATGTGAAATTAGAGTTAAATGCCAATACTGCCGCCACAAGGTTGTGAGTTCGATCCTAGAGGAGGGCTCCGAGGTCCACTCAGTCTTCCATCCTTTCATAGGTTAGTAAAAGGAGGACCCAGCAAAGCAAAGCACCTTCATTTATATACCGCTTCATATTGCACAATGGACCTTATCCCACGCTGCTCTCAAAAGTGGCAAGAAAGCGATATGAGCATCATTGCAGTACTATAGCGCTAGTATAAATATGGCGCTAGCGCTATAATAGCGCTATGGATAAGTTCGTGCCATTGCAATGCCCGCTGAAACTGACATTCAAAAGAATGCGAATGATGTTGCATTCTGAGCGGTTTCTTGCTGGATTCTGAGCGACGTCGTGTAATCACACAGAAAACTATAGCGCTATAGCGTCTGATTCTTAGCGGATTCTGAGCGACGTCGTGGGATCACGCAGAAAACTATAGCGCTATAGCGCCTGATTCTTAGCGGATTCTGAGCGACGTCGTGGGATCACGCGGAAAACTATAGCGCTATAGCGCCTGATTCTTAGCGGATTCTGAGCGACGTCGTGGGATCACGCGGAAAACTATAGCGCTATAGCGCCTGATTCTTAGCGGATTCTGAGCGACGTCATGTAATCACGCGGGAAGATATAGCGCTATAGCGCCTAATTCTTAGTAGATTATTGCTGCTTTTGGCCCCGTGGGATAAGGTCCTATGGGATGTCTAAGCAGTTTACAACTGTAAGCTCATTGCCCCCCAACAGTTGGGGACTCATTTTAAGGACCTCGGAAGGATGCAGGCCTGAGTCTGTTTTAGCTGGAAGCCACCTTGATTGCCACAGCAAAAGGTGGGGTATAAATAAATAAATTATTATTATTATTATTATTATTGCAGCACTAATTAAAGTGGATTACTTGAGCCAGATTAACATTTAAAACGGGTGGCATCCTGATGTTATCACAAGGATTTTGCTGCTGAAATCACTGCCTGGGTCCATCCCTGCTCCCAGGGCCACTCAGCGCAGATTTTTTCGAAGCTGGGAGTTTTCTGGCTTAAGGAAATGGCCGCCAGTTTCAAAAACATCTGCGCTGAGCGGCCCTGGGAGCGCAGATGGACCCAGGCTGCACCATAACATCAGGATGCCTCCCATTTTAAATTTTAATCCAGCTCAAGTAATCCGCTTTAATTAGTGCTGCGACAATCTCCCAAGTGATGATAAAGTGGCTATTTCTTGCAAATATCTACAAAACAAAACCTAATCGGTTTGAGGCCAAAGCTAACCAACTCTTTGCAAAGAGGAACAGCTCTTGGTGGAACCAGATGAGCCCATAAACTATCTCCTCTTTCACTGATTCAGTCTCCAGGATCTTATTGCTTCTGACAGCAAACCAAAGAAAGACAGCCCTTGGGACTGCATCAGGAACTGCGAACTGAAGAGATAAAGACGACCGACTGAATCACTCAATTGGAGAAATGAAACTCGTGATTCTCATCCAGTGTGAACTACCAAGGCTCCCTTCTCCAGAGTCCCAAAATCTGATATATTCCCAAAACTAAAACCATTCTCATGGGCGGCAGAGATGGTAACTCCTTTGCTTTCCCATAGTTCAATAAACACAAACTTTGTTTCATGCACGAAATGATTTAAAATAATGTCTAAAATAACTTTGAGGCTAGGTGTACGAGGTGTATATGAAACAAAGGAGTTTATCACACAGAAGTGATCCTATGCAAAACGTTTTTTTTAGAGCACTTTTTTATTGAAAGCAAAAATCTAAAATACAAATAACAACAAACATATGACAAACATAAAACAACAAAATACATACATGCAACAACAACATTTAAACATAGGTAAATTACATAATATGTTTATTTTCATTTTGTTACACTTGAAAGACAACAAACAAACCATTTTCTGATTCCTTCCTAAAAATGTCCTATTATTAAAGGTAATACATATGATAAATTCTCCCTTATCCCCCATTATACATCATTGCAAGGGAAGAGGTCATCTGCCGCTTTTCCTTCAGCAGACAGCTCTTATTACTTCCAATTATTATCTGTTAAGACCTTTACCTGAGGAGGGAAAGGTTTAGAATAAATCAATGTGTAACGGTGTAAATTTAACTTACTCTTATTGATATATAAATTAGTACAAAAAGTTTAAATAATAAATACAGTGAACATAAATTAAAAAAGAACATAACACTATTAAATTGCTTCCTTCTCCCTCTGGTGTTGGGTTGCAACTATTTTTTTTAATTTATATTTTATTAACATATACTATTCAAACATATCTATAAAGTTGACATATTAATTTCTTTTTCAATAATTATATACAAATATTTACAATTGACTTCCAAAGTATCTCCAGTTTGTACTCAACCTTAGTTCAATGTTCACTCATTGTCTTCATATATATACAATTTTAGATATTGAATCCACTGTGTGTTATAACAATAGCTTTAATTATCTTGATCTTTAATAGTCACTTTTCACCTATTATTAAGTCAGTTTACTAATTTAGGGTATCCCATCAGTCTATATCTCTATTCAATTAAATTTTCTCTTTTACAGTATTGCAGTATCGGAGTCCAGTCTTGTTCAGTACTTTCTACATTTTGTTTGTTCAGTCTAGCTGTGAGTATGTCCATACTCATCATTTCAATAAGTCTTGTAGTCCACTCACTGGTTGAGGGCACTTCTGCTAGCTTCCATTTTTTTGCTAATGTAATCCGAGCTGAAGTTATCATATACAATAATATCCTTCCATATTTCCTTTCCATTTTTACTGGGATCTTATTTGTCATGTTCAACAGATATATTTCTGGTAACATGTCATATCTTATTTTAAATATTTCACAAATTACCTTATGAACAGTTGTCCAATACTTCCTGACTTTGTCACAATTCCACCATACATGTAGCCAACACCCTGTAGTTTGCTTACACTTCCAACATCTGTTATTACCATTCCTGCAAATTTTTGCTAATTTCGCTGGGGTGAGGTACCAACGTTGCTCCATTTTTAAATAGTTTTCTTTCAAGTCTTGACATTTAGTAAATTTTTGTGTCTTCATTCTTGCCCACTCCCAACTTTCCAAATCAATGTCCCTGCCAATATCCTTGGCCCATCTAATCATCGTATCTTTTACTAAGTCTTGTTCCAAATCTATTGCTTGTAAAGTCTCATAATATTTGGAAGTTAGTTTTTTTCCATTTTGCTTAATCACTTTGTCCAATTTGGTGTCTGTCTCTTCAAATCCCAGTTTCTTATCATCTGCTTTGAATCTGTCCATTAGCTGTTTATATGGAAACCAATGTAAATTTTTATCCAATTCTTTCAAATTCTCTAAAGGCTTTAATTCATAGCTTCCACTCCTTGTTTTGCTCAAAATATCTCGATACCTCAACCATTTAGATACTTCTCGCAATCTTCCAAAAAAGGCTTCTTGCGGTGACACCCATAAAGGTAGTTTTCTGTAGAATTTTTCCTTACAATATAACCAAATCCTTATCAATGATCTTCTGACATAATGATGCTCAAATTCTTTATGCACTTTTGTCTTATTATACCACATGTATGCGTGCCAACCAAATCTCAGATTAAATCCTTCTAAGGCAAGTGTTCTATCATTTTCTAGTTTTACCCAATCCGTGATCCAAGTTAATGCATTTGCATAATAATAAGTCTTTAAATGTGGTAAATTACAACCTCCATTTTTCTTCTCATCAATCAGTGTCTTCCACTTTATCCTAGATTTTTTACCTGACCAGATGAATTTTACAAGATCTTTCTTCCATTGTACAAGTGGTTTATCATTTAAAAGCACTGGAATATTTTGAAACAAAAAGTTCATCTTTGGTAGTATCATCATTTTAATTGTCTCTATTTTTCCCAACAATGATAAATTTAATTTTGTCCATTTATTAAGATCTTCTTTAATTTCCTTCCATAATCTTTCATAGTTATTTTCAAATAAATCAGGATTCCTCTTTGTGATCCAAATTCCCAAATACTTAATTTTCCTCTCAACTTTGAATCCTGATAAAGACTGTAGTTTGATCTCTTCTTCCTTTGTCATATTCTTTGTAAGCATTACTGTCTTTTCTTTATTTATCTTTACTCCAGAAACTTTTTCAAAGTCCAACAAAATTCCTTGAAATTTCTCTATTGAGCTTAGAGGTTCTTCCATAAATATTACCACATCATCTGTGAAAGCTTTTAACTTGTAATGTTGTCCTTTAATCTTTAGTCCTTTTATATCCATGTCATCTCTAATTTTGTCATTTAACAATTCCGATACCATAATGTATAGCAATGGAGATAGTGGGCATCCTTGCCTAGTACCTTTTTGAATATCAAATTTTAAACTTTTCTCTCCGTTAATTATCAATTTTGCACTCTGCTTTTTATAAATATTACTTATCCATTCAAAAAAGTTTTCTCCCATGTCCATTTTTTTTATCACCTCCAACATAAAGTCCCATTTTACCTTATCAAAGGCCTTTTCTGCATCAAGGAAAATCATTGCAATTTTTTCTCATTTTTTTTCTCATAATATTCAATTGCATTTAATACTGTCTGTATATTTTCTTTCATATGTCTTGATGGCAAGAATCCTGCTTGATCCTCATGTATTAGTTTTTTTTTAAATGTTCTTTAACCTTGAAGCTCAAAACGGGGTTTTAAATTGGAAAAAAATCCACAAAAGCGGATTGATTTTCATATGACATCATTTTTTTGTTTTTTGTTTTTTTAATTTTTTTATTTATTAGTATATAACAATAAGTGTACATACATACCTATTTTTCCACCTACATGTGTATATCTATATATATATATAAAATACAAAGTTTTTCCAGACTTTAAATATCTCCTTTTCACAAAATAAAAATTAAGCTTCTTATACTTTATAAAATACATGTAAGGTTTATATACTTTAACAATCTAAATGCATAACCCTCATCCCAGAATAGGAGGTCTGTGTTAACATGGCCTTGTCACATTTCTTCACTCCAAAGACTCTTAATTTTTCCCCACTTCCTTAGATATCGTTGTTCAGATTTCCCTTTAAGTACCATTGTTAATTTATCCATTAACATTAGGTCATTTACTTTGATTGTCCATTCTTCAAATAAGTGTTCATGATGTTTCTTCCAATATCTTGCATAAACGAGACGCGCTGCGGATAACATATATAAGATCACTTCTATTTCCCCTCTTTTTAATTTGGACTTCAACCCCTCCATTATATTTAATAAATATAACTTGGGGTCCATTTCAAATCTGATTGAAAATAATTCTTGAATCTTCCTATGTATCCTGTCCCAGAATTTATATGCTACTTTACATCCCCACCACATATGGTAAAAGTCAGCATTTTGACAATCACATTTCCAGGAGCTATATACCAGTACTTTATCTTTACTTATTTTCCCTAGCGTTAAAGGTGTTGTATACCACCTGTAGAACATTTTGTAGTAGTTATCTATTAAGTTCGCACTTTTAGTAAATTTTAGATTCTTTGTCCATACTCTTTCCCATATGTCCAGTGGGATGGTTTCTTTTAAGTCCTGCATCCACTTGATCATGCAATTTTTAACAGTTTCTTCTTTCATTTTGAATTCTAATAGCATTTTATATAATCTTGAAATCATATGTTTATCACCCTTTTCATAATTTTTTTCCAATTCCTTTTTCTGAGTTTCTATTCCTATTTGCTTAATGTCTTTTTTGAATCTTTCTTTTAATTGAAGGTGTAATAGCCATTGTATTTGTATTCCTTTCCTTTGTAAATCCTCTATAGTTTTAAATTGTTCTTTTCCCCCAATTATTTTGATTGTGTCTCTATAAGTTATCCATTTGTCTTTAAATGTTTTGTCTGTTTTATAAAATGCTTCTTGTGCTGATACCCAGCTTGGCACTTTCATATACATAAATTCTTTGTTTTTAATCCATACTTTATATAAAGATTTCCTTAATATATGATTATTAAAGATTTTGAATGATATTTCTTTCTCGTATCCAAGATATCTATGCCATCTGTATTCTAATCCTATCCCTTCTAGAGCCAATAATCTTTCATCTTTCAGTACAACCCATTCTTTTAGCCATGTCAATACAGACACATTATAATAAAGTTGAAGGTTTGGTAACCCTAATCCCCCTTTATTTTTGGCATCTTGCAATATTTTCAGTTTTATTCTTGCTTTTTTCCCTTTCCAAATGAAATTTTTTATATCTTTCTCCCAATCATTAAATATAGCAGTTGATGTTATGATGGGGATAGTATGGAAGAGATATAGAATTTTGGGTAATACATACATTTGAACTAATGTTATTTTCCCAGGTAAAGATAGTTGAATTGATTTCCACTTTTCTAACTTCTCTTTAATTTGATTCCATTTTTTAAATGTAATTATTTTTAAGCAAATCTGAGTTCCTGTTTGTTAAGATTATGCCCAAATATTTTGCACTATGAACTATCTTTAATCCTGAAATTCTTTCCAGTTCCTGTTCTTCCTTTTTTGTCAGATTTTTTGTTAATATGCTACTTTTGTCTTTATTTATTTTAAAGCCCGCCAAATTGCATATCTCTTCTAAGGTTATCCATAGTTTCCCTATGTTGTTCTTAGGGTCATCTAATACAATAGCTGCATCATCAGCGAATGCTTTAATTTTGAATTGATGATTCTTTATTTGTAGACCTCAAATTTCTTTTTCTTTTCTTACCCTGTTCATCAAAATTTCTATCATCATTATGAACAATAATGGTGATAGAGGGCACCCCTGTCGAGTTCCTTTATTAATTTTACTCTTTACTGTTTTTTCTCCATTTACATCTATCTGGGTGTACTGCTGATCATATATCACATTAATCAATTTCTGAATATTTTGACCTATATTGCTTTGTTCTAATACTTCTTTCATGAACGTCCAGTTTGCGTTATCGAATGCTTTTTCTAAATCTAATAAGATAATACCCAATTTCCTTTCCTTGTGTTTTTCATAGAACTCTATTATATCAATCAAAGACCTAATATTATTTTTAATTTGTTGCTCTGGCAACAACCCCATTTGGTCTTCCTCAATCCATTGCACTAAAGCTTTTTTCAATCTTTCTGCTATTATTAGGGAGAAGATCTTATAATCTGTATTCAATAGTGAAATAGGTCTATAGTTTTCTATTACACAAGGATCTCTGTCTTCTTTGGGTATTAACACAATTGTAGCCATATTCCAAGTTTGTGGATAATAATCCTTTTCAATATTTTTAATTGTTTTATATAATGGCATTATTATTTCTTCCATAAAATTTTTATAATAGCTGGCTGTTAACCCATCAGGTCCTGGTGCTTTATTATCTTTTAGTCTCTTAATAGCCTGTTTTATTTCTTCCTTTTCTATTGGTCTATTTAATTCTTTTATCTGATTATCTGTAAATTGTGGAATCTTTTCTTTTTTAATAAATTCTTGTATTTTGATTTTTTTTAATCCTGTATCCTTCTCCTCTCTATAAAGTTTTGCAAAATAATCTGTAATAATTTGCTTTATTTTTCCCTGTTGTGCATATATTTGTCCTTTTTCTTTTAGCTTTATTATAGTTTCTTTTCTCTTTGTTTTTTGATTTGGTATGCCAGCCATCTACCATTTTTATTTGCATTTTCAAAATATTTTTGTTTTAAATATTTAATTCTATTAGCTATTTGAATTGTGATTTTTTGATTAATTTGGTTTCTTAATATTCTAAGTTCTTGCTCTACTTTCTTATTTTTGGGATATTTCTTTAATTCTAATTCTTTTTTTTGGATTTGTTCTATTATTTCCTTCTCTTTCTGTTGTTCTAATCTTTTTTCCCTAGCCTCATGTTGTATAAAGTGACCCCTAATAACCACTTTACTAGTGTCCCAAATTATGTGAGATGCTGTCTCATGATTTGTGTTTTCCTTAAAGTATAATTTTAATTCTTGTTTTATTTTCTTTGTTAATTCTTTGTCGCTTAATAGATAATCTTTTAATTTCCAATTAAATTCTTTCTTTAAGCTTCTCATTTCCATTTTAATTGCATTATGATCCGATAGTATTTGAGGTAATATCTCAATTTTAGAAGTTTCTTTAATTAGCTGTTTTGAAATACATATTAAATCTATACGAGACCATGACTTAAATCTATTTGAGTAATAAGTATAATCCTTTTGTTTGTTATGTATTGCTCTCCATATATCAATTAAATTTAGGTCTTCCACCATTTTAACTGCTATTTGTGGCAGTTTGCTTGTATTCTTTTTTTTAAAATTCTCATTAGTCCTGTCCATTTCTGAATCCCACACCCCATTCCAATCTCCTGTTATCATTATTTTTTCATAATCCAAATCTATTATTTCTCGATGTAATTTCTTATAGAATTGCTCTTTATTTTCTTGAGGGGCATATATATTAACTAACAATATTTTCCCTCCTGCATGTGGTATTTCGATTGCAATATAATGCCCTTCTGGATCAGCAAATATCTCCTTAGCTTGACCTTTGGCTTTTACATAAATTGCAAGTCCTTTTTTCTTCTTCTCTTTGTTACAAGCTACAAATACTTCCCCCAAATAATTACATTCCAATACAAATTTATCTTTTTCTCTAATGTGGGTCTCTTGTAAACAAATAAAGTCTAATTTCAATTTATTCAAATAATAAATTTTTTCCTCCTTTTATTTCTAGAATTTAAACCATTTACATTCCAAGAAATTAATTGTATTGGCATCAATTACAAAGCTAATTGCTTTTATCTACCTTCTCCTTATTTTTTTAGTCTTTTTCCCCCTTTCTTCTTTCCTTCTGTATACTTTTTATTTTCATTTTAGTTCCAAGTCCTTTTTCTTGTGATGATGCTGAATTTGTCTCATCCTCCTGCTCTGATTCTGTTTCTCTTTCTTCTTCTGATGTTTGTTTGTCAATATCTTCTTCTGAGCTTTCTTTTCCTTCCTTTGTCTTCCTTCTGCTAAATTCTTTTTTTGATCTTGTCTCCATTTTTATTATTGTCTCCTTATTTCCTTCTTCCCTTTTATCTTTCCCCATTCCTTTATTCTGTTCTTCTCATTCTTCCTGCATATCTTTCTGTTTGTCTAGAAAAGTCTTCATTTTCTCCACTGAGTTAATTATAATTCTCTCTTTTTGCATTGTAAAGGAGATTCCTTCTGGTTTTTCCCATTTGTACTTTATCTCTTTTTCCCTTAAATATTCTGTTAACATTGAATATTCCCTTCTTTTCTTCAAGATCTGTTGAGGAATTGCTTTGTAGATTTTAATCTCTTTGCCTTCTGTTTCTAGTTTCTTATTAAAGCTCGTTTCAATTATGAGATCTCTTACTCTCTCTCTAATAAAAGAGATCGTAATATCTCTTCGTAATTTACGATTTCTCGCTATCCATGAATCTACTCTATATATACTGTCTATTTCTAAGTCCAGTTGTTCTCCCATCCATTCAATATAATCAGCAAGAGAAGGGATTATTCTTGTGACATGACGTCGTTGTTAATGTGTTGTTAACCCGAATGGAAAGTTGACAAAATGGGTTGATTTTCACACAACATCAGGTTTGAACATTAACCCAAATGGGAAAATCTCGAAAGTAAAAAGGAGTGGGTTTTGTCTACTTTCCATTTGGGTTAATTTCACATTAACCCCGATGAGTGTGTAAATCAACCCACTTTTGTGGGGTTTTCCCCAGCTTTTAAATCCCATTTCTGCACAGGATTTCTGCACTTTCCCCTATGTGATAAACTCCATACATGAATTTACAGTAAACTCCATACAGCCGTCCCTCCATATCCATAGATTCTTTATCCACAGATTCAAGCATCCATGGACTTTTAAAATGAAATTAAACAGATGGTAAGGTTATCCATGGAAAAAAGTCATCATGGTTATATACAGTTGGACATCCGTATTGATGGATTCTTTATCCATGGATTCAACCATCCACAGCTCAAAAATATTCCAAAAATATATAAATTCAAAAACACAAACCTTGACTTTGCATTTCATAGAAGGGTCACCATTTTACTATCCGTTGACTTTAATAGGACTTGAACGTCCATGGATTTTGGTATCCACACCCAGTGCATTACTTTCGGTCCCAGAGGCAGAATATAACTACTATAAGACCTCCTGGGGTCAACCTCTGGAGAAAGCTTTTGTTCTCATGTCCCACTTGTGGACTTTTCACGGATATCTGGAAAGGAGATACAGGCCACTATAGGAAATTGGATTCCCCACTAGATGTGGCCTGTGTCTTCTACGCCTGACCCGTTTCCATCAGGCCACCAGCCTTTAATTAGTTGAAATATAAGTTTTAGAATTAATTTCTAACTTTTCCTCTTGCCATCTTGCAGGTAAATATTGGAGTCACTTATCTTTACATACCTATAAACCTCCAAAGAATGAGTAAAAGTATGTGCAAACAAATCTGATTTCCCCTGGGTTTTTATGGCTGCAGGTAGGGAGAGTTTAGAGACCCACCATGGTGTGGTGATTTGAGCATTGGACTATGACTCTGGAGACCACTCTCTCAGCCTCAGAGGAAAAAAAAGCAAAGACAATTCCCCCCCCCCCCGCTCCAGCCCCATCATCCTCACTGGTCTCATCCACCAGGTCCCCCACTCTTAGTGCATGCATGCCCTTTCTTCCCTCCATGCATCTGGTGAAGGAGAACAAATCTACAAAGCTCATCATGCTACAACTCTTTTCTCCCAGTTGGCCTCAAAAGTGCTGCAAGATCCCTTTGCATACTGATACTCCAGGCTAACACAGCTGTCTCACTGAATTCCCTACTGGAGCGTATCTTAGTCAGAGAGAAAGAGAGAAGCAGGAGAGAAAAGGGAAGGAAACCCCCTTCAGCCTGCCAATGGGTCCATGGTGCCTATATTACAGGGGAGAAGGTCGAGGGGAGCTGGTGATGGAGCCAAGCCAGAATCAGGGGACACCGGTCCGAGGAGATGAAATGTTCCTTTGGGCACTTTGACTGACGGACACAATCCAGGGGTGAGCAAGTCTTTAGGCTGGAGAGAACCAGCTCTGATCCAGGTTTCTGGGCATCCTTCCATGGCCAAGAGTGGAAAGAGGAAAGTTAGCCAAGCAGATGGGACCCATCCTAGGCCCAAGCCACCAGGTTCAGCACTTGGAGAGCTCCTTCAAGCAAGCCAATGTTGGGATTGCTCAGTCTGCCCAGAAGGCAAGGGCCTCTTCCAATGTTGCCAGGAGCTGCTGGGGAGCCCCTTTGAATGACACCCAGTGCAGAGACCCGGGACAAATGAAAAATTTCTGGAACTGAATGCAGCCGATTTCTTGTGAGAAAGTGCCACTTGCTTTGGGCACTGGCCCCATGAGATCCACCCTGCCTGCCCCTAAAGAATATGGTGCTACCTTTTTGGAAGTGGAGGTTGCATCCATGCTTGTCTCTGTGAGAATTAGGAGCAGAGAAAGAACTTCTTCAATTGCTTGACTCCTTTCTCTCGCTCTACGATTCTCCTTCGGACAGTGTGGGTTCAAAGAGATCACTTCCTATCTCCTCTCCTTCTCTTCTGGAGGTTTTAAGAGCTTGATTTTATGGCTCGTTGTTCTCTTCTTCCTTTCCTTATGTCCCAGAAGGATGCAGGCAGGAGGCTCAGCCTCAGAAGGCCTCCCCTCTCTTATATTCACTCATAAGAACCAGCTTTTAGGGACTCTTTTATCAAATGATAGGTTTTTCTATTGCCTTTCTATTTTCCTTGGAGAGAGATCTTGTAGCACCTGAACTTTCATACTTTTTTTTTTTTTTACTGCAAATGCATCTGAGGAAGTAGACTGAAGTCTATGAAAGCTCATGCTGCCAACTCCTTTCTTTAAGTGAGTCTCAAGGCTGCTACAAGATCTCTCTACATACTGATTCTACAGACTAACATGGCTATATCTTTGAATTCTGTCTATTTTCCTGTATTTGATGGATTCTTTGGAACAATAAAGTTAAGTCTTGATTTTAACCGTACCAGAGTATCCTATTTATTACCCAAAGATCAGATATACTGGGGCATGTTGCTGCTCTGCTTGATATATAAAGTACTAAATAGCTAAACGCCAACACCATTGAGTGCCTTGCAACAGGGAACCCCATGTCATAAAAAGGCAGCTGGAAACAGATTTCTTTCATTAATGCTTTCATTAATCAATTGCAATAATTAAATACATGAACTGATTACTTTCAAGTCCCATAACTAATGACTTTCCCAGGTCCTGGAGCTTCTGGTCCACTCGCAAGCAACCAAGAGGAAGGAAACTGAAACAAGAAGGCAGGCAGACACAATCTCTCAGAGAAGGTGGATATTTTCCTTGTCAAAGGAAGGAAGACTCTTAGTCCAGCGAAATCTCCATCATTGGGGAAAATGTGGGAATGATTCAGGGTGATGCGTTGGGCCCTGGTACTTTGGATCTGGGGGCCATAGGTCTCAGTTGATGGGTCTCTGGTCCAAACTGACTCTGGATTGAGGCCTCTTGCAAGATTATTCTATAAAGAAAGGAGAAGGGATGAGAATCAGGAAGAAAAGAAAGGACACACACCAAAGAACGAGGCAGAGCTGCAGCATAAACCGGGGGAACAGACCCACAAATCATTAGATATCACATTATGACTGTGATATTAACATTGGGATTGTGTTATCTCTTTATGTGGAGGTATGTGTTGATGGTGCTACAAACCCTTGGGAGCACAACTGAGTGTGCAAACCAAAGCAGAATGCAAAGCACCATCCATGCACAACCCCAATGTGCATCTGTACAAATAGTGGCACTACATACACAACTCTTCTTACACAACTTTAAACCTTAAACTGAATGGAGATAATTCGCGTCAGATGAAAAGGACCCACTGCTTTCATAGGAGGAGTTTCAAGGGTGTAAGACACCAGCTTATTCTCACTAGTGTTATGTATGGTCTCTGTGTGTGTGTGTGTTTGTGTTTGCAAGTGTATGTGAGATGATTAACAATATATCCGTTATATTATATTATTGTTTCTGACTCATGGTGACTCTAAGGCAAACCTATCATGGGTGTTTTTTATTGTTGTTGTTGTTTTGCTTTTTTTGGCAAGATTTATTCAGAGGACCTTTGCCTTTCTCTTCCTCTGAGGCTGAGAAAGTGGGGCTTGCAGAGGCATCATTAGGAGGTGCAGGGAGTGCGCATGGCACCCAGTGACACCTCAGAGGAGGATGACACCCAGTTGGGCTGTCTTTCTACCCACTACAGTTTGTGTGTGTATGTGCCACTGCTGCCCAGTGCCTGCCCCTTCTTCTCCAATGGCCTGGCTCCCTCCCCAAGGAATATTAGGAGATATTGTGTGTTGTCCATTCATTCTTTCATATGAAAATGAAATGCACAGATATAGGATGGGAGACACCTGGCTTGACAACACTACATGAGAAAAGGAACTGGAAGTCTTAGTAGACCACAGGCTGAACTGGAGTCAGCAGTGTGATGCTGCAGCTAAGAAAGCCAATGCAATTTTAGGCTGCATCAGTAGGAGTGTAGTGTCCAGATCGAGGGAAGTATTAGGGCTAGAATCATAGAATCATAGAATCATAGAGTTAGAAGAGACCACAAGGGCCATCCAGTTCAACCCTATTCTGCCATGTAGGAACTCCCATCCAGCCTCTGTTTAAAGACCTCCAAAGAAGCAGACTCCACCAAAATCTCCACTTAACAGTTCTTACTGCCAGGAAGCTCCTCCTAATGTTGAGGTGGAATCTCTTTTCTTGGAGTTTGAATCCATTGTTCCATGTCCTAGTCTCTGGAGCAGCAGAAAACAACCTATTTAAACAGGGCTATCATATGCCCTCTTAATCATCTCTTCTCCAGGCTAAACATATCCAGTTCCTGAAGTCTCTCCTCATAGGGCACGGTGGTTTCCAGACCCTTCACCATTTTAGTTGCCCTCCAGTTTCCCATTGTGGTGCCCAGAACTGTACACAGCATGACCAAAACAGAATACAGTGGCAATATTACTTCCCTTGATGTAGATCAGGGGGTCCCCAAACTATGGCCCGCGGGCCAGGTGTGGCCAGCGAAGGCCGTGGGACTGGCCCATGGCCGGTCCTGCCACCGCCACTGCCGCTGCCGCCCCGCGCGTGCCGGGAGGCACCATTTTGGCACATGCTCACACCAGCGGGCACATGCTCACACCAGCGGGCACCATTTTGGAAGGCCCCATGGCGGCTGCGCCATGAGAATTCACACAGCACAGCCACCGTGGGGCATTCCCTGAGCCTTAGGAAGGCTCCCCCCCGCACCTGTGTCGTGCGAATTCGCATGGCGCAGGCATGGGGGGGCCTTCCCAAGGCCCAGGGAAGGTCCCACCGCACCTGAGCCGTGCAAATTCGCATGGCACAGGCGCAGGGGGGCCTTCCAAAATGGCACCCGCGTTGTGCGTGCATGCGCACGCTATGCAGGACGCCATTTTGGAAGACCCAACGGCACCATGAGCATGTGCATGGCGCCGTTGGGCCTTCCAAAAGGGCGCTCCCTGATCTAGACATTATACTTCTAATGATGCAGCCTAGAATCCCATTGACTTTTTTAGCTACCGCATCACACTCTTGACTTATGTTCAACTTCTGGTCTACTAGAACTCCTAGATCCCTTTCACACATATAAGTCTCCTTAAGCCAGGTGTCCCCCATCCTATATCTGTGCATTTCATTTTTTCACCCTAAGTGCAGTACCTTATATTTCTCCATGTTAAAATTCAAAACACTTCTGTAGGCATTTGTAGGTCCTCAAGCATGATTCTGTGGTCACCTTCTGCCAGATGCTGGCCATAGAGTTGTGCTGGTGGACCTAGAGATTACTCTGTTTTTCATTTGTGGTTTTTCCACTTTCACGGAGTTCCTGTGCCCCTAACCCCAGCGAATGTGAAGGGCCCACTGTACCTACAAACATGTTTGCAAAATTAACCTTAGCTATGGACAAAAGGACTGTGCAGGACAGAGCTGAGGACCCCCAGCACAGTCCCTTCCATGGTTCCCTTCCCTTGAGAGCAGGAGATCTGGGTTTGGGGCTGGCAAATGTAAGGGTCCACCCATGTAAGCTGTTGCAGGATGGGATTTCTGGCTGCTGGGGTCCTGTCGCCAAAGTCTTTGCAGGATAAGGCCCCAGCTCCTAGAGTCTTAGAAGGATCAGGACTATGCCAACAAACACAGATGTCTCTACTCATTCCGGACAACTGGAGCAGTGGAGATACAACCATTGAAGGGCTCCATTGCCTTCTCAACCCTCGCCAGAGCAATGCAGTCTTCTGTACTGCTTATAGCTGCTCTGCTTGCATTTTGTCTTGTCTTGCTAGCACTGCTGTGCTTAGACCTTGGCCTGTCTCCTACCTCTGCCTCTTATCTTTCACTCATTGGATTCTGGAACTCAGCCTTGTTATGTTTAGACCTGGTCTGTTTCCTGATCTTATCGCCTGCCTCTGGTCCATTAGACTCTCTAAAGTTCACCATCCATGGCCCTGGCCCTGGCCCTTGCAGTCTGCCTTGGAATCCAGGCCGCCCACACCTCGGACCCTGACAGCAAGTATCCGTATGCTCTGGATGATCATAGAATCATAGAATCATAGAGTTGGAAGAGACCACAAGGGCCATCCAGTCCAACCCCCCTGCCATGCAGGAACTCCCAATCAAAGCATCCCTGACAGATGGCCATCCAGCCTCTGCTTAAAGACCTCCAAGGAAGGAGACGCCACTACTCTCCGAGGAAGGAGTGTGTTCCACTGTTGAACTGCCCTTACTGTCAGGAAGTTCCCCTTAATGTTGAGGTGGAATCTCTTTTCCTGGAGCTTACATCCATTGATGCTACCCAATCAAGCAGAAAATCTCTTTTATGGCAAAATGAGGCCAATTCATTCCCTCCTAGAACCATTTTCAAGGGACATGGTCTGAGAGGTGGTGGCAGATCCACCAAAGGATCCCTGCAGTAGATTCTCAGAAACCATCTGGATGATCACAAAGCCTCCCAGGTGGGTCCCAAAGGCCAGTCCCTTCCCACTCAGGCTAGGAGACCGAGGCTTAGGGCTTCCCTTTTTTGGTGGAGAGACAGAGCATCCCTGGCTGTCGCTCACCCTTTGGCCATTTGCTCCCTGTCCATCTCCCTCCATTGTGGCCCCAGAGAGGTGGCTGGGGTGAAAAGCAAGGGCCCAGAAGGAATGGAGCCCAGGGGTAGCAAGATGGAGGTCTCAATGTCATTGAATGATAAGGAGGGTTTCATGTTGCTCCTAGTGCAAGTCCTGATACTCCTCCGGCCTGTCCAGAAAATCTCCAAGGTTAGTGAAAGCAATTCACCATAGACAGGAATCATGCATTCTTTCGTGGATGCCCAGCTGCAACACTTCTCAGGCCAAGGGCACTCATAATCTGCAGCACATTCGGCAAGACAGACTGCCACTTTATCTGGAGGAGGTGTTGGGCATCTTCCTGGTCTCTCTGCAGCAGAAAAGAAACCCAAATACTGTGAGACACCCTCCCTTGGAAGCCCAGTATTTCCATGGTCAGTGGGCACAAGAGTGTGGCATGGGGCACTCATCTCCTCTATTGCCCTTCCTCGAAAAACGTTGATGTTGAGATGTCCCCAGACTTCCATCTGCTGCCATGCGCAACCCTTGGGCTTGATGCCAGGCTCTTCCTGGCTCTCACATGTCCTCAGGCACCTCCTTCCCATGAAAGTGACCCCAGGGGCATCACTAGGGGGGTGTGGGAGGCTCAGACCTCACTGGGTGACGTCTCAGGGGGTGACACTTGGTCAGCCCCTATGTCCATGGCAGGGAGTGTGCCATGCTTCTGCCACCTGGCAGCTGCTTCCAGTTCTGGTGGAGCTACTGGCCAGCCAGGAAAGAGAGGTGCCAGCAGCAGCAGTGATGCCATGGACTCCTCCTCTCCCTGCTCTTTTTGTTCCCTTTCCTACTCAGCTGCAAATCACTGCAGCCATGGGTGCTCACTCTTTTCTCCATTGCTGTGGCTATCTCGGGCAAGGCAGCCAAGGCAGAGAAGAAGAAGGTGCAGGGGCATGGCCTTCTGGCTTCTCTGCTGCCCTGGCTTTCTCCATTGAAGGAGCCAAGGCACCGGAGAGCCCTGCCCTCCCTTCCATCCCCTTCTGTTGCCTCACTTGCCCCCTGGCAGCCCTTTTTGGGCACCAACCCTAGTGATGCCACTGCCTCCTGCTGCCATCTCTCATTGGGTTGTAGTAGAGACTTCTTTGGTTTCCTGGGAACTGGTCCATTCCCTCTCTGTCCTCTTAACTGCCATCCCACTTCTCCCACATTGTCCCTTCATTTTACCACCCTCCGGATTGCTTTACGAGGGGTAGGAGCTGCAATTGCTCATATCCAGAAGAAAACAGGCTTCCTATCCTAGACCTCTTCACTGGCCTTCTTAAGCAGTCCTGGGTCTGCCATTTGTCAAACCTCCATGGCCCAGCCATTTCCACTACAGAGGGATGGTGAAAATATTTGAAAATATTCTCTGCAAAAAAGGGTTGAAAACTAAGAGGAAAGATTTCTGGATTTATGAGAATTTTTCTAGTTGGGATCTATTGTACACAAAATTTGCACAATTTAAAGATGTAGCTGTGTTAATCTGGAATATCAGTCTGCAAAGGGATCTTACAGCACCTATGAAACTAAGGAGGGTTGCAGACTGCCAGAAATAGTGCAAATTGAGTCCACTTTTAGGGTTAGGGTTAGTGCTAGGGAATCATGGGAACTGTATTTTATTGTGGCACCAGAGCTCTCTGACAGAGAAGGCTCAATGTGTCAGGGGAAAAAAAACAATTCCCATGATTCCCTAGCACTAGCTCTAACCCTAAAAGTGGACTCAATTTGCACTATTTCTGGCAGTCTGCAACCCCCCTAACTGAAAGAAAGCAGCTGGTAGTATGAGCTTTCATAGACTTGAGCCTACTTCAAATATGCATCTGAGGAAGTAAGTTCAAGTCTATGAAAGCTCATGCTACCAGCTGCTTTCTTTCAGTTAGTCTCAAAGGTGCTGTAAGATCCCTTTGCTTGCAAAATTTGCAAAAGCACATTTGTGCAGAAAAGTGCATTTATTTATTTATTTATTTATTTTGCAGAGGAAGCCCTATTTTCTTCACAGAAATAATGATTTTCTGTGCAGAACAGTGTTTTCTCTGCCAAAACACGCTATGCTAATCTTGTATACAATAGCTGTCAAACTGTGATTACGTAGCCTTCAAAAACTGCAGTTTTCAAAGACAGTCACAGCAAGAAGAGATTTGCTAATTGCTTCTTTGACAAGAACATCAGTGAAGACTTATTCTGCTCTAAACGCAGCTTCTGGAGAGCAATGGAGGGTTGGAAGAAGGAAGGCTGAACAGGTTTGTCCATGAAGCAAAGTCTTACCTAGGCAGGGATGGGAGATGGAGGAGCTCCAAAGCAACATCGCAGGGGCATCACTTACCGGCAAAAGAGACCGTGGGCATGATGGCACAGAAAGCAAAGAGACCTGCGAGAAGGAAGACGAGGACTCCAGAGGGTTTCATGGTGAAGCAGGGCTGAATGGTGCTCCAGCACTGCTGAACTCCTTTATAACCCATCCCAGGAAAGACTAGACAGCTCCCTCCCCACTGCAAAGTTTGAATAAGAAAACAATAATAAACGCAAGCACAGGTAAGTGGTCCTGTGGATGGGAGTTGGCCTCTACACAAACCCCAGAAGCAAACAAGAAATAATGGAGCCACTTCCAGGCTGAGCATGAAAAGAATAGACAATTGGGAAGGGAGCCAATGCTCCTGACTTCTGACAAAAACAGAAGCCATTCGCTGGTCCCATTACTGGCCCCAAGTGACGTCAGGTAAGATCGTTTCACAATATACTTGCCCATTGCCACAGTGACACAAGCAAGCATGGAAGTGGACAGCCTGAGAAAAAGATGCCTTTGCAAAGTGGAAACTCAGGTTCTGCCCCTGAATGCCTCTGAATCTCCTTTGGGGGTCTTAAGTGGACAGGGTCCATTATTAGGTTTTATGCCCTGCTTTATGATGGCCCTTGAGGTCTCTTGATTCTATTCTAGGATTATTGGGTTTATTGGACCTGTCTGGCATTCCAGACAGATGCCCAGAAGAGCTGGGGTCCGCTTAACAACTTATGTGTGTGCAGCCAGATGGCTAACTTTGGCTGGTGACAGGGAGCACACAACTCCCTTGTTGCAAAAAGCTCCATTGGCTGCACCATTCAAAGTGCTGGTTTTGACCTACAATGCCCTCCACAGCTCAGATCTAGGTTATCTCTCCTGTTTTGAGATCTGCTAAGGAAGCCCTTCTCTCTGTCCATCAACCTCAAAGGTGGCAGAATGGGTTGGGTTGGACTGGACTGGGAGTCTCTTCCAACTCTAGGAGTCTATCACCTCCAATACTGTGCAATCCTCAAAGATGTCCTCACAGGATAGAGAAAGTTTGATTTATGAATCTTGAATTCTATTATGCTCTGTTTACTGCTAAACACCTGGATCCCAACAATGATTAATGATCTGGCTCTAAACCTAGGACTTACTATTTTTGCTGTTGTTGTTTTCCTCCCTCGAGTCAATCTCAACCCATGGTGACCCTGTGAATGAGACATTTCCAAGAGTCCCTGTCCTTCACTGCTCTGCTTAGGGTCTGCAAATTCATACCTGTGACCTCTTTTATAGAGGGATGCAGTGGCTCAAGTGGTGAAGATGCTGCTTGTATGGATTACAAGATCAGCAGTTTGGCAGTTCAAGGCCCGGGTGCTGCATGATGGGGTGAGCTCCCATCACTAGTCCCAGCTTCTGCAAACCTAGCAGTTCGAAAGCATGCAAATGCAAGGAGATAAATAGCAGATAATGTATGCCCTATCTATCATCTATCTATCTATCTATCTATCTATCTATCTATCTATCATCTAATGTGGGATGCAGTGGCTCAAGTGGTGAAGATGCTGCTTGTATGGATTGCAAGATCAGCAGTTTGGCAGTTCAAGGCCCAGGTGCTGCATGATGGGGTCAGCTCCCATCACTAGTCCCAGCTTCTGCAAACCTAGCAGTTTGAAAGCATGCAAATGCAAGGAGATAAATAGCAGATAATGTATGCCCTATCTATCATCTATCTATCTATCTATCTATCTATCTATCATCTAATGTGGGATGCAGTGGCTCAAGTGGTGAAGATGCTGCTTGTAAGGATTGCAAGATCAGCAGTTTGGCAGTTCAAGGCCCAGGTGCTGCATGATGGGGTCAGCTCCCATCACTAGTCCCAGCTTCTGCAAACCTAGCAGTTTGAAAGCATGCAAATGCAAGGAGATAAATAGGTAACATTCACTAGGAAGGTAAACAGCATTCTGTGCAATCATGCTGGCCCCATGATCACAGAGTAGTCTCTGACAATGCTGGCTCTTCAGCTTAGTAAAGGAGATGAGTCCAGACCTCTATGGTCAGACATGACGAATACCTTTATCTTTGTACTACCTCTTTAATAGAGTCCATCCATCCAGCATGCAGCCTCCCTCTCTTTCTGCTTCCCTTTTTACCTTAAGGTAAAACATGCCAATCCAGTTCAAATTTAAGAAGGAAAAAAATGTTTAACCCTGAGTGGAGGTCCCAATCCACTGGCTCACTCTTCAGGATTCCCCTGTTGCAACCAAGGTGGGTTTCCATGGCTGAGCGGGGAATCAAACTCTGGCCTCCAGAGTCATCGTACAAAAAACTCAAGCCACTGCAACTTCTTGGCTTAGTTTTCTTAGATTTGTTCAGAAGCGGTTTGCCTTTGCCTTCCTCTGGGGCTGAGACAGTGTGATTTGCCCAAGGTTATCCATAATAATTATTATTATTATTATTATTATTATTATTATTATTATTTCTATCCCGCCCCTCTACCGAAGCAATCGGGGCAGCTTACAACAATAAAAACTCACAATAACCCATCCCAAGCCCAAACCCACCCTCCCCTTAAAACAGTATTAAACATCTTACATTAAAACAATTAACACTATAAAACAATTATAATGATTTACACAAATAATTATTAAAAAGGCAGTCTAACAGGCAGCCTGCGAGCACTAAATAGAGTGCCTAAATATGGCAGCAGGTGGAGGAGAATTTACTTACTCCTTGGCCAGAATTTAGTCAGGAAAGACCTGCCAAAAGAGATCCATCTTGACAGCCTTTTTAAAGCTGTCTAGGTTGGTAATTTGACGGATCTCGTCCGGCAGGCTGTTCCATAGTCTGGGAGCAGTTCCCGAAAAAGTCCTCTGGGAGGTTGTCGACAGTCTAGTCTTAACACGTTGAAGCAAATTCCTTCCAGAGAACCTTAGTGTGCGGGTCAGATTATATGGAAGGAGACGGTCCTGAAGATAGGATGGACCCAAGCCATGTAGGGCTTTAAAGGTAATAACCAACACCTTGTACTGATCGGCAGCCAGTGAAGTCTTTTTAAGACCGGTGTAATATGGTCTCTCCTGGATGTACTGGAGACCAACCTGGCTGCCATATTCTGGACTAGATGAAGTTTCCAAACCAAGCACGAGGGTAGCCCCATGTAGAGCGCATTACAGAAATCCAGACAGGAGGTTACCAGAGCATGTACCACAGTTTTGAGATCCCTTACTTCCAGGAAAGGGTGCAGCTGGCGTATCAGCCAAAGATGATAACAGGTGCTCCTGGCTGTCGCATTCACCTGATTAATCATGTGAAGCGACGAGTCTAGGAGCACCCCCAGACTGCGAACACAGTCCTTCACGGTAAGTGTGATCCTGTCCAGGATTGGATATTGTATCCCAATACCTGGTTTCGGGGCCGCTACTGTGAGTACCTCCGTTTTATCTGGATTCAGCCTCAAACTGTTTTTCCTCATCCAGCCCATTACCGCCCTAAGACAATCGTTAAGAGGAGAGACGCCATCAGAAGTCGAGGCTGACGACCAGGACATGGAGAAGTATATCTGGGTGTCATCAGCGTACTGATAACACCCAGCCCCATGTTTCCGGATAATCTCTCCCAGCGGCTTCATATAGATATTAAACAACATCAGGGACAGTATGGTGCCTTGTGGGACACCACATTTAAGCTCCTTTCTAGAGGAGCCTCACTCTCTGGGATCTGCCCGAGAGGAAGGATCAGAACCACTGCAAAGCAGTGCCTCCGATTCCCAACCCCCTCAAGCGATCCAAGACGATGCTGTGATCGATCGTATCGAAAGCCACTGAGAGATTTAAGAGCACCAGCAGGGTCACACTTCCCCTGTCCATAGCTGTTTCCATAGCTGGGCTGAGAATCAAGCTCTAGCCTCCAGAGTCATGATCCAACATGCAAACCACTGAACAACACTGGCTCCCCTAATTCATCCTTCCTCAAAGCTAAAATTTCCCAAACAAACTCCCTTCATTTCTGTTCTCTTCCTCTCTTTAACAACCTTCAGGCCCATAAAATAACCTCTCCTCAATAAATGCGCAGAAGTTTTCTCAGGGGTCTTTAATGAATATATTTCTGAAACTCTAAGGGTCAAAGCAGACATTAAGGGGGAAAAGTGTCTTCTGTTTGAGTAACATGCTTTCCCTTACAGTGAGTTTTGCTCAGATTTGTGCTTCAGCAACCAGGCTTGAATATTGAAAATGTGATAACTTTCCAAGAACAAAGCACAACAAAGCATGCTAAGTGTATGTCGTGCAAGTCAGGAAAAGCACATGCGATGATAAGCAGATGTCTTTTACCACTTGGGGGAGCACTTCTTTTAATTACTTCCTGGATGTCCCATCTAGCTTGAGCCCATAAAAACTTCTCCCAGATCATTCCTGTCCACAAATGTATTGACTCTTTTATTGACCAAATGAAGATTGGACTTACCTTTCCAGATGAAATGTTTGTTCCTCTAGTTTATCTGAAACAGGCATTATGTTTACTGGCATTTGTTGGCAGGATCTCTCCTCTATGTTCTTTCAAAAATTCATGTGATGTTACCAATTTTCCATTGTTCTGGAACAATGAGACCAGTTTGCTAATGGAGGATAGGTTACATATTTTTGTTGGAAGATCAAGAAGTTCACATGTGGGTTTTGAAAGGAGTTTTGGATGGATTCCATGTTGTCCAAGCAATTAATTGCTTGTGAATTTGTTCATTAGTTCTATAATGTCATTTCTGAAAACAACTGTTTCCTGAAAATAGCAATGAGTGTACAAAATGCTTTTTGTTATGACACCAATGTCATTACAATATGATCCTTGTCTTTCTACAACGTCTTTCTTTATCACCACAATGTGATCCATTTTATAATACAAGTTATGTATCTTAAGCTTAGGTATGTATTTTATTCAGTTAATTTTATTCAGTTAATTTTAACTATGATCTTGTAATTGTATGAAAGCTTGGACATTTTGTTTGCACTGGCCTATGGATCTAAGCAATAAAACAGTCTTCTTCTATTTAAAACAATTTTTACTACCCTGCACTGAAAGGATTCTAGGGTTGTGTATAAAAGTTTGAATGAACATATATATGTATATATACCATGCAATTTTTGAAAAATTAAAAAACAAACAAACCAACACCTGCAGCCAATATCCATGATAAAATATAACAGCCAATTAAAAGCAGATGAAGTGAAAATGCAACTCTGCTTCCAGGTCTGTGTGACAAAGACAAAGTGTTCTGTGCCTACAATGAGATGCCTATCAATTGCACAAAACATCCCAATGCCCCGGTGATGCGATGCCATCCTCAGCACAATGCAAATTCCAAACAATGGGAGATATTTCAATGCCCTGGGAAAGTCTCTGGAGGAGAGAAACGCTGTGGGCCAAAGGGTCTTGGAAGGAATAGCTCTGGTTGCCCCTTTCTTTCCGGAAGAATTTGGCTCTGGGATGTGCCACCAATCCCATCTTTAAAATGATAGGGGCCCCTCCATATTCACAAATGGAGTCTGCAGTCAAGAAATCAGAAGTAGATCAGGAATGGGAAGGGCAGCCATGAAGGAACTAGACAAGATCCTGAAAGGGAAAGATTTACAGCTGAACACTAAAGTTAGGATTGTTCAAGCTATCGTATTCCTCATTACCATGAATAGGTGTGAGAGCTGGACAGTGAAGAAAGAAGATAGGAAGAAAATCCATCCATTGGAGACACGGTGCTGGAGTTCATCTCCCTTGAAGCCAAGATGATCAAACTGACCTTGTTCACATCATGAGAAGACAGAACTCATTAGAAAAGATGATGATGTTGGGGAAGGTGGAGAGAAGAAGAAAGAGAGGAAGACTACATGCCAGATGGATGGACTCAGCCAGGGAGACCCTGGGCCTGAGCCTACAGAAACTGAGGTAGAGGACAGGGGAGCTTGTTCATAGGGTCTCCAAGAGTTGAGATGGACTGAAAGACAGCCACCAAAAAAAACAAAACCCTCCATATTCACTGGGGTTAGGGACACAGGGCCCCCGTGAAAGTGGGAAACACACAAATGAACAAATAAACACTTTTTAAAAACCCTGAGAGAATACCTCTCTAGACTTCTCTAGGTCCCCCAGTGCAACTCTGTGGCCAACCTCTGCCAGAAGCTGATCATAGAATTGTGCTGGAGGACCTACAAATGTCTAGAGAAGTGTTCTTTCTAGGAATCTCTAGGTCCTCCGGTGCAATTTCTGGCGAATGTTGGCCACAGAGTTTCACTGAAGGACCGGTGCTAGAGATTCCTTGTTGGTGTTGGGTGTCTCCAACTTACTTTTGACTTATGGCAGCCTTAAGATGAACCTATCATAGGGTCTTCTTGACAAGTTTCTTCAGAGGGGTTTTGCCATGGCCATCCTCTGAGACTGAAAGAGTATGATTTGCCTAAGGTTACCCAGTGGGTTTTTGCTTGCGTGGGGAAGGAAGGATGCTCAGTGGTAGCGTTTTGGATATATCATGAGACAATGTAACTCACTGGAAAAGGTGATAATGCTTGGTAAAGTGGAAGGCAAGAGGGAAAGAGGGAGTTTGCATTACAAGTGGAGAAATGTCATCAAGGGAGTCATCATGGTTGCTAGCCTGAGTTTGAAGGACTTGAGCAGGGCAGTGGGTGACCAAGGTTCCCAGCAGTCACTCATTCAGGGGGCAGGCATAATACGGTGAAGCTGACTTGATAGCACAGTCCCATCCTCAGAAATTTGAGGGAAAGGGATGATGAATCATAGAATTATAGAGTTGGAAGAGATCACAAGGGCCATCCAGTCCAACCCCATTCTGCCATGCAGGAACTCACAATCAAAGCATTCCTGTGACAGATGGCCATCTAGCCTCTGCTTAAAGACCTCCAAGGAAGGAGACTCCACCAAAATCTCCATTGAGGGAGTGTGTTCCACTGTCGAACAGCCCTTACTGTCAGGAAGTTCCTCCTAATGTTGAGCTGGAATCTCCTTTCCTGGAGCTTGAATCCATTGAGACTCCTTGTCCTAATCTCTGGAGCAGCAGCAAACAAGCTTCCTCCCTCCTCAATATGACATCCCTTCCAATATTTAAACACGGCTATCATATCCCCTCTCAGCCTTCTCTTCTCCAGGCTAAACATCCCCAGCTCCCCAAGTCTCTCCTCTTAGGGATTCATGGTTTCCAGACCTTTCACCATTTTAGTTGGCCTCCTTTGGACACGCTCCAGTTTTTGAACATCCTTTTTGAATTGTTTTGCCCAGAACTGGACACAGGATTCCAGCAAGATGTCTCTGCTATTGCAAGGAGTAGAGCCTTTCATAACTCTTAGGGTTGCCTTGTTTGCAGTGAAAGCAGCTATTTTACAGAAGCAAGAAGTAGATAAGGGCCTCAAATAGACCATTGTACAAATTAAAAGAGGGGTGTAACCAGATTCAAATATAAACTATGTATTTTTATCATTATGTGTATGTGTGTGCATGTAATGTTTTTCTTTGAAATGGTCTGGAGACTTATTCAATAAAGATGTATTTGTATCAAGGTTTGCTTTTGGGAAATGCTTGGGATAATTTTCAAGCCATGGGTGGTTGGTTGAATTCATGGATGCAAAATCCATCGATATTGAGGGCCGACTGTACATATCCCGAAATGACATGACTTACTGGAAGAAATGCTAATGTTTAGCCTGGAGAAGACAACGACGGTAAGAGGTGACATGATAGCTATGTTTAAATATTTGAAATATATGAATGGATTCCAATTACAGGGAAAGAGAATCCACCTCCGTGTTAGAAAGAACTTCTAGCTAAAAAATGGAAACTGGAAGAAATACCAACATTAGATGAATGGAAGCTGAAGGTTATAGATATGAGAGAACTAGATATCATGACATTCCTAATCAACAATAGGTCAATAAACAGAATAGAAAAGGAATGGCTTCCCTTTGAAACATTCTGATAGATATAAAGGAAACTAAAGTAGAAGTGTCAAAAGCATTATAGAAAATACAGAAAACACTAACCCTAGAAGAAGAATTATTTTACAATTGTTATATCTGTATTTTATGAATGCTTTATTTTACTTTATGAATAAGTGTCATATTGGAATGAAGAATGTAAAGATATAAAGAATATATATTAGAAAGAAATCAAAAGAGAGCACAAATTCAGTTAGTAACAGGTAACTTTAATAAATTTCTTCTTTATGGAAAGTAATTAGTGTAAGCAATAAGCAAAATATTAAAATCTTTACAGAGGATGGATATCCGTATTTGTAGGATTTAGAGGAGTATGAAATAAGGAAAGTTTTATCTCTCTCAACGAATGAGAAACTATGGGGAGTACAAAAAGTTATGAGTTTGTAATCAGAACTATAACTTATCAGCAGTCTTTATTATCATAATTGTTTAAGTAATAATAATAATAATAATAATAATAATAAACTTTATTTTTATACCCTGCCTTTTGCCAGGGCAATCAAGGCGGCTTACATTAAAAGAGCCCCACATTAAAAGTTACCCCCCTTAAAAAAGAATTAAATCAAAAAGTAAGATTAATTAGACTTCTGTATGAATGTTTTTCTATGTATTATATTTTTAACAACACCCTCATAAAAGTTTTTTTAAAAAAGATATGTTAAAAAAGATACTTAAATATGGCTATCATGTCATCATGTAACCTTCTTTACATGAATCATAGAATGATAGATTTGGAAGGGACCCTAAGGGTCATCCAGTCCAGCCCCCTTCTGCCATGCAGGAAGACACCGTCAAAGCCCTCCCTGAGAGGTAAGAGCTGTTCCACAGTAGAAGACACTGCCTTAGATGTGGTGGACTCTCCTTCTTTGGAGGCCTTTAAACAGAGGCTGGATGAGCATCTCTATCAGGGAAGGCTTTGACGGTGTCTTCCTGCATGGCAAAAGGGGGCTGGACTGGATGACCCTTGGAGTTCCTTCCAAATCTATCATTCTATGACTCATGAAGAGAAGGTTAAGAGATTACATATTGAGGCTGGAGCAAGCTTGTTTTCTGTAGCCCTAGAGCAGGGGTAGGGAATCTTTTTCATGCGCGGGCCGGTCCCCCGAAGTCCTCACATCCGCTGGGCCGAGGGGGGGGAATGGCAGTGCACGTGCGCGTACCCCGCCGCAGCACGTGACCACACACGCGCATGCTGCCACCGCCACGCTGCCGCCGCCACGGCACGCGCGGACGCCACCGCATACGCACATGCCGCGGCCACCATTTTTATTTTCTTAATATATATTTTATTTTATTTTTTTAAAAACATAAAAAATCCACTTAAAATATATTCTTAGTCATCTTTACAGTACATTTACCCATAGTTCTAACTTCTCAATAGTTCTTTGAAAGTAAGTACATTTTTTTTCACATTTTGCATACATCATTTCTGTGTCTATTACTTCTATCTTCTATCATCATCTCAGATCCAGTTCATTTACACAATCTTAATAACTACTTTGCTGCTTTATTCCCATTTTCTATTTATATATTCTTCCACTGGAGCCCACTCTTCCTCAACCAATTCCACATTCTCATTATTCAATAACCTTGTCAATTTGTCCATTTCCTTCATCTCTAACAATTTCAATAGCCATTCATCTACCGTTGGAGTTGTCTCCTGTTTCCATTTGGAGGCTATTAGTATTCTTGCTGCCGAGACCATGTAAAGTATTAGTCTCCAATATTTTCTAGTTATATCTGCTTCTAGTTTGTATGTCATATTTAATAAATATAATTCTGGATATAATTCAAGTCCGTTTTTAAGTATGTCTTCCATCGTCATGTGTATTTTTTTCCAATGCCTTTTCATTGTGGGACATCTCCACCAAACATGATACCAGGATCCAACCATTTTGATTTTCAAACGACGCATTTGCGCATACGCAGGAGTACTGTGCATGTGCAAATGAGTCGTGGCTGCCATTTTGTTTTCCAAACCCAAAATGGTGGCCGTGGCGCACGTGGCCACACAGAAGAAAAAACGCGGCGCAGCGGCGCGCGGTGGTGGCGGCGGTGGCAGGGATCGGCCTGGGCCGGTAAGTCCGGCGACCTGGGCCGGAACCGGCCCGGGGGCTGTAGGTTGCCGACCCCTGCCCTAGAGAATAGGACATGGAGCAATAGATACGAACTAAGGATGGGAAAAGAGATTCCACCTAAACATTAAGATGAACTTCCTGATGGTTTAAGATCTGTTGGACAGTGGAAGACACTGCTGCCTTGGAGGGTGATGGAGTCTCCTTCTTTGGAGGCTGTTTTAAACAGAGGCTGGATGGCCATCTATCACAGGGAGGGCTTGGATGGCGCCTTCCTGCATGGCAGAAACGGGATGGACTGGATGGCCCTTGGGGTCTCTTCCAGCTCTAAGATGGTATGAATCTATGAAAGCAGAAGGTCTCCTTAGGTCCCTCTCTAACCGCTACCTTTGTTTGGAGGTCTCCTGGGGAAGCCCTGCTCTCTGTCCCAGCTGTAGGCTCTCCCTTCTGCCTGGGAGCAGAGTCCCTGCCAAGGAACACCCTCCCCATTCATTGGCATGGCTCTAGACACCCGGCTGCTGCCCTGCATGGACAGTTTGTCTCGCAGTTGTGTACCTGTTCTCCCTGGAACATTGCACAGCCTCTCCCTGCTCTCCATGATTTGGGGCTGGGCCAGGCTTCCTTCCGAAAGATCACCTGCTGTCCAGGTGAGCTCCAGGTATAATAGACTACTTCCTCTGGCTGAAATAGTAGAGAGGGCTCCATCCCGGCTGCACCATGGGCCCTTCCATCCTTCTCCTCCTCCTCAGGGGCATTGCTGTGCTCTGTTCCCAGACGCTTTGGGCATCTGCCAACCTTCATACAGGTGAGTGACATCCCTCCTTCCCTGGGCTTTCTCCTTCTCTTCAAACCAGGCAGTCTCCCGCAGAATCCAGGCATGCTCCTGGTGTATTACCTTCCTCCATTCTCATTCTTTCCTCCTTTCTTTCCTTGCCACTTGCCCACCTTCTTCTAGGCTGGTCAAGGCTTGGAAAGAACATTCCCTGTTGTTCCTTTCTGGCCAAACAAAGGGTTTCCCAACACTTTGGTGAGAAGGATAACAAAGAAGCGAAACAATTGAGCGGTTTGCTGCTGATATTCACACATTCCAAAGAGAAGGTTTTTGGGGTGTGCATATGTGAAGAAGCATGCTTTCTTTGCAGGAGAGAGTGGCAGCTGCCACACTGCAGAACTGAACCTGTTTCCTGCTCCAAAAACACCGGTTGCATCTCTGCACTGCAAAATGAATGCAGTTTGACACAGCTTAAACTGTGAAGACTCCATCCTACAGAATTCTGGGATCTGTAGTTGGTTGTGGCACCAGAGCTCTCTGACAGAGAAGGCTAAATATTTCACAACTCCCCCAGAATTCAAACCAGCCAATCTCCCAATCGTCCCAGGAGTCAGGCATGCTTGCTGTTCTTTGTTTCCTGGCCAAGCAAAAGCGTTGCCCAACAACGAAGAAACTTTGCTGGGAAGGATAATGCAAAAGTGAAACAACTGAGCAGTTTGCTCCTGATACTCCCACCTCCCAAAGTGTTCCAGAGAATTTTTCTGTGCAGTAATAGATACGAATTTTGTGGAGAGGGTGGGTGGTTAAAAAGCATGCATTCTGTGCAGGAAACAGTGGTTGCATCTACATTGCAGAAATAATTGACGCTGCTTTAACTGCCATGGCTCAGTGCTGTGGAATCCTGGGAATTGGAGTTGTGTGAGATACTTAGCCTTCTCTGTCACAGAGCTCTGGTGCCACCACAAACTACAAATCCCAGGATTCCATAGCATTGAGCCTTGGCATCTAAAGCGGTGTCAAATTGCATTCTTTCTGCAGTGCAGATGAAGCCTAAGAAGTCATCCATGTTCTCCATCTCCAGTTCCTACTCTAATACATCTTTAACTCTCTTGCCCATGCCCTGCCATTGTCCTGCTTCTGCCACCTTTAAATGTATAGTTTATGGTTCTCAATTCATTTACACAAATGCTCCTTTCCTCCTTTTTGTGCTTGCTATCACTTGTCCATTGACATTTCTTCCACAAGAGTTTGCAGTTGTTCTTTCTGTTATCATTTGAATGCTGTCCCTTTGGCTTCTGCCACATTACAGAATTAATGCAGTGTGATGCTGTTTTAATTACCATCGCTCCATTCTACGTAATCCTGGGATTTATCGTTTGCTATGGTACCAGAGCTCTCTGGCAGAGATGTCTAATAGCTCACCAAATTACAAATGCTAGAATTCCATATCATTGAGCCATGGGAGTTAAAGCGGTGTAGAAAACTGCATTATTGCTGCAGTGTAGATGCAACCAGTGGAGGAAACATGTTTCCTGTGCAAAGACATGTGGTTTTCTGCAGAAAAACCATATATATCTCCATCTTTGTTTCTGAAGAAGTAGTCATAGAATCATAGAATCATAGAATCATAGAGTTGGAAGAGACCACAAGGGCCATCCAGTCCAACCCTCTGCCATGCAGGAACTCTCAACCAAAGCATCCCTAACAGATGGCCATCCAGCCTCTGCTTAAAGACCTCCAAGGAAGGAGACTCCACTACTCTCCGAGGGAGTGTGTTCCACTGTCGAACCGCCCTTACTGTCAGGAAGTTCCTCCTAATGTTGAGGTGGAATCTCTTTTCTTGCAGCTTGCATCCATTGTTTCGGGTCCTAGTCTCTGGAGCAGCAGAAAACAAGCTTGTTCCCTCCTCGATATGACATCCCTTCAAATATTTAAACACGGCTATCATATCACCTCTCAGCCTTCTCTTCTCCAGGCTAAACATACCCAGCTCCCTAAGTCGTTCCTCATAGGGCTTGGTTTCCAGACCCTTCACCATTTTAGTTGCCCTCCTTTGGACACGCTCCAATTTCTCCACATCCTTTTTGAATTGTGGTGCCCAGAACTGGACACAGTATTCCAGGTGAGGCCGGACCAAAGCAGAATAGAGTGGCACTATTACTTCTCTTGATCTAGACACTATACTTCTACTGATGCAGCCTAAAATTGCATTGGCCTTTTTAGCTGCTGCATCGCACTGTTGACTCATGTTCAACTTGTGGTCCACCTGGATTCCTAGATCCCTTTCACACGTAGTCTCATTCAGCCAAGTGTCCCCCATCGTATATCTGTACTTTTCGTTTTTCCGCCCTAAGTGCAGTACCTTACATTTCTCTGTGTTGAATTTCATTTTGTTAGCTTTGGCCCAACTTTCTAGTCTGCTCAAGTCATTTTGAATTTTGATCCTGTCCTCTAGGGTATTAGCTACTCCTGCTAATTTGGTGTCATCTGCAAATTTGATAACTATGCCCCCAATACCGTCATCCAAGTCATTAATAAAGATATTGACTAGCACTGGGCCCAGGACAGAGCCCTGTGGCACCCCACTGGTCACTTCTTTCCAGGTTGAAAAGGAGCCATTGTTGAGCACCCTTTGTGTTCGACCAGATAACCAATTACAAATCCATGTAACAGTTACTTTGTCTAGCCCACATTTTACCAACTTGCTTGCAAGAATGTCATGGGGAACCTTGTCAAAGGCCTTACTGAAATCAAGATATACTATATCCACAGCATTCCCTTCATCTACCAAGCTGGTAATTTTATCAAAAAAAGAGATCAGATTTGTCTGGCATGACCTGTTTCTCTGAAACCCATGTTGACTTTTTGTGATTATGAAATTATCTTCCAGATGTTCACAGACTCTCTGTTTAATGATCTGCTCCAGAATCTTTCCGGGTATTGATGTCAGACTAACTGGACGATAATTGTTGGGATCCTCTTTTTTCCCCTTTTTGAAGATGAGGACAACATTTGCCCTCCTCCAGTCCGCTGGGACCTCTCCTGCTTTCCAGGAATTCTCAAAGATTATTGCCAATGGTTCTGCTATTACATTTGCCAGTTGTTTTAATACCCTTGGATGTAATTCATCTGGTCCTGGAGACTTATATTCATCTAGATTAACCAGATGTTTCTGTACTATCTCTTTACTTATTCTGTGATGAAATTCTCCTATTCTGTCCTCTGCTCCATTATCCTCAAGTTGAGCACCCTTTGCCTTTTCTGAGAAGACTGAAGCAAAGAAGGTGTTGAGTAATTCTGCCTTTTCTCTGTCCCCTGTTAACTTTTTGCCATCTTCTCCACACAGTGGCCCTACCATTTCCTTCTTTTTCCTTTTGCTACTGACATACCCCCAAAAGCCCTTTTTATTGTTCTTAACCGCTCCAGCAAGCCTGATTTCATTCTGCGCTTTAGCTTTTCTGACTTTACCCCTACACGTGCTAGCTATTTGTTTGAATTCCTCTTTGGTGATTTCCCCATTTTTCCATTTCTTATACATGTTCCGTTTAAAACATAGTTCAGTTGCAAGTTCCTTAGTCATCCATCCTGGTTTCTTGAGACACCTCCCATTCTTCCTCCTCATTGGCACAGTTTGAAATTGTGCCTTCAGTATCTCCCTTTTGAGAAACTCCCATCCGTCTTGAACTCCCTTCTCTTTTAGTATTCCTGTCCATGGGATCACCCTCAGTATTTCTCTAAGTTTAGTAAAATCAGCTTTCCTAAAGTCTAGAATGCGTGTCTGACTATGCCTGGCTTCTCCTTTCCACTGTATAATAAACTCCAGGAGGACATGATCACTCCCGCCTAAGGATCCAACCACTTGCACCCCATTAACTAGGTCTTCCCTGTTAGTTAGGATCAGATCCAAAATAGCTGACTCCCTCGTTGCCTCTTCCACCTTTTGAACAATGAAATTGTCTTCGAGGCAAGTGAGGAATTTGCTAGACCTCAAGGATTTTGCCGAGTTTGACTTCCAGCAAATATCCGGATAGTTGAAGTCACCCATCACTACTATATTTCTCCTTTCTGAGTGTGTGGTCATCTGTTCTAGAAAGGCATCATCCAGTTCTTCTGCCTGAGTCGGGGGTCTGTAGTAGACTCCCACAATAACCTCCCTGTTGTTTCTTTCCCCTTTAATTTTTATCCAAATGCTCTCCACCTGGCTTCCAGGATTGTTGTCCTGGATTTCTTCACTGGTGTAAATATCCCTGACATATAATGCTATTCCTCCTCCTCTCCTGTTTGGCCTGTTTCTCTTGAAGAGGTTATACCCCTGTATTTTTACATTCCAATCATGAGACTCATCCCACCAGGTTTCAGTGATGCCTATTATATCATATTTGCTTTGTTGCGCTAGGAGTTCAAGTTCATCTTGCTTATTTCCCATGCTCTGTGCATTAGTGTAGAGACATCTAAGACCATATGTCTCCTTTACTTGCTGCCTTAGCACGTTTTTTTGCCTCCCACTGTTGGGTCCCTCTACTGTTTGCTTTGTTTCCTCTATGACAGTTTGACTATTTTTTCCAGTCCTTTTGTCTTCCAGGGTGCTGTCTCCCTTCCCCACATAACTCAGTTTAAAGCCCTCCTGATCAAATTCTTCAGACTGTTGGCAAAAACGTTTCTTCCAACTGGTGTGAGATGCAGCCCATCCCTTGCCAGGAGTCCGCCCTCATGGAACCGCAGCCCATGATCCAAGAATCCAAATCGTTCTCGACGACACCATCTGCGGAGCCAATTGTTGACATCTGCTATCTTCCTCTCTCTTCCTGGACCGTGCCCTTCAACTGGCAGTAGAGACGAGATGACAATCTGTGCCTCCATTTCTTTCAGCTTCTTTCCTAGAGCCTCGTAATCCCTTTTGATGTTTTGAAGGCTGTGTCTTGCTGTGTCGTTCGTTCCCACGTGAACCAAAAGGAAGGGGTATTGGTCGGTAGGCCTGACCAGTCTTCTCAGCCTCTCTGTCACATCTCGGATCTTTGCCCCAGGGAGACAACACACCTCCCGAGACATCTTGTCAGGCCCACAAATCACTGCTTCTGTCCCTCTCAGCAAGGAGTCCCCCACCACGACCACCCGTCTCCTACGAGGCTTAGCAGCGACTGTTCCCTGTGGTGGTACTCCCAGCTCTTTCCCTGAAGTCTGTTCATGCTGCTCTTCCTCGTCCTCCTTGGTAAGGGAAAGAGCTTGAAAACGATTCTGTAGCTGCAAGCTCCCAGAACGATCTCTGGTCTCCCTACTTCTACGTGTGACATTCCTCCAGCTGTCTACCTCCTGTGTATGTGGTGTGACGTTCTCTTCCCCAGCAACTTCCACTGTGTGGTCCCTGTCCAAGACCGTTCGTTCCGTTCTGTCTAGGAAAGCCTCTTGCTCCCTAATATTCTGAAGTGTAGCTACCCGCGCCTCCAGCTGCTGTACTTTCTCCTCCAAGAGAGCTACCAACTTGCACTTGGAGCATGTGTAGTTCCCGACCTCTGTAGGTAGGAAGACAAACAGCTGTAGGTAGGAAGACAAACAGTCTTCATCATCTCTAAATCCTTCCCCTCTGCTCCCCAGGCTGATGGTTTATCCAATGCTTGATGCACATTCTAGCTGTGAAGTAGTCAATTGCCTGAAAATTGTATTTTAAAATGGCTGTCCATGATTGCCTATGATTCGGGGTCAGACTAGACTCTGGGACTCTGGACAAAACTTTGGAATTTTTTTCTGTCTATTTGCTCCTCTTAAGCTCTGGGCAGCAGCCAAGGTTTCGTTGATAATGCCTAGACTTCATGTACTGTAAACAATTTCACTATCCTACATAAGATTCTTATGTTCTATAAACAATGTCTGCTTAACAAGAAGTGCTGAATACTGTAAAAACTAACAGAACTAGAGAGGGAGGGGGGAGTGGTTTTCCTATATGCCTATATGTTTGTAAGATCACTATAAAAGATTCTCTTTTCACTTAATTGAGGGCTCAGTATCTTTGGAAAGTTATTTCGTGTTGAGCCCACTAGCGTAATTCTGGTTTTTGCAAAATAAAATTCTCTTTCTTTCAGTCCTGGGAGTCTCTCTGTCCAATTTTTCTGCTACAGCTGAGCTTACATTATAATTTTTATCTTTGCTTAGATTTTTCCTCTCCCTCCATTTCTCCATCCTTTGCCCGAGATATCTGCAGCCTTCTTCCTATGACCGGCCCTTGCCTTGCCTTGTTTACTCACTGGTACTACAACCCTGGGGCCAGAAGATGTCTCACGTTCACCTACGGCGGCTGTGGAGGCAACGCAAATAACTTCAAGAGCCAGGAGGAGTGTGAACAGAGGTGTGTCTACCCAGGTAAGACCCAGGCCGTCAGTTTCCTTCCCCCCCCCTTCTCCTGGCAAGATTGGCTTAAATACCTTGTTTTTCAGTCTTCTTGAATAATAGAATCATAGAATCATAGAATCATAGAGTTGGAAGAGACCACAAGGCCATCCAGCCCAAACCCCCTTGCCATGCAGGAACTCCCAATCAAAGCATCCCCAACAGATGGCCATCCAGCCTCTGCTTAAAGTCCTCCAAGGAAGGAGACTCTTGTGTTCCTTCAAGTCATTTCCAACTCATGACAACCCCAAGGCAAACCTATCATGGGATTTTCTGAGGCTGAGAGTTTGTAATTTGGCCAGGGTCACTCAGTGGATTTCCATGGCTGAGTGGGGAATCAAACCCTGGTCTCCAAAGTCAGAGTCCAATACTCAAACCACTACACCACACTGGCTTAGGTTTTGTTTTTGTTTTTTTGTTTTTGTTTTTTGAAACAGCTGTTCAGCCGGAGTATGCCTTCCTCTGAGGCTGAGAGAGTGTTACTTGTCCAAGGTCACCCAGTGCACCACACTGGTACCTTGCTCTTTAAAAGCCTTTAAAATAAAATAATAATTAAAGGAACAGGGTGTGTATACTTTAAATACCTTTAAAGCCTACTGTTGGCTTCAATCCTTGCACAGTGCTCTGATCAGTGCTTGCAAAGCTTCAGAATGCAAAAGTAATTCAACCTCAATTACAACTACAATTCTTCATTACAGCCATTTGGCCAGCACAAACCTCAATTAACTCTGCTGGGAGGGAAGGAGAGGAGGGGAACTGAATCTGGCCCTTCCCAGTTGGCTCAGGCAAAAGCACACTGCTGCAGCTTCTCCTGCCTTGTGTATTCTTCCTCATTCATAACTTTTGCCATCTTGGCTACTCTGTAATATTGGCTGGTTACCCGTGTGCCGATTTCCATCTGTGAAGTGTTGGAGGGCGAACTGTTCCAACCTCACTGAAGGGCTTGATCTGAACTGACTGGTCTTTGTGTTTCAGTCCCGGTGCCAGTGCCAGAACCACAACCAGTACCGGTCAAGCCTGGCACGTGTCCTATTCTGAGTAAAAGCAACAGCACCATGTGTGGCAAGTTCTGTTCCACCGATGCCAGCTGCCCCGGGAATGAGAGATGCTGCGAGACTGGCTGTGGGCATCAATGCCAACTCCCAGTAGAAGGTAAGGAGGAGGGTTAGGTACCTTTCTTGGCCTTGTTGGCTCGCTAGCATGAAGTGCTGAGATGCTGATATATCAAAGCAGAAAGTAAATGTCATGATTCCATGTTCTTCACAGGAAAGAGGTTCATAGAATCATGGAATCATAAAGTTGGAAGAGACCCCAAGGGTCATCCAGCAATAGTAACAGCGCTTCATTTATATACCGTTTCATACTACACTATGCAGTCTCTAAGCAGTTTACAACTGTAAGCCCATTGCCCCACAACAGTTGGGTACTCATTTTAGGGACCTTGGAAGGATGCAAGCCTGAGTCGAATCTGAGCCCTGGCTGGTATTGAACTTGCAACCTTGTGGTTTGTGAGTGAGTGGATGCAATACAGGCATTTAACCGTTGCGCCACTCTGATCCAGTCCAACCTCATTCTGCCATGCAGGAAGACACCATGAAAGCACCCCCAACAGATGGCTATACAGCTTCTGTTGAAAAACCTCCAAAGAAGGAGACTCCACCACACTTTAAGGCAGCATCTTCCACTGTTGAATAGCTCTAACCACCAGGAAGTTCTTCCTAATGATTTAGAATATGACTCTTTAATGGTGATGGGTGACTTTAATGGTATTATAGAACCGAAACTGGATAGGCATTCAGACAAAAAATTAAACCTAGCCAAGGGAAGTTACCAAAGGAATTCTTTGACATGATGGACTATCATTAGACTATCATTAGCACTATCATTAGTGGACACCTGGAGATTTAAATATAATCAAACTAGAGAGTAAACCTTCCTCTCAGAGCCACAAAAGTATTGGGCATGATTAGACATGTTCCTGACTACTATAGAGCTATCGATCAAAGTAAATTAAATTGAAACTTTAATTCGAGGCTTAGTGAAAAATTGTTAAAGAACAAAAAGGTTGTGAGATTGGGGAAAGAACAATTAAATAATTACTTCTGTGAAAATAAAACACAAGAAATAAGTATGGACATAGTTTGGGAAGTGTCCAAGGCTGTAATGAGGGGCTTCTTTCTGAAAAAAAGGGTATGGGGGGAAAATGCAATTTTTAGAATTAGAATCACTCCAAAAAACGTAGCAGTAGAAGAAACCAATTAAAAACAGATCAGACAAATAAGATGACTGTAGACAAAATTAAGAATATACAAAAGCAGATTTCACTAATCATGACAGAAGAAATAAATAGGAAAATGAAATATATTTGACAAAGGCAATTTGAATTTGTCAATAAGCTGGAAAAGTTCTTAATGTATAAGCTGATGGAACAGAGATAAGAAAACAATTGGAAAATTAAGATAAAAAGGAAAAAATATATACAGAACAAGACGAGTTGGAACAAATTATGTTTGATTATTATGCACAGCTGTATAAAACAGAAAATATAAAAGCAAAAGATTAAGGAATATTTAGATAATGTAATAATCCAACCTCTTAATCAGGAGCAAAGAGCCATTTTAAACAGTAAGATAACATTGCAAGAAGTAAATGATGCAATTAAAAGGGCTAAATCAGGAAAAGCACCTGGGCCGGATGGTCTACCTGCTGAATATTATAAAACCTTTATAGATCAATTGGAAGGCCCATTGTTGGAAACCATTGCAATACTAGAGAATGTTCTTCCTAATGTTCAGGTGGATCTCTTTTTCTGTAGCTTGAATCCATTGTCCCCATGTGTCCTAGTCTATAGAGCAGCAGAAAACAAGCGTGCTCCATCTTGAATATGACACCCCTTCCAATATTTAAACAGGGCTACAATATCACCTCTTAACCTTCTCTTCTTGGGGCTAAACATACCCAGCTCCCTAAGTCACTCCTCATAGGGCTTCATGGTTTCTAGACCTTATAAGATTCAGAGCAATAACTATGCCAGTGGCAAAAGTTTAGACCTTTATTGCCGATTTGCACAGAGGCAAGGATACAGACCAAGCAGTAGGATGGTCTCACATTCTCCATTCAGCTGCTGGGAGCCTCAATAAGGCTGCAGAGCAATCTCTTCACTCAGCCACAAACAGACACCATCACTTCAGTCCAAGGTCTGTGTTGAAGCTCACTAAACATAGCCCAAAGTATCATATTTATACATGCAAACCCCTTGGTCTACCTGTGATTTTAATCAGTCCATCTCTGTGTCTTGATTTTATGATGGGCCATCCATCACACTTTTCATTGAAGGTCAAGCTCCCAGTGCTTATCAACTGTCCCTGGACATCTCCCCAAGTGCAAATGCTTATATCAATTGAAGCCTGGGAAGTCAAGGATGCCTCTCAAACTTCTCAGGCTTGTACCATCCCAGTAACTAACAATGCTTGCCAAACATGTGTGAAGTTTAACTTCATAGCTTCTTGGGTGTGGGTAGAGGTGAAGCATACCACCCAACTCCTCATCAGAATAGTCTTCTGGCTCCTTTCCCATAGAGTCCAACTTTTCCAAGCCTTGTCTATCTGATGAAGAAGCTTGTGAGCTTCAGAGGCTGGTGGTGTCCATTTGGGGCCCTTGGGGTTGGCCTAATGAATGCACCACTACAAAATGGACTTTGGATTACTTTTTGTGGTTAACATGGCTGTCCCTGTTGTTGTTGTTCTTCATACTCAAGTACCTTGAAGACAAAGGAGGGGTATGTGATGTCCCCTTATGCCAGCAGCGCCTGTGTCCTTGCACAGATAAGGAGAACTGAACCTTATGGGACTATCCATGTCCTTATCATGGTCATTAGGATGCAATTGCAGGTGGGTAGGTGATCCCATTTCCAAGTACAGCGCCCCAGAAAACTACCTGCCTGCCTGCCTCCACCTGCCACCCCCAGCATGGCCCACCCTACCATTAGGTACTATGGTCAAGGAGCAGAGTTTTGGTAACTTGAAAAGGCTTTGGGTGGGTGGTTATTACTTTGTATTAATCAGATGGGATCTGCAGACAAATTTCACTTGAATATATTATTTTGAAAGAGTTCAAATTCTGAGGGATGGGGCTTCTGTGAGTTGCTGAGTTTGTAACTGCTGCAAGAGGCTTTAAAGCCCAGTCTCTGCACAGGAAGAAGAAGGAGAGCCATGGCTGAGAGGCCACTTTGACCGGGGGATTGGACTGAATGGCCCTTGGGGTCTCTTCGAACTCTATGATTCTATGAAAAGCACACTTACCAGTTAAAAGGAGCAAGTCTGTTCATATAAGGAGGATGTACCCGTTTGTTGGTTCATCATTTAATCCTAGAATCCTAGAATCCTAGAGTTGGAAGAGACCCCAAGGGCCATCCAGTCCAACCTGTTCTGCCATGCAGGAACTCTCAATCAAAGCTTACCTGATAGATGGCCATCCAACCTCTGTTTAAAAACCTCCAAAGAAGGAGACTCCACCACTCTCCAAAACAGGAGTGTGCTCCACTGTCAAACCGCCCTTACTGTCAGGAAGTGTCTCCTAATGTTGAGGTGGAATCTCTTTTCCTGGCGCTTGCATTGTTTTTAAAAGGGCAAGGAGCAGCAAAGGCTGCACCTTCAACTTTCAGTGCCTTTGTCCCAGTGTTGCCTCTGGCAGCCAACAAGATTTGTCAATTTTTTGAGAGATGCACCAGTAGAGCAAGCTAGGACTTCTCTTTCAAATCCATGATAATAATAATAATAATAATAATAATAATTTTTATTTATATCCCGCCCCTCTGCTAGGCAATCGGGGCGGCGTACAGGATTTCAAAACATCAGAACAAATATCAAAATTAAATCAAATTCAAATCTCATCCCCCCTTCCCACACCCTCCCATCCCCCCAAACAATAAACTAAGCAAGTTAAATGACAATAATTAAAATATACAGTTTAAAAATACATAAATTTTTCAGTTTCATTATGATCTTCCCAGAGCCCAAAACAGTCCTCCGCAGCTTGAGAGTGCCGGTGAGAGATGGAAACAGGCAGAGGCTTTATGTCCACCGGGGCTCCTCCCCTGCTGCCTGCAGGTGCAGCGTCTCAAGCCACTCAGGTGGTCCTCCGAGGGCTGCAGGACACCCAAAACAGTCCTCTGCAGCTTGAGAGTGCCGGTGATCAGCACAATGCAGAGGACATCATCAGGAACACCCATTTGCAATCAAGAAAGCCTGCTGATCTTGCTCCTTCTCCGACTTTTAAATGTATCTACCTGGTCCTCAGTTCCTTCTGAGTGAGTGAGTAGGGACAAGCATAAGGAGAAGGATCATAAAATCCTAGAGTTAGAAGAGACCCCAAGGGCCATCCAGTCCAACCCCCCTTCTGCCATGCAGGAACTCACAATCAAAGCATCCCCGACAGATGGCCATCCAGCCTCTGTTTAAAGACATCCAAAAAGGAGACTCCACCAAAATCACTGAGAGAGTGTCTTCCACTGTCAAACAGCTCTTACTGTCAGGAACTTCTTCCTAATGTTTATCTGGAATCTCTTTTCCTGTAGTTTGAATCTGTTCCAAGTCCTGTTCTCTGGAGCAGCAGAAAACAAGCTTGCTCCATCCTCAAAATGACATCCTTTCAAATATTTAAAGAGGGCTATCATATCCCCTCTTAACCGTCTCTGTTCTCCAGTTCCCTAAGTCGTTTCTCATAGGGCTTCATGGTTTCCGGACCCTTCACCATTTTAGTCACCCTCCTATGGACACGCTCTAGTTTCTCCACATCCTTTTTGAATTGTAGTGCCCAGAACTGGACACAGGATTATTCCAGCTGGGGCCTGACCAGAGCAGAATACATCTATTTATCTATCTACTCATCTATCTAAATCAGGGGCATCACTAAGGGGTGCGGGGGGTGCGGAGCACAGTGGGTGAAAGCCCGGGGGGGTGAACACCTAGTGAGGACCAAATCAGTCTGCTGCCCTGGTCACTTGCCCACTCACCCTCCTGCCTCTCCAACTGGCAGCGTCTTTCCATGGATGGCAGGCAGGTAGGCAAGGCAGAGGGAGGGAATAGGGCAGGGGCACCCATTGCTGCCAACTGCATCCCTATGACACCAACCCTAGTGATGCCAGTGATCTAAATATCTAATACAGTGGGCCTTTGGTATCCATGGGGTTATGGATCCAAGACCACCCACCCCCCACCACATGGGTACCAAAGTCTATGGATGTTCCAGTCCCATGTTACACAATGGCATAGTAAAATGGTGTCCCTGATATAAAATGGCAAAATCAAGTAGACTTGGTCTACTTCCTCAGATGCAGGGAGGGAACTGGGCATAAGCTTTTGTACACTTGGTCTACTTTTATGAAATTGTACTGTTTTTTTAAAAAAGCATTTTGAAGCTGTGGAAATAAAGAGTCTGTGCATAAAGAGTCCGTGGATATGGAGGGATGACTATATTCATATGGTAGAATCATTGAAAAGGACTTTTATTTTAAAATTTTATTTTAAAACTGTTAAATCAATGTTGTTTAATAATTTTTAAGGGACGGGAAGGTTAGGGTTGGGCTTAATCTTACTGTATTGTATTTTTATGTTGGAAGCTGCAATGCAGAGGGGCAGGGTATAAATAAATATTATTATTATTATTATTATTATTATTCACACTAAAGCACTCCTGAGAGATGCCCATCCAACCCCTGTTTAGAGACCTCCAAAGAAGGAGAGCCCACCAACTTCCAAGGTCTACCTTTTGTACTCTCCCCAAAATGGGACTCAGGATGAGAAGACCTAGAGTGGGTCTACTCTAGGTGGGACTAAACCATAGGGTCTGGGCCCTGATATTTGGTGTGGCCCACCAGTTACCAAAGGTCTTCCAGCTGGTCACCCATGTCCTCAGCCTTCCCACTTCTTCTCCTTTTGTTCTTCTCTTCCTCTCCCCAGTGATCCCTGGATACTGCCCAAAGGAACGGAAGGGCCTCCACTTTGGCCGCCCCTGCCTGGCCACATGCGCCACGGATTCGGACTGTGGCTGGAGCAGCCGGATACCCAGGAAGAAGTGCTGCAGATACGGATGCTGGCAGACATGCAGAGAGGCTGAGGAAGGTGGGACCTCCCAGAGACACAATGGTGCCCATGCGGAGAACGGTTATAGTATTGATTTATGTCCCGACAGAGTCAATAAGTAAATATGCAAAGTTATATTGCTACTGCTGTGTGCCTTTAAGTCGTTTCCGACTTATGGGGTTTTCTGGACAATATTTGTTTATTTGCCTTTGCCTTCCTCTGAGATTGAGAGAGTGAGACTTGCCCAATGGGTTTCCATGGCTTAGCAGGGAGTCAAACCCTGATCTCCAGAGTCCTGGTCCAACACTTAAAACCACTACACTCTCTGGTTCTTGAAATGGCAGTTACATATATATTATGAATAAATTATTATAAAATTGTAAGAAGAACAAAAGTGCCTCCTGCCTTCACCAGATGATTACATGAAGAATCCTCCACTGCTTGGTTCCCAGGCTCTGTACTATGGTATTCTGAGATTTGTAGTTTCATGAGATATTTAGCCTTCTCTGTCAGAGAGCTCTGTTGCCACAACAAACTACAAATCACAGGATTCCACAGGATGAAGCCATGGCAGTTAAAGCGATGTGAAACTGCAGTATTTCTGCAGTGCAAGTGCAGCCTAGGATTGGAAAAGCAGCTACGTAGGAACTAGACAAGATCTTGGAAGTGCAAAGACATTTCACTGAAAATGTCTAAAGTTGGGACTGAGGACCTCCATAGCCCACAATATCCCTCTTTTAACTTTCATGACTCCATCCTATGGAATCCCAGGATTTGTAGTTTGTTGTGGCACCAGAGCAATCTGACAGAGAAGGCTAAATATCTCACTCAAACTACAGATCCCAGGATCCCATAGCATGGAACCATAGCTCTTAAAGTGGTGTCAAACTGCTTTATTTCTGCAGTGCAAATGCAACCCAAGAGGCAGCAGCACTGGGCTCAAAACCACTGTGGTACCAGGCAACGGAGGGGGAAATCCCAAACCCTTACTCCTCCTTTTCTTATTGGCCAAACAAAATGCACAGCTTTCGAATCTCCACTGGCTTCTTCTTCATCAGGCAAGATGTTACAAACCATCTTAACTAAGGATGTTATCACACGAGGTCTAAAGCAGACCCAATCCACACTCAATCCTGTCCTATTGTGGTTTTCCCCCCCGTGTGTTCACACGACGTCGCACACAACCCCGTCCCAACTCCGTCCCAATGCGGCATCATCCCCGTTCTTTTGAATGCCAGTTTCTTGAGGAAGTACAAGTGCGCGACCAAAATGATACCGCAATGATAGCACTTTCACCGTATGTCTGATCACCAGATACGTATCCTGGAGCCCAGGCCCCGCGAAGGCTTGGGAAGGGGTGTGTGTGACAGCCGGCTGTCACACACACACACACACACACACACCCCTTCCCAAGAGAGAGCTGCTCTGAGCAGAAGTCCTCAGAGCGGCTCTCTTTCCTGGCTTGGGTTGGGAAGGGGTGTGTGTATGTGTGTCCAGCCGGCTATCTCTCTCACACACACACACACACACACACCCCTTCCCAAGCCTGGAAGCCTGGTTGCTTTCCTTGGGATGAGGCCAGGGTCAGAGGCATCCTCCGACCCTGCCCTCCTCCCAAGTCCCAAGGGTTGCTGTCACACACACCCCTTCCCAACCCTGTGCTGGCTTAGGAAGGGGTGTGTTTGACAGCTGCGGCAAGTGACAGCCGCGGCTGTCCTGTTTCTGCGCATGTGCAAGAACATCCTTGCTGGGTTCTGGAAGGGATCTTCTCACTTGTGTGTGAACGGCAGATACGGTTCCCAGGAGCTCATCTATCGCGGTTTCGTTAATTGCGCAATGATGCTAGTTGCGTCTGATAGCCATTTCCGTCTTGTGGGGTCTATACCGGTATAGTTCTGGGTTGATTCCATACCGCTTTCTTGCCGCTTTGAGACCTGCGTGTGATAACGTCCTATGGACAGAAACATCCAAATGCAGGCATCTGGCTAACATCTCCAATTGCTTTTTCTCCTGTTTGGTTTGTAACATCTTGCCTGATGAAGAAGAAGAAGAAGCCCATGGAGCTTTGAAAGCTTGCAACAAGGATATTGTGCATTTTGGTTGGCCAATAAAGGCATCACTGTTGGGTGGGTTTTTTGTCTGAATTTTCTAAATGGCAAACACAGCCCCTTCCTGAATGTTTCCTCCCTTTCTTCTTCCTTTCAGAGCACCCAGGTGTGTGTCCCCAAAGGCTGGTCGTGCAAACCTTTGTCCCCTGCAATGACAGCTGCAGCGATGACCGAGATTGTCCTCTCACTCAGAAGTGTTGCTTCACAGGCTGCAGCTTAGGCTGCCTGGATTCAGGTACTGGCAAAGCATCCCTTCACAGTGCAGCACCTCTCTTTGACCCTGGCTGCTAAGGATCTCAGGTCTCGAATCTTGGGTCCAGATTCTGGGTCTAGGCTGCATCAATAGAAGTATAAAAGAACTAGATCGAGGGAACTACAATAGTACCACTCTGTTTTTCTTTGGTCAAGTCTCATCTGGAATAATCCTGTGTCCAATTCTGGGCACCAAAATTCAAAAAAGATGTGGACAAGCTGGAACATGTCCAGAGGAGGGCCACCAAAAGGTCTGGAAACCATAAAGCCCTATGAGGAGAGACTTAGGGAACTGGGTATGTTTAGCCTGGAGAAGAGGCGGTGATGTGATATCCATGTTTAAATATTTGAAGGGATGTCATATTGAGGAGGGAGCAATCTTGTTTTCTGTTGCTCCAGAGAACAGGACCTGGAGCAATGGATTCAAACTACAGGAAAAGAGATTCCACCTCAGTATTAGGAAGAACTTCCTGACAGTAAGAGCTGTTTAATAGTGGAAAACATTTATCGCACTTACTTTTTTGCCCGATCCGGGCATGGGCCGAGAATGGGCTTGAACTGGCTTGAATGGGTGTTGTCACGCACAAAAACGCCTCTGAGGTCACCGGCCAACCACCGGCCACTGGCCACCTCTAAGATGGAAGCTCCCCATCCTTGAAAATCGGCTGACTAAGTACGGCTTGGAGATGGCCGGCCAGCGGCCTCAGCTGTGTTTTTGTGTGCGGTAACACCTGTTCAAGCCTTTTCAAGCCCATTTGCAGCCCGTACCCAGATCGGGCAAAAAAAGTAAGTGTGACAATCTCCTCAGAGTCTGGTGGAGTCTCCTTCTTTGGAAGTTTTTAATCAGAGGCTGGATGGACATCTGTCACAGGGATGCTTTGATTGTGTATTCCTGCATGGCAGAAGGGGGTTGGATTGGATGGCCTTTGAGGCCTTGTCTCTTCTAACTATCATTCTATGATGCTTCCAGTCAGTGTTACAGGGGATTTCAGCAAGCATGGTATCTTAAGCTTTGACCGCAGTTGTCCAGAGTATATCGTTCATACAATAAACACCAAGTCTAGAAAAAACTAAAAATGAATTAAGAAAAAAATAAGTTTTCCAAGCTTTGTATTGAACCCCTTTTCAAACAGGACATTTATCAACATTGTAGTCCAAGCAAAGAAAGCTGCTCCAAACCAGGGATGGGTGGCAGAAGAGAGACAGAGACAGAAACAGAGAGATAGAGATAGATAGATAGATAGATAGATAGATAGATAGATAGATAGATAGATAGATTTTTAAAATTCAGAGACATAACAGTGTGAGTTTGGAGTATTAGTATGCAAAGGGATCTTGCAGCAATTTAAGACTAAGGAGATTATCACACAAATAATAAAGCCGGTTTACCTGAGCTGGCTTAAAATTTAAAACGGACGACATCCTGATGTTATCAGAAGGATTTAGCTGCTGAAATTGCCACCTGGGTCCAGATGGTTTTATTACCTGTGTGATAAAGTCCTAACTGAGCAAAAGGGGTTGTAGCAGAAGCTTTCATAGGCTTGGTCTACTTCCTCAGATACATAGGAGCCCTGGTGGCACAGTGGTTAAATGCCTGTACTGCAGCCACAAGGTTGTGAGTTCAGTTCAAGCCAGGGGCTCAGGGTCGACTCAGCCTTGCATCATTCTGAGGTTGCTAAAATGAATACACGGCTTGATGGGGGCAACTAGCTTACAGTTGTAAATCTCTTAGAGACTGCTCAGTGTGGTATGAAGTGGTATTTTATTTATTTATATCCTTTTTCTCAAAACTGGGACTTGGAGCGATTTACAAGATTAAGAACAGTATATAAATGAAGCTGCATGGAGTGAACTGGGCATAAGTGTTCATAGACTTGGTCTACTTTCTCAGATGCATAGTTTTAACTGGGCAAAAGCTTTTGTAGACTTGGTCTGTTTCCTCAGATGCATGGAGTGAACTGGGCATAAGCTTTCATAGACTTGGTCTACTTCCTCAGATACATGGAGTGAACTGGGCATAAGCTTTCATAGACTTAAGTCTACTTCCTCAGATGCATGGAGTGAACAGGCATAAGCTTTCATAGACTTGGTCGACTTCCTCGGATGCTTGGAGGGAAATGAGCATAAGCTTTCATAGACTTGGTCTACTTCCTCAGATGCATGGAATGAAGTGGTGCCCAGAAAGGACCTTCCTGAGCCCCAGCTCAGCAAGTAGACCAGGTCTACAAAAGCTCATGCTACAACATCTTTTATTGCACAGTTAGTCTCAGAGATTTTTGAGAAGACGCTCTTGCTCTGAGATTCCTCTGCTTTGCCCTGAGGACTGGAGAAGACTGACTGGGCCATAAGCTCGGGAGCCCTCCCAGATGACCTCTTCTCAGCCTTGGATGATCTCCCTTCTCTCTCCATGACCAGTTCGCAGCCACCAGTGCCAGCTGCCTCCAGAGAAGGGGCCATGTCGAGCGAGGATACGGCGCTATTTCTACAGCCCCTTGCACAAAAAGTGCCTGCGGTTTTTCTATGGGGGCTGTCAGGGCAACAGCAACAACTTCAAGACCATGGAGGAATGTGAGAAGACCTGTGGGAAAATCAGCCCAGGTATGGAGCACCTTCCTTCTATTGTAAGATTCTGGTTTTGCAGCTTTTAAAAGAGAAAGAGGGAAATGTATGAAGACTTATCAGAAGTTATGGTATATCCTGCCTACTCCCCAGTATGGGAGCATAGCTTTAAAAACAGTTATTGTAAGAAAAAAAACAGTTAACAGTTTATGCAGGGCTATATCTTCTTAAAAACAGTGGGGCCCTAAATACCCTAAAAGGCACCAGATCCCATCTGATGTTGGAAGCTAAGCAGGGTCAGTCCTGGTTAGGACTTGGATGGGAGTGCACCAAGGAATATTAGGTGATGTAGGCTCTATTTCAGAGGAAGGAACTGGCAAAACCACCTCGGAGGGTTCCTTGCCTTTGAGAAATTCACGGGGCAACCATAAATTGACAGGCAACTTGAAGGCACAAATACATACTATATAACACAGGGTCTAAATACTTTCAAGGCACTAGATCCCATCTGATTTTGGAATGACTGAAAACAACAACAACATAACAAAACCCAAATTTCTGGACAGGAGCTCAGAAACTGGCTTTTAACAAATCTCTCCTAGTTCTTTTTGAGGAAATTCATTTACAAAAAACAAACAAACACTGCTTTGTTTGTTTGGAAAACCTTTGGGGGGGGGCAGAGTGGGAGGACAGGAAATTTATTTTCAGCACAAAATGCAACATTTTTTTGCACAGAAAACTGTTATTTTGCACAAGATACACTCTTTCCTGTGCAAGAGTGTTTGCTTTCTGGGTGGGTGGGGGGGACTTTTTGTGAAAAATGTTAAGCTCCAAACAAACAGAACTCATACCTATAAGCAATGTTCAAAGATCTGGAGTGACTCAAAATAAGTCCTAATTATACCTTCAGGCAAGGCTCCTGAAAACCAAGCAAGCTCAGAGATTTTAAGGATTATTTCCATGAAGCAAAGATATAGGTAGAAAACATTGCCTTGGAATGATTAAAAACAACAATGACAACAAAAAAAGAAAACCCACTTTTCTGGACAGGATATCAGAAACTGGCTTTTAACGAATTTCTCCTAGTTGCAGGGTATTAAGTGTGTAGATTTTGATTATGAAGGAAATGTTTTTCACAGAGATCATTTTGGAACAAACCACTCTCTTCCGACAAAAGCATTAAAATGTCTTCTGGCACCTTATAGATGAACCTGTTTATTCCTCCAGGCTTTTTTGTTTCTCTTCCTCCCATCTCTTCACCAGTTTCTCTCTCTCTCCACACAGAGATCTGCAAGCAGCCAAAAGAAACTGGCCAGTGTCTGGCATACACAGAGTTCTTTTACTACAACTCAAAAACCAGTTCCTGTGACAAGTTTCTTCATTGTGGTTGCAAGGGAAACAACAACCGTTTTTTCACCCAACTGGAGTGCCTGATGGCCTGTGGAAACATAAGTAAGAGACAAGAAAATCTTTACCTTCTAGCACTGGCTTGGCTCTGAGAAGGGAGGGCACAAGCTGCAAAGTTACACAGCATTCTAGACAGCTGTACTGTTGGCAGCAGCGGCTCTCCTGTTTGCATGTCAGATCAATTTGTGTCTGTGGGTGTTGTTACCCTAAAGCAGTGGTTCCCAGATTTTGGTCTTCCAAGTGTTTTGGACTTCACCTCCCAGAATTCCTGATTGTTGGCTCAAGCTTTTGGAAGTTGAAGTCCTGGAAGATTAAAGTTTGGGAATTGCCCTAAAGATTGGGGGGCACTTGTGGGTCTCTACCAACAGCCTCGGGGGGGGGGACTTAGAAATTGGGGGAATTATTAGCTCAAAAGAAGGCCTGTGAGAGGAAGTTAACTTTGAGGATCTTTTCACCTGTGTATACCAGTACTAGCTGTATAGACAGTCCTGTTTCAATGAAAAAGATTTTATTTAGAAATATGGAAGGTGATGCACAAACATACAATGCCAATTGAACTTTAAGAGTCATACAAAGCTAAAAGAAAGAAAGGTATGGAATAATGGATAGCGGAGGCTTGGGGTTTAGAGAAGATGATATTTACCAGTCTGGAAGAGGGATCCATGGAAAGTGAAGTGTGGCTCGGACTATATTTGTGGGCTACACAGTGAGACAGAGACCCTGGTGCACTGAACAGAGTCTTAGTCTGAAACAGTTGTGTTTGGAAGTTGGCCATATGTGGGGTAGATGTTTATATCTTGTTTTGTGCCCTCGAGAGGTACTTAACATCCCCACATGATGAAACAAAGACTTTGATGGTTTTCCCATGGAACTGGTGAAAGGGCCAATATCAGTTGATGGTGTAAAATTTGGATTAATAAAAGAGTGATTGAATCTGGGATAACCTTGAGATAGTTGGACAGGAAAGAAGGCTAGGAATATGGCAGGAGTTAGGTAGGTGATGTGGTCTTACCCGCCTTCGTGCAATGGGACTCCTTTTGCCTCCAGCGCAAGAGGAGATATGAAAAGCCATGGGGAGGATGGAGTGATCAGCAAACCCGTTCTGCATTTATGGTTGTATTATCTAGGTCTTCCACATGTCATCGTGCCAGTGTGCCTTTCCCATGTGAAATCTCCTAGTTTGCACAGGTCATGGTGACCTCTCCAAACTTGCTAATGCTAGACATCCAATATGGACCCCATATCCAGTGTGAGAGGTGTTCAGTACGCTAACAGTGACTACATCTGCACTGCAGAGATAATCTAGTTTGACACTACTTTAACTGCAATGTCTCAATGCTATCGGATTCTGGGAAATGTAGTTTGTTGGGGCACCAGAGCTCTGCTGCCACAACAATCTACAGTTTGCAGAATTCTATAGCATTGAGACATTGCAGTTAAAGTGGTGTCAAGCTGGATTATTTCTGCAGTGCAGATAGGTCCAGTCTAGGGTATGTTGCCCATGGGACCTCTTCTTTTCTTTCCACAGCAAAGTCCAATGATGATTGAGTCATCTGATTTCACTGTTGTGAGACCAGAGGATCCTCGCACTCAATGCCACAATCCCTGGAGAGGTCAAACACCAAAGAAGCACCAAATCCCCTCCTGCACTGTGGTCCTGAGTTCCCCCAGACTTTGGGGAGGCAGCTGAGATGCTCTACTCACTCTGAAATAAAGATACATGTTCACCAGCTCCTCCTCCTGCTCCCATTTGCACATTTTGTCATGGATCTCTCTTTCCCGGCTGGTGCATTTGCAAGGGAAACAGAGCTAATGATTCCTCAGCAGTGCTCAGTGCAGGCTGCAGCAGCAAATCCACTCTGTGTTTTAGTCCCACTTTTAAAAGAGCTATCCAGGGTGCTGAAGCTATTTGGGAAGCAGAGGAGAGAGCCTTCTCAGTGGCTGCATCAAGTTGTGGAGGTTCATTTGTCCCCCTTTTTGTTCTCTTTCCACAGGCATGCAAAGCCTGTTTAAAAATATATATAGGCAGGCCTTTGGCATTTTAATTTACTGTGACAGAATGATCTAATAATGGGGTGTGTTCTGCATGGTATAGTGCAGTGATTCCCAAACTTTGGTCCTCCAAGTTTTTAGGACTTCACCCTCCAGAAGCCTTAGAAAGCTTGGCCAGCAATCAGGAATTCTGGGAGCTGAAGTCCAAAACATCTGGAGGCCAAAGTTTGGGAACCACTGATGTAGTGGTTTTAGTGTTGGACTATGATTCTGGAGACCAGAGTTCAAATCCCCGCTTGGCCGTGAAACCCACTAGGTGACTTTGGGCAAGTCACATTCTCTTAGCCTCAAAGGGGGACAAAAGCAAACCCTCTCTGAACAAATCTTGCCAAGAAAAGCCCATGATATCAGGGTGTCCAGATGTCCCCCTTTTTCCAGATAATGGGTTAGATTACATTTCATAGAATCCTAGAACTGGAAGAGGCCTCAAGTCCAACCTCATTCTGCCATGCAGGAACTTACAACCAAAGCACCCCAGACAGATGGCCATCCAGCCTCTGTTTGAAAACCTCCAAAGACGGAGACTCCATCACTCTCCAAGGCATCAGCAGCATCTTCCACTGTCAAACAGCTCTTACTCTCAGGAAGTTGGTTCTAGTGTAAACTTTAGATGGAAGAATGGGACTGTTCCATTGCATGTTTTTTAAACTTTTATATCAAGGTGTTGTTGTTTTTCATCAAGGATATTTTAGCTGTACTTCCGTAGAATCATCTACACTGGAAAAGGTGCAGTTTGACACTGGTTTAACTGTCATGCCTCCTTCCTATGGAATCCTGGTATTTGTAGTTTGGTGAGGCACCAGCACTCTTTGGCAGAAGGTTTGATTCCTAGCTCAGCCATGGAAATCCACTGGGTACCTTGGGCAAGTCACACACTCTCAGCCTCAGGGGAAGGCAATGACAAGCCTCCTTTGAACAAAACTTGCCAAGAAAACCCCAGGATAGGTTTGCCTTAGGGTCACCTTAAGTCGGAGATGACTTGAAGGCCCACAACAACAACAACAATATTTAGCCTCCACTGTCAGAGAGCTCTGTTGCCACAACAAACTACGAATCCCAGGAGAAGGTGGAACCATGACAAGTGTTGTCAAACTGAAATACTTCTGCAGTGCAGATGCAGAAATGAGGGAGACCTCCTCTATGTTGGGAAAGAAGAAGAAGGAGATCGAAGAGGACCTACAGTTGCATTTGTGTAACTATAAGAAAGGAATTTAATTGAGCTCACATGCACAGACGTAAGAACTGCACACATTTATTTATTTATTTATTTATTTATTTATTTCCAGGATTTATATCCCTCCTTATACACTTTAGTTTTCTGGGCACTGCAGGGCATACTTCTTGGTGCACAAACGTGTGGCTTTACATGTACAACAACCAGGTCTGCGTGACAGAGACGTGATGTTCTGTGACCACAAAAAGATCCTTATCGGCTGCACATAATATTCTAACACCTCTTGTGATGCTATTAGCCTCATTGTGTAAGATCAAAGCTACATATCAAACAATGAGAAGATCTTTCAGAGTCTGGGCAAAACCAGGGTGGAAATTCAAGTCGGGTGGAAAACAGTCCTTCTTATTTTTATTTCTCCTGCATGGAAACAGAAGCAAGTGTGTAACAGAAACCATGGTAAAGGATGCAAACCTCTTGAAGATATAGCTCTCCAGATCCTCCGCGCATCTTTTTATACCCATCTTGGGTAAGATAGCCTGCCCTTTTGCTGAACTAACCCATTTCCAACATTATTAAACCACCAAAATTGCAAGTCCAATCACCAATGCAGTCCCATCCCAAACATATTTGCTTGTATGTCTCACTGAATGAGGTGAAACTTTCTTCTTAGAAAGATGTTTTCAGGAATGGATTCCTGGTGCATTCCCCTCCAGAATAGGATTGGACTAGATGGCCCCTTAGGGATCCTTCCAACTTTGTGATTCTACGATTCTCGTCAGGCCAGCATTTCTCTTACTGCATTCTTGCCATGTTTTTTTAACCATTTGGGGGGATATTTTTTAATGTTCATTCCATCTCTATGTTCCCTGCCGTTGTTCTCCACTTTCCCCATTCTTTGATGGCTTCCTTCTGCATTAGTTACACTTTTAAACCGTCCCAATGTTATTACAGCAATCATACAATGGATTCAATATGCAACAATAATACAATGAAGCAATGACTAAGGATGCAGAAAATGAAACAAACATAAAACTGGCAGTGGAGAGTAAACAACTTCAATGGATAAAACCAAATTAAAACTTTGTGGTTGCTGTTTGCTTTCAAATCATGTGCAACTTATGGTGACCCAAAGGCAATCTTCTCATGGGGTTTTCTTGGCAAGATTTCTTCACTGAAGATGGGACATTGCCTTCCTCTGAGGCTGAGAGAGGGTGACTTCTCCAAGGTCAACCAGGGAATTTCCATGGCTCAGAGGGGATTTGAACCCTGGTTTCCCAAAGTCCTTGTCCAACACTCAAATGGCTACACCACACTGTCTCAAATTAGAGGAAGCTAAAAGACTCTAGCCTTCAGCAAAGCACAGGCTCTCGGGATGAGGACAGGCTAGCTGATCTCTGGGGAACTGGAGGGCGGCTATGAACGAACTAGAAAAGATCCTAAAAATGCAAAGACATACAGCTCAGCACAAAAGACAGAATCATACAAGCCATGTATTCCCTATTATTCCCATCAATGGATGTGAGAGCTGGACAGTCAAGAAAGAAGATGGAAGGAAAATCAATGCCTTTGAGAGAATGTGGTGCTAAAGAAGAGAGCTGAGGATCCCATGGATGGACAAAAGGACCAACAAAGGGGTCCTAGAGCAGATCAAGCCAGAGAGATCCCTAGAGGCCAGGATGACTCAGACTGTTGTTCTTTGGACACATCATGAGAAGGCATGAATCGTTGGAAAAGACAATAATGTTAAGAAAGGTGGAGGGAAGTAGAAAGAGAGGAAGGCCACATGCCAGATGGATGGACTTTATTAAAGAGACCATGAATATGAGTTTGCAGGAAGGATCTGGGCAGAGAAGGAGAGGACAGGAGAGGGGGCCTGGAGAAGTCTCATCCAGAGGGTCACTGCCATGGGTCAAGAGTGACAGGAAGGCAGTTAACAACAACAAGAACAAACTACCTGAATGAAGAGCCAGTATGGCATAGTGGTTTGAGTGCTGGACTATGACTCTGGAGACCAGGGTTCAGTTCTCAACTCGGCCATGAAACCCTCTGGGTGGCTTTGGGCAAGTCACATGCTCTCAGCCTCAGGAGAAGGCAATGACAAACCCCTTCTGAACAAATCTTACCAAGAAAACCCTGTGAAAAGTTCTCCTTAGGGCCACCATAAGTCAGAAACAGCTTGAAAGCACACAACAACAATTGTCTGAATATGTCAGACCCTTCTAACAGAATGGTTTTCTCTCCTTTTGCATCACATTCAGATGTTAATCTTTGTTAACAGCAAAAACCACAAGGAGTTATGGGGTGCCCTAAAGACTAAGGGATGCTTTTTGCCACAGTAGAAGTAGTTCATCTTTAAGGTGGTACAGAACTCTTTCTTCTTCTGAGGTTTCCATGGCTGAGGATGATTCCAGTAATCTGGGACCGATCTATGGTGCCAAATCAATTCCTCCTCCCTTACAAACCTGCCCTGTTGCAAATCCAAGGACATTAGAAGATCCCTGATGGATCAGTTCAAACCCCAGAACCATCTGCCCCAGTTTCAGTGTGCTGTTTCCAACAAAGGTCAGCGAGATGTTTCCAAGAAGCCACAGGATCGTTTTGCTTTTTTCTTTGTTCACCAGAATTACGTCTGTGCTATTGTAAGCTATTGTTTTGACTGCCAGAAGAATAGAGTTTGCACCAATATGAAGCGTAATCTCAAAAAATGGGGGGAGGGGGGCAAGAATGTCTTTTCACAGAAAGGCCACTATTCAGAAAGGAACAGGTAGACTGCACCCAAATAGTTTTGGCAATCTGATTATGACTTTTAAGGTAGAGAAGAGAGCTACTGATGTGGTTAATTGTTCAGAAATAATCTTTCCATTTTTGACAAGTATCTTTGGGTTTTCTTATATGTTTTATATGGCAGCATTGTCATTATTGCTGTCATAACTGATCCACTTGAGCTCAAAGAGTGACCTAAGACAGGGAACATCAGAGAGAAGCGGGGGGGGGGGGGAGGTTGGTAACATTAGCAAATGTTGATATAAAAATATCCCCAAACAAACCAAGCAACATTTCTGCTCCGACTCTTATGTCCAGCTTGTTCTGCCCTCCTTAGCAATTCCATTACATCTTCACACCCCGTTCTCCAAATAGTAAGAATTATCCTGGATTTTGGGTTCCTTGGAGTGAGGCACTGGAGACATTTTTGTGCTCAAACCATTGGTGCCCAAAGTCAAATCTTGTGAGGCTCCCCAGCAAACAAAATTCCACTGCAAAGAAGGCATTCCACCTAGAAATCCTCTGAGCAATAGAAATTGGGTTGAATTTCCAAAAAGGGGGTAGCGGGGGGGGGGGGCGGTAGGCAAGAGCCATGTCCCTGGCTAGGAAGGCTTGTTGTCTCTGTTAGCAGAGCTATGGACCTGAGCAAGGATAGAGTCTCTGGGGCAATTAGCTAGGGTCAGGGAATTTTGAGCCTGCTTGAGAAACTTTTGTCATTTCAAACTATGGTCCTGAACTAAGCCGAGGCTATGAAAAAACAACAACCCTTTCCATCAGTCGCTTAACATTTTGGCTGCAACTTCCAGAGTATGGAGAAGCATTTGTTCTGCAGCTGAGTTTCTTTTTAAACACTGAACAAATAATGCAGCTTTTCTGGTCAAGTCAAGAATTTATTTGCAACAGGACCATCCACGGTTTGCCAGTCCTTCTCCTTTCCCCTAGTGCGAGATTTAATTGGAAGAGTCCTGGGGAAATATGTGGAGGTCTCTCTGCAAAGCTGGCATGCAGTTAGGGATGTTGTTGTTGTTGTTGTGTTGTTTGTCTTTGATTAAACCTCCACAATGGGGACCCTGTGGATGAGACCTCTCCAAGCCCCCCTGTCCTCCACTGACCTGCTCAGGTCCTGCAGGCTCATGCCCATGACCTCCTTCATTCAGTCCATCCATCTGGAACAGGGTCTTCCTCTCTTTCCACTGCCTTCTACTTTCCCTAGCATTATTGTTGTCCCCAATGATCCATGTTTTCTCATGATGAGACCAAAGTGTGACAGCTACAGCTTAGTCATCTTGGCTTCAAGGGACATATGCATGAATAATCTTGATGTAGGATCTTGTCCTTCAAATAATCTTAGCACCCTAGTGTTGAAAGAGATCCCAGAGACCATCCAGTCCAACCTCATTCTGCCATGCAGGGACACACCATCCAAGCCTTCCCTGGGACAGATGGCCATCCAGCCTCTATTTAAAAAGAGCCTTCAAAGAGGGAGACTTCACTGCACTCTGAGGCAGAGTACCTTCTACTGTCAAGCAGCTCTTGCCTATAAAACACATGCTGATTTTCTTTTGGAATTCCTTGGTGTGCTCCATTAGCTACTGTATGTTTGCAATGTGGTCCCTAGTTCTTCTTCCTTTCCTGAGTCCCACTTGCACTTCTGGGATTTCTCTCTCCATGTATAGTTGGTGAAGAGTTTTGAGCATAATTTTGCTTGCATGGTAAATTAATGCTATGGTCCTATAGTGGCTGCAGTCTTTTGTGTCCTCTCAACCTTCTCTTCTCCAGGCTAAACATGCCCAGCTCCCTAAGCTGCTCCTCATAGGACACGGCTCTTCTCAGTAGGCTCAGACAAGAGCAAACTTCTGCTGCCTCTTCTGAATTGTCTCTTCTTCCTCATTAATAACTATTGCCATCTCCCCCACACTCTGATGCTGCTTGGTCCCATGTGTACTGCTTTTCATCGGGGAAATGTTGGAGGGTATGGCCATCCCCCCATGCCTACCTGAGGGTGCAGTGGGGTGTCTCAGGTGTACTCCTGCCACATAGCCAAGCCCACCTCCAATACATGATATGACTCCATAGCAAGTGGGTCTGACTGCCCTCAGAGGTGGGGCTGGTTGATTGTCCAGCATCTCTCCTCCCTTTCCCTCTTTCTGACGTGAGGTATAAAACAAACAGACTCTGCCAGCAGCTGTGTGCCAAAGTACCAAGGAGGAGATGAGGAAGGGAAGCATCTTTCTCCTGATGGGCCTCCTTGCTTTCTGGGCCAGAAGACCACCTGCATCTGCTCAGAGAGGTAAGTCCAAAACAAGGACTTACTGGTGTTTCTTCATGGATTATGTGTGAAGGGATGGGAATGCCCTTTGCTTTCAGGGTGCATAGCCTTTTGAAATGCAAATAGCAGTTGTTATGGGGCTGGTCATTGACTGATACAAGGGTAGCACATCATTGAAATGGAGAACTGGTTTGGAAAGTCAGAAGGACTAACTTCTCCTCTATGAGCCTCCAACTCAGAGGAGGGTCTTCTGTCCAGGTGGAAACAAAGCCTTAGCTGGAGTACTACGTTTAGTTTTGGGTGTCTTGTTTTAAGAGATCCAGTGAGGTGTAGTGGTTTGAGAGTTGGACTACAACTCTGGAGATCAGGGTTCAATTCCCCACTTGGTTTGGCCATGTCACACTCTCTCACCCTCAGGAGAAGGCAATGGCAAACCTCCTCTGAACAAATCTTGCCAGGAAAACCCCATGCTAAGTTTGCCTTGGAAACAACTTGAAGGCACACAACAATAACAAACAAAAGCCTCGTTTTAAGAAAGATGTAGACAAGTTGGAGCAAATTCAGAGAAGAGCAACCAGGATGATAAAAGAGATGAACAAAACATCTGAGGAGATGTGAAAGGAACTGGGCGCATTCAGTCTGGAGAAGAGAAGACTGAGGGGTGACTGGGCTGCCCTTTTTGAATCCCTCCAGGGCTGCCACAAAGAGGAGGCGGTTAGTTTGCTCTCTGCTACACCAGAGAAGAGGACCAGGTCTAATGGTTTTAAGTTCCAGGAGAGCAGACTGCAATTGAACATTAGAAGGAACTTCTTGACTGTTGAATATGCTACCTCTGAGGCTGGTGGAGCCTCCTTCTTTGGAGGTTTCTAAAGAGAGGCTGGATGGCCATCTGTTGAGAGTGCTTTGATGGTGTTTTCCTTTATGGCAGAAGGGAGTTGGAGTGGGTGGCTCTTGAGGTCTCTTCCAGGTCTAGGATTCTATATGACAATAAGAGCAGTTGGGCAATGGAACCAGTTGCCTAGAGAGAGGGTAGTGTTTCTTTCTCTGGATGTTGTCCAAAAGCATGTGGATGGTTACCTGCTGGTGGGGATGCTCCAGCTGGAGAATCTGCACTGAGCAGGAGAGTGAGCCAGATGACCTCTTGGGGTGCCTTCCAGCTCTAGGATTCTGGGACCCTATGAGAGCCTTCTCAGTGGCTGCTCCCAGCTCCTGAAACTCCCTTCCTAGGGAGGCTAGGCTGGCTCCTTCCCTGTTGTCCTCCTGCTAATAGGAACAGATTGTTTTTGTTTTGTTTTGATAGACCTTCAGGAACCAACTACTTATGGGGAAAAGGCTTTTGATAGTCTGCTTTTGTTGTTGTTAGCTGCCCTCCTTGAGTCGGTTCCAATTCCTGGCGACCGTGTGGATGAGACATCTCCAAGAAGAATCCCTATTTTCCACTGCAGCCTTGCCCATATCCTGCAAGCCCTTGCCCATAATAATCCCCCAATCGAGTCTATCCATCTGGTCTGTAGTCTTCCTCTCTTTCTTCTATTCTTTACCTTTCCTAGCATTATTGTTTTTTTCTAGTGATCCCTGCCTTCTCATTCTGTGGCCAAAGTATGATAGTCTCAACTTGAACATCTCTGCTTCCAAGGAGAGCCCTGGTCTGATCTGTTCGTATTTGCTACTTTTAAATAGATATAAATTTAATGACCTAATTATATTTTAGCTTTGTTATAGTATTTTAGTATGGGGAAAAGCTTGGAACAGTTGTTGAGAATGGTGACAGAAAAGTCTTGTGAGACTTTGGGATCCAAACGGATAAATAAATGGAACATAATATGCCAGACAGAACTGAGGTTAGGAAAAGAGAAACCTTGGATTATAGATGTGCTCATTACAGAGGACAGCAGAACTGAAAACAAAGTGACAGAAAATATCATGAAAGATCAGGACCAATAAACTGTGATTTGGTCCCTCTGGGAAAATAAAGCAATGGTATTCCAGTGTTGAAAGGTGCTCTGGAAGCAATTCCAAATGGGCTGATGAAACACCTGAACAAAATTGCTGTAGACAGGTGAATGGATGAACAGATAGAATAGGAGGACACACAACACAGATGTGGACATGGGTACAAAGCCTTGCCGCCCCAGTTGTGTATGCAGAGGGGCGGGATAAAAATAAATTGCTGTTTGAAAACACTGAAATTCTGGACCATGCCAACAACTATCAGGTCAGAATGCACAGGGAAGCCATCGAAATCCACAAACACTTGGACAACTTCAACAGGAAAGAAGAAACCCTTAAAGTAAACAAGATATGGCTACCAGTCCTACAAAATAAGACAATCGGCACTCAGCAAATGCAAATGGGAAACCAACCAGGGTCAGGGGTTTTCCCAGCAGACAATAGCAGACAATATCCTTGATTGCATTTCCTCCCACCCTGAAGCCATGCCATTAACAACAGAACAATACCTATTCAACACAGAACAATACACAGTTTACATGGGAACCACTCCTCCCTACCCAGGGTCTCACAGTATATATAGACCCACTCTCTGCCATTCCAGTATTCTCTGAAGATGCCAGCCACAGATGCTGGCGAAACGTCAGAAAGAAACTCTTCTAGAACATGGCCACACAGCCTGAAAACCCCACAAAAACTATAAATTTATTATTATTATTATTATTATTATTGCCACAAACTCAGATGTCAACTCTGCCCACACATCGAGTTAGGAAACGTCATCTCAGGCCCTAATGGCATTACCCACAATATTAGGAGGACTTTCCTATGCTCATCCTCCAATGCGATTTATGCCATACTACTTCAGCAATGCCCTTCTGTACTGTACATTGGGCAAAAACGCTAGTGCCTGCATCAGAGGATAAATGGACATAAACTGGACATTAGGAATAATTGGAATACACAAAAGCCTGTTGCAGAAAATGTCAGTCTTTCTGGGCATTCCCTCTCAGACCTCAGAATAATGGTCCTTGAAGAAAAGAAGTAGAAGGGAAGATTGGAAAGAGTAGTAGCAGAACTGGAAGGCATCTACAGACTCCAGTCCATCCACAATTGAAACCATGAACAGAGATCATGGTTTCCTGGCACAGTATACACATTTCAACACTATCTAACCCCTGTCCTTATGAGGGCTCCCTTGACCCCTTCATCATTACATTCCCACATTACATTCCAGTACTCATTCATATGGTTATCTAGTCACCTTGGCTTTAGGCAACATCCTTTGCCTTGTCTGCCAATGACCATAGTTAAAACTGAAATTGTCACCTCATCTCCACACCCACAAAGTTTTGCTTTCCTATGGACATTCTTATACACCGACTGCTTAAATAGGTCTGTCCCTGGGCTTTCCACTCCACCAAATGCATCTAAGGAAGGAGGCTCAAGTCTCACCCTACTAACCTCTCTCTTTCAGTTAAGTCTCAAAGGTGCTCCAAGATCCTTTTGCGTACTGATTTTCCAGACTAATTGAAAGAAAGACATTGGTAGCAAGTAGACTTGAGCCTACATCTTCAGATGCATATTTTGGAGATGCATGTTTCAAAAAATGCATCTGAAGAAGTAGGTTGAAGTCTACGAAAGCTTATGCTCCCAACTTCTCTCTTTCAATTAATCGCAAAGGTGCTGCAAGTTCTCTTTGCATACTGTTTTTCCAGGCAAAAATGGCTATCTCTTTGGATTCAACCACCTGTTAGACTGAGAAAGTACAGGTTGGGTCTCCCTTATTTGGAATTCTGAAATCTGAAATATTCCAAAAACCAAAATTCTTTTCATGGTTGGCTGAGAGTGACACCATTGCTCTCTGATGGTTCAATGGACATAATAATTGTTTCATGCACATAATTGTTAAAAATGTTATATACATTATATTCAGGCTAAGTGTATAAGGTGTATATGAAACAAATGAATTTTGTGTTTAGTCTTGGATCCCATCTTCAAGATATCTCATGAAGAAGTAAGCTCATGTCTGCCAAAGTTCATGCTACAGCTTCTTTCTTTCACTTAGTCTGAAAAGTGCTACAAGGCCCCTTTGTACATTGATTTTCCAGACTAACACAGCTATCCAGTTATCCTTCCATATCCACAGATTTTTTTATCCATGGATTCATCCATCCAAGGATTGAAAATATTCCAAATAATATAAATTCCAAAAGACAAACCTTGATTTTGCCATTTTATATAAGGGACACTGTTTCACTATGCCACTGTATTTAATGAGACTTGAGCATCCAGAGATTTTGGTATCCATGTTAGTCCTGGAACCAAACCCCAGCAGATACCAAGGGCCCAATATATCTTTGAATTCTCATTATGTACATATATGCAAACACGTGCATTCCAAAATCCAGGATCACAAACACCTCTGGCCCCAAGCATTTTTGATAAGAGAGACTCAGTCTGTAGTAGTAATAACTGTAATTATAATTATTATTCCCCATCAAAGTGGTCTCCCCAGATGACTCCAACCTAGCAGAAGGGAAGCCCACTGGGGATCCCATTTTGATGGCAGAATCATAGCTGCCATTGTTGAGTTGTGACATGCATGAAGTCTCAGTCTGCTCATTCTCTGCTTTCCCTGCAGAGTCGTCATCATCATCATCATCATCATCATCATCATCTGAGGAGCATGTGTTGAGACTTCCTGGTATGTCCTCTTGCTTTCTCCTCTGGGTCTATGGATTGGCTCAGGACAGTCCTTTCCTCCCATTGAGTTTGCTCTACATAAGAGATATAAGACAAAATATCATCTGCTCAATTGCATTTTAATGGTCCACTCTGGAGACCAGGGTTCAATTCCCAGCTTGGCCATGGAAACCCACTGGATGACCTTGGGCAAGTCACACACAGAAGGCAATAGCAAACCTTCTCTGAACAAATCCTGCCAAGTAAACCCCATAATAGGGTCACCATAGGGCAGGGGTAGTCAACCTTACCCCTTTAAGGGCCGAGGGACTTCAGCTCCCAGAATCCCAGGAGCTTTTGGCCAATATGGGACTATTGGCCAACATGGCTGAGGCTTCTGGGAGCTGAAGTCCCTCGGCCCTTAAAGGGGAAAGGTTGCCTACCCCTGACATAGGGTCTCCATAAGTTGGAAACAACTTGAAGGACACAACAACAAAAACAACAATTGTGACTCTCAATAGAGGAGATTCCAAAGGATCCATCTCTGGAGTTTATCACACAGGAGGGATCCAGTGCAAAAATGGGATTTAAACTGGGGAAAACCCACACAAGCAGATTGATTTTCAGACGACATCTGACATTAACCCAGACAGAAAGTGGAGGAAAACCCACAAAAGTGCATTGATTTTCAGACTACATTGGGGTTAATGAGCATTGACGCAACATTAACCCAGACAGAAAGTTGACCAAGCGTGCTGCTTCTTACTTTCAGAAAATCCTGAAAGCAAAAAGTGGTGTGTTTGGTCGACTTTCTGTCTGGGTTAATGTTGTGTTAATGCTCATTAACCCCAATGTAGTCTGAAAATCAACCCGCTTTTGTGAGTTTTCCCAGGTTTTAAATCCCGTTTCTGCACAGGATTTGGGCACTTTGCCTCCCATATGATAAACTCCTTTGGGTTGACTCACCATTCATCAGGCTTTCTGTGCCAAAAATAGTGGGAGAGTGTTTTTTCATGCCAAAAACCCCCAAAACAAAACCTGCTCAAAAAAGATTCCCTGAGGTGTAAAGGACATCTTAGTTTTGCCCAGAAAGACTGATATTTTCTGCAACAGGCTTTTGTGTCTTTCCATTCCCAATGTCCAATTTATGTCCATTTATCCTCTGGTGCAGGGACCAGCCTGTTTTGCCCAATGTAGAGTGCAAAAGGGCATTTGCTGAAATAGTATGGCATAAATCACATTGGAGGATGAGCTTTACCTGGAATAATCCTGAGTCCAGTTCTGGGCACCACAATTCAAAAAGGATGTTGACAAGTTGGAGCGTGTCCAGAGGTGGGCAACCAAAATGATGAATTTAAGTTGTCAAAGCTATCATTCCAGAACCCAAAATAGCCAGCCAGATGTTCCAATACTGTTCAGCTGCATTTTTGGAACTAAAGCAGGTCTGCAAGGTGGTTAACCATCATGAAAGTCAACCATGTAATTTAACCTATGTAGTAATTGTTAAGGACAGTTGCCTTTTATTTTAGCACTTCTATTCATGTTGTTGTTCTATAGTGAGAAATGCTGACCTCTGCTGCCTCTCTAGTGCAATGCATGCATCTGGACTCCATGGATCTGGGGGAATAGACCAGGGCCTCATTCATGCATGGTTTTTAATTTTACTTTTACCAGAAGGATGCAAATAACTTCATTTACACATTCCAGGTTTGTTATTCACACTATAGAACTGCATCTTTCCAGGAACCACATCTCTCCACATCTCTGCAAACTAGGTTGCTCACATGAGCAGGCACCCTTCCCTTGTCCCCGCACCCACTGGCACCCCTAAGATGGACAGAGGAGGGTTGGCATCCCTTTTTCTCTCCCCCTTTTTTCCTCCTTCTTTCCTCTTTTCTCCCCAGCATCAATTGTTCCACTGGGGAAGGGGTGGTACATTCAAATGCATCTGAAACCCTTTAAGGTTATGGAGAGTTTTATCTCAAGTCTATTTGGGTCTATTCACATTGTTGTTCACACAGCCGACAGGGAAAGCCTGATATCGATTATCCTGGGGCAAGTGGGATTTTTGCCCACTTAATTGAGTGCATTTGAGATGCTTGTGAACAACAAAGATTCAACCTGAATTCATCCTGGATTGTTTTAATTGTGTGAATGATCCTCAAGTCTACAAAAGCTTATGCTGTGATGGCTCAGTGGTTAAATGCCAGGACTGCAGCCACAAGGTTGTGACTTCGATCCCAGAGGAGGGCTCCAAGGTCTACTCAGCCTTCCATCCTTCCATAGGTTGCTAAAATGAGTACCTATCTTGTTGGAGGCAATTGACTTATAGATTGTAAACTGCTCAGGGAGTGCTAGTGCACTGATAAGGGGTATAGAGATGTACTTGCTATTGCTACTTGCTATTGCTTCTACACAGTTATAAGTCTCAAAGATGCTATGAGAGCCCTTTGCATACTGCAATTCCACACTAGCACAACTGTTCCTCTGAATTCTAGATATTTGCCAGCTTCTTAGTTGAAGTGATTTCCACGTTCCTTGCTTTACCCATTAACTCTCCTTTCAAAGGGGGGCATCGGACAGGTCTAGTGACTTGTGAGGCTTTCAAGCCCCACTGTGTAACTCTCAACCTCTTTTCCAGTGATGGATGGGACATGTCCCGAATGCTCAGAAGCCTCAGGGGTGTGCAACATGTTCTGCTCCAAAGACACCGACTGCCCAGGCGACATGCGCTGCTGTAGCTGTGGTTGTGGCCGAAAGTGCATGCTCCCAGTCGAAGGTAAGGGGTGACTGCCAGGAGATGAGTAAGGCTGGATCGGCCCAAGGAGTCCTTGAGGCTGTCATTCCAGGACCCAGAATAGTCGGCCAGATGTCCCAATACTGTACAGCTCTAGGCAGCAGTCCATGGATTCTTCATACTTTTGAGTGAGAATCTTCTTTCATGAAATTTGAACCCACTGATCCCTCTGGTTCCACTGATAGTAAGAGATAGTAAGGCAGTGGAAGACGCTGCTGTCTCAGAAGGTGGTGGAGTCTCCTTCTTTCGAAGTCTTTAAACAGAGGCTGGATGGCCACCTGTCACAAGGAGGGCTTGGATTGGGTCTTCCTGCATGGCAGAATTGGGTTGGACTCGATGACCCTTGTGGCCTGTTCCAACACTATGATTCTATGAGTCTATGGTTCATGTCTTACCCTCTGGAGCAGCAGAAAACAATCTGGCTCCATCATCCAGGTGATGAAAGCCCTTTAGGCATTTGCAGTGATGTATTCAAGCCTTGAGGGGCAGTGTGGTGTAGTGGCTTAACTGTTGGACTGTGACCCCAGAGACCAGGGATCGATTCCCCACAGAGCCATGGAAACCCACTGGGCGACCTTGTGCAAATCACACAATCTCATCCTCAAACCTGTGATAGGTTTGCCTGAGGCTCACCATTATTCAGAAACAACTAAGGCACACAGCAACCAACAATAACATTCAAGACTTTTACTCCAAGTCTCAAATCTCAAGTCAAGTCTCAAGTCTTGTAGTGCCAGTGTATTCTGCTTTGGTCAGGCCTCACCTGGAATAATCCTGTGTCCAGTTCTGGGCACAACAATTCAAAAAGGATGTTGAAAAACTGCAGCGTGTCCAGAGGAGGGCAACTAAACTGGTGAAGGGTCTGGAAACCATGAAGCCCTATGAGGAACGACTGAGGGAGCTGGGGATGTTTAGCCTGGAAAAGAGAAGGTTAAGAGGGGATATGATAGCCCTCTTTAAATATTTGAAGGGATGTCATATTGAGGGGGGAACAAGTTTGTTTTCTGCTGCTCCAGAGAATAGGACACAATGGAGCCTCAATGGATGGAAGCTACAGGAAAAGAGATTCCAACTCAACATTAGGAGGAACTTCCTGACAGTAAGAGATGTTTGACAGTGGAATACACTCCTCCCTTGGAGATTTTGGTGGAGTCTCCTTCTTTGGAGGTCTTTAAACAGGGATGCTTTGATATAAAGTTCTAGCATGGCAGAAGAGGGTTGGACTGGATGGCCCTTGGGTTCTCTTCCAACTCTATGATTCTATGATTCTAAGTCTGGGAGCCAGCATTAACAGAAAAAAGAGGTGGTTGGGTCTGGGGGATATTTGAAGTGTGCGGATTCTTCTACAGCAGTGATTCCCAATCTTTGGTCCACCAGGTGTTTTTGGATTTCAACTCCCATAAGCCCCAGTCAGCTTGCTGAACAATAAAAAATTCTGGGAGCTGAAGTCCAAAAGATCTAGAGGACCAAAGTTTGGGGACCACTATTCTAATGCTCTTGAAAAAGAGTAACTGGAAATAAAGTGGAATAACGAGTAGTTAAAACACAAAATATATGTGTCTCATCAATCAGATAAATTTAAAGAAGGGCCAGTACAGAATGGCCAAAAGTGCCGGCCTGGGGCTGGAGTCGGGGCATAGTGACCGCACACTGGCCACCCTGACTCTGTGCCCATGTCGTCCTTACACCGCCTGCCCAAACAGATGGCGGACGGCGTCAGGGCGCTCCCTTGGTGCAGCCCTTAGACACACTGCACCAAAGGAGCGCAGAAAAGCCACCGCCGCAGTGGCAAGGGCAGCATTCTGCTCCCCCAAAAAAGAGCGGCTTTTGCCAGTTCTTTTTGGAGCAGCAAAGTGCTGGATCAGGCCCGCGGCGTGCGGTTGCCACGGCCCCGATCTGGTGGTTCCAGGGGCAGCACAGAGCCACCTTAAGGGCTGTCTGTAGAGCCCCGAAGTCACAAAAGAAAAGGAAAAGGAAAAAGATTTAGAAAGCTCCCTTGATGTGCAGCAGGAGCAGGCTGCGGAGTAGACCCACCTCAAGCCCATTGCTTAATGGTTTGCTGTTTCCAGGTGAAGTTAGGCCAGCAAGTTGGTTGCTAAAAATATACAAGTTGTGAGTCAAGTCAGTGCAGCCTTTGTTGCAGGGTTGAGTCCAAGTCAAGTCCCTGAAGCCACTTGAGTCCAACTTGAGTCCGAGTCAATCAACTGGAGTCTCCGTCTCGGGGCATTCAAAGGTAGTGTGATTGTCATGTCACCCATAAACTTCCTCTTCTGCAAGGTACTCTTGCCAAGTTGTTTCCAGGTGCTTTGGCCAGCTCTCCTTTTAAAAATATGGTTTTCCCAAATTCTAATCACAAAGGAGGGAGGGTAGAATCATAGAATCATAGAATCATTGAGTTGGAAGAGACCCCAAGGGCCACTCAGTCCAACCCCATTCTGCCATGCAGGAACTCAAAATCAGGTTTGGGGAAAGAATAGGTTTGGGGGAAAAGAGAGAGAATAGTAGGATCTGAATGTGGGCTATGCATATGCTCAATATAATCTGACTATCATTCCAGAGAGAGCAAGTATGGTGTAGTGGTTTGAGTGTTGGACTCCAGGAGACCAGGGTTCAAATCCCTGCTCCACCATGGGATCCCACAAGGTACACTCTCTCAGCTTTAGAGGAAGGTCATGGCAAACTTCCTTGGATAAGTCTTGTCAAGAATACCCTATGATAGGGTCACCATAAATCAGAGTCAACTTCAAGGCACATAACAACTGTTGAATGAATTATAGTAAAAGTGTGCAGAGTATGTGCAGGACTGCCATTCATCAGCTCCATACATCTCTGGACTCTGTAGATCCCTGCAGCTTGCAGCATTCCATCAAACCAGGACAGAGATCTCTTCAAAAGAAGGTTCTTTATTCTTCAGTTGCAGAATTAACATGATAACTATTTACATTATAGAACATCCATCATACAGGCAGAAGACAAAGGAAAACTCCATGGCTAAGCTCACCAATCCACTCAAGACACAGCCTCTCACTCCATTCAGTTCAGAGTAACTCCACCCCAGGCTGATACCTTTATAGACATTTGCTAAACAGTTTCTAAACCCAGCCTTTTTCCTGTGTCTTGTGTCATGTGACCGGTGGTTCTCACACACTCTGATGACCTAATCTGTTTTCTTCTTGTATCCTATGTTCTCAGACACACACTGACCTTGGCTAAAACTTGTGTAATCCACCTGCAGGCTAAAACTTTCACAGTTAGAACTTTCCCACATCTGTACATTTCCACTTTGACTACAAATCCCAACAATCCCCTCCGAAATGTATAGATGTGTGTGTGTCATGTTATTTACAGTTTCGGATTTTAGCTCAACAGCTAATATTTTGCACTTAAGGTGCCATTCCAATCAGATGTGACAGCTGTTCATGTCTTTCATTGGGTAAAACTTTTGTAAGAACATCAGTGATGTTGCCTCATGTGTCAATGTACTGCAGACGCACAATGTTGTTCTGAATTATCTCCCTCACATTTTGATATCTCACACCTATGTACTTTGTTCTGCACTTCGAATTCTCAGATTCTGACATTGCAATGGAAGATTGTGAATCCTCATGAACCAAAGTAGGCCCAGTACATTTTTCACCTAAATCTTTAAGCAACTTTCTTATCCACTGTATCTCATTAACCATCTCTGACAATGCTCCAAATTCTGCCTCAGTTGTACTCAACACTACACAGCTTTGCTTCCTGCTGCGCCAAACTATTGGACTTTCTCCAAACTTTATCAATAAACCAGTCACTGATTTTCTGTCATGTAACTCTGAAGCAAATGAACTATCTACAAAACATTCAAGTTGAACCATGCTACCCTGTATCACAAGCTTCCTATCTTTGCTACCTTTCAGGTACCTCGACACATGTTTTAATGCAGTCCAATCCTCAACTTTTGGATTGCTCACTTTTCTGCTAAGCATGCCAACTGCAAATGCAATATCTGGCCTTGTGTTGTTTGCAATGAACATCAAACTATCAACAACGCTTCTAAATAAATCTGGATTATCAAACTCCTTTGTTAACTCACAATTGGCATAACCAAGAGTCATAGGGCTTTTTACTACTTTAGCATTTTGTAGTCCACATTTCTCAATCAGCCTTTCTATCTTTTTCTGTTGACTCAACAAACATCTACCATCCTCAGTCCACTCTACCTCAATCCCAAGGTAGGCTCTGAGAGAACCCAAATCCTTAATCACAAATTTATTTGCCAATTCTTTCTGCACTGCTTGAATTTCCCATTCTGACTTTGCTGCAACACACAAGTCATCAATGTAAATCACCAGCATAACATCTCCCTTTGTGTAAACACATGCATCAGCAATGCTGCGTTTGTACCCTAGTTTCACCAACTCCTCATGCATACAAGGATTCCAACTCCTTGCACTCTGCTTCAAACCATACAAAGCCTTTTTCAGAGTTCAGAGGAGTTTTGCTATTGCCCTCCCCTGAGGCTGAGAGCATGTGACTTGCCCAAGGTCACACAGTAGGCTTCCATGGCCAAGATGGGAAACGAACCCTGCTCTCCAGATTTGTAGTCCAACAGTCAAGTCACAATGCCACATTGACTCTCATACTGTAAATACTCATGTATAAGTCTAGAAATTTTAGTAAAAAAATCAGCCCAAAAAACCTAGGTCAACTTATCTATGGATCAGGGTAAGTATTGTACTTTAATACAATTCACCACCTTCTCTGAGTGGAGTGGTGAAAGGCCTTTATGAATCTTTGGGTGGGAAAATGGTGGTGGCCCCTAAGTTTTAACCTTGACTTATCCATGGGTCACATCCAAATGCATAATTTTAGGTTCCAAAATCTGCCCTTGACTTATACAGTCGCCCCTCCATTTTTGCAGACTTGAAATCTACGGTCTCGATTATTCACGGAGAGATGAGCCCCATTGGTTAAAATCCCGCACAGCCACTCAAGCCAATGGGGATTAAATATATGCGAGTTTCCGTTTTTGCAGGGTGGTCCAGAACAGATCCCCTATGAAAACGGAGGGGCGACTGTACATGAGGTTGTCTTATACACAAGTATATATGGTAAATTTCTTTTAGCAAAAATAGGAAATGCAGGATCCATCCATGCCGACCTTCCAGCTTTCCTCTCCTTAGTGCTGCACTTCTTGCTTTGTTGCCCTCTCACAGCAAACCCTGGCTACTGCCCAAAGTTCAACTCTTCTGAGATCACCATCTGCTTGGCCAACTGCACCATGGATGACCAATGTGGGAGCGGAGAGAAGTGTTGCTCCAGGGGCTGCCTTTTGACCTGCATGCCTGCTGAGCCAGGTAAGGTTGCTCATTACAACAGCCCAGCAAGGTAGGCCATGCAGCATTCACATCTCAATAGTCCAGGTGGGGGAACTAAAGCTGTCTGGGCTCTACTACTCTTGCTGGATCTTGAAGCTGATCTTCATCTTGGTCTCAGCTCACCCAGGCATGTGTCCTCAGAAGGAAGTCCTACCATCTGTGGCCCATTGTGAGAACTCCTGCAGCGATGACCGGGAGTGTTCCTCCAGCCAGAAATGCTGCTTCTCTGGTTGTGGTCTCAAGTGCATGGATGCAGAAACAGGTACCTTGGGTCCCCAAATCCACAGGCCCTTCTCCTCACCCAAAACTTCAAGCCGGTCCCTGGATTTCCTTCCTGGACTTAGAACCATAATGGAAGGGACCCCAAGGTCCATCTTATCCATGTCTGTCATGTCCCCCTCTAAACCTTCTATTTCCCAGCTCCCTAATTCACTCCTCATACCCATGTTGCACTGTCAAGCAGCTTTTACCATCAAGATGTTCTTCCAAATGTTGAGGTGGAATCTCTTTTCTTTAGTTTGCATCCACTCCTCCATGTCCTAGTTTCTGGAGCAGCAGAAAACGCTTGCTCCATCCTCAATAGGACATTCCTTAGAATATGTAAACAGGGCTATCATATCACCTCTTAACCTTCTCTTCTCCAGGCTAAGCATACCCAGCTCCTAAGTCACTCTTTATAGGGCTTTATGGCTTCCAGACCTTCCACCATTTCGGTCACCTTCCTCTAGACATGCTCCAGCTTGCCAATCTCCCTCTTGAACTGTGATGTCCAGAACTTCTTTTCTGATGTCTGAAAGGTCTGTTGGAATTTCAGTTCCATCCTGAACCATTCCAACCCTTGATGCTCAATCCTCCATAGTCATGAGAGGCCTTCTTCAAAGCTGTTCTCCTCCCTCAGTAAGCCATTAAACCCTTTCCCCCTTTCCCTGTTCATATCTATGTACAGATATCTGCAAATTCCCTGTGGAGAAAGGTCCATGCAAAGCTTACATGCCCATGTTTTACTACTCATCAAAGACCAAAACATGTGAGATGTTCATTTATGGTGGCTGCGGAGGAAATGAAAACAGGTTCCCTACTCTGGAGGTGTGCCTCTCGACCTGCAGGTACCGAGGTGAGGGAAAGGGGGATGGAAACTGAACCCATAACATGATGCCAAATATCTTCCTCCTCCTTGCTCACATTGGTACAAAACACATTACTAAGGATTCTGAATGGGCTGGTATGGGAGGAAGTCAATGGGGGGGGGGGGTGGCACCATAAGTTCCTGCAACAGGTGATACCAACCCTAGTGAAGCCATTGGTTCCTAGGATCCTCTGGGCCCACACAGAGTGCAAAACAACAACAACACCCCAAATAGTCTTCCCCCTCCAAGTGGCCAAATTCCACTTCTTGCTGTGAAAAAATGGCATTTGGAGTGTTAATGATGGAAAGTGCCAGTGCAGGCTATTTAGAAGATGATTAGGTGCTCCTGAATTCATTCAGAAAAGGATTTCTCCCTTTTTATGGCCAGTTAAAAGATGGCCCAGGGAGTATGGATGGGTTGGGGATGGCAAAAGCAGCCTTGGAGGGCCACATCGATAACGGGATGAGGAATTTACATCTGACCTCAGGGCCACACTCTGTCCACCACTATACTTCAGCTTCTCCTACAACCTTCTCCCTGCTTGTTTATTCTTGTTTTCCAGATGTTTGCAAGCTGCCTATGGATCCAGGTGGCTGTGACAGCCACAAGACCACATACTACTACAACTACACTAGCAAAACCTGTGCAAGTTTCACCTACCAAGGCTGCGGAGGCAACGAGAACCGATTCCGGACCATAGAACAATGCCGCAGCACCTGCTTCTACCCTGGTTAGACCATGGCAAGGGACAATGGGAGTTAGAGTCCTATTCATTGGGAGGGCACTGGCTTGGGGAAGGCTATCCCAAGGAGCCAATGGCCTCAGTTCTATTATTAGTCCCCCCTAGGGTACTTCTGTTGAATCAATGGGATTTATCTATGGGTTGATTTACCATCCAACAGTTGATTCAATGGGTCTATTCTAGTTGGGGCCGGGGGTCAAAGCTCTAGGTGTGTGTGTGTGTGTGTGCGTGCTTTCAAATTGCCTATTGACATATATCAAGCCCAAGAATTTCAGAGTTTTCTTAGGCAAGGAATACCCAGAGGTGGTTTTGTGTCAGGTCCAACATGCCCACAGGTCTTCTTTCAGATCCTAAAAACTGATCCAAGACTTAAAGTCAAAAGGACAGCTTTTATTGCAGTAAAGAAAACATAGCAGACAAGTCTGTGACTTCTTTGACAAGTCTGAAATTAAAGCATATTGCAAGACTTTTCTAGACCATAGCAATCCCTCCCCATAGGTTGGTATAAACGCAGTGATTGGTCACGAATTCCCGCGCTTCAGCCATTAATATGATGTAATGCTTTACCGTCCGGAAAGTCCGGTAATTGGCTTGATGCGTATGAAACTGTAGCTTCCCACCGACAATAGACAAAACAACCTTGAAGTAACACTGCACTCTGTGTATGTGATATATCACCTGGGACTGGGATCACGTATTTATCAATATCATCATATATATGTGTCTAGCATATTTAACATATAAAAATCTAAAATCATCACTTATTAAAACCATCAAGCAGTCTATTTATACATAAAGCGCTTTCCAAACCTTTCTCATTATCTCTTTAGCCATATTTTTAAACTCAAGCCTCTCGCTTCAGCCAAGGTGGAAACATCCCACAAATACGCATTGAAAAGGAGCCTTTTACTTTCCAGCCTTTTTTTTAAATCTCTTTTAAAACTCATTAACCCTTACAGCACAACCTCAACTATATATTATCAATCTCATCTCTAATCAAAATCAATCAGGACAAATTCTGGCAGGAAGGCATTCAGCTAATGCGTTCCTGACACTTTGCCAGTTCCTTTTTCTGAAATTGAGCCTATAGCACTTGAATTTGTTGGCTGTCTCCCATCCAAGTGCTGACCAGGGCTGACCCTGCTTAGTTTCCAAGATTTAGGCCTGTTAAGCTCTAGAACTCAGGGTTTTGTTTCTCCTTCTGCAATTTCAGAAATCTGCAAGCTGCCTGCGGATCCAGGACCTTGTAGGGCCTACATGCCCATGTACTACTACAACCACCACAATAAGTCCTGTGTGCTCTTCATCTACGGAGGCTGTGAGGGCAATGCCAACCGGTTTCCTACTCTGCAACAGTGTGAACAACATTGCTGGCACCCAGGTAGGGAAGATGGAAGTCACTCTTATGGGGCAGGGCTGAAGCAGGACATGGCAATCACATGAATTGCAGCAAGGAACAGTTAGCAAGCATGCCTGAGATGATGGGAGAAAGTAGATAGAGAATTTAATCCTTTCTGGATGCTCAAAGACTGTGGAAGCTTTCAGAAGTGACTTGTAGCTCCAGATACATGTGGATTTGTGGATCCACTATTGGCTTTAACTGCAACGCCAGTGGAGCAACTCCTGGTTGTATGGGAGCTATCCAGTTGCTGAAGCTCCTATTCCTAGTTTAGGTTAAGCACCTGGATGGCTTCTGTACAGACTCGAAATAGCTGCAGCCCAGCTGCTATTAAAAACACAGCACCACCATTAAAACTGAGGGTGGGTTCACCATCCCACCATCCACTTCTGGAGGCTTCCCTTGAAACACACATTCCAGCTTCCAAAGAGCAAGAACCGAAGACCTAGGTCCCACTAGATTGCTTAATCCTGTCTTGTTCCCATTATATGTGCCTCCCAGATATCTGTGTGCTGCCTCCAGAAACCGGACCCTGCTACAATTACTCCAGGAAATACTACTACTCCCCAGCAGAGAAGGAATGCCTGCCGTTTCCTTACGGGGGCTGCAAGGGCAATGCCAACCGCTTCCCCACCATTGAGAAATGCATGGAGACCTGCAGCAGGAAAGGTGGGCAAACCCCTTGGAGACTGACCCCCTGCCTCCCGGTCCTATGCCTTTCTATAGGACTTCTTTTCCTTTATTGCATGGATATTTACTGATGCATGCAAGGCTGCTTTGGCTTTTTCTGTTCTTTTCAACATGGAGGTTGCATGAGGGGGTGTTGAAAAGTTCTCAACTCAACCAGAAAGGGAATGACCGAGAGCCACGAAACTTACATGCTATTCTACATGTTTACCCCAAAGTTCAATACACTTGGCACATCATTTCTCAAGTTTTTCTAATCCTTCCCCCTCAAAAATTCTGATGTTTGGTCACTGAAATACTGCTGCTATCACCTCTGAATCATTTGAAGATTTCCTTCCTCTCAAACTCTTTTTTGGGAACAGGAAATAGTCAGATGGAGCAATTCAGTAAGTAAGTAAGTACATAAGTAAATATATGAGCCAGTGTGGTGTAGTGGTTCGAGTGTTGGACTAGGACTCTGGAGACTAGGGTTTCAATCTCCACTTGGCCATGGTAACCCACTGCAAGTCACACTGTCTCAGCCTCAGAGGAAGGCAAAACAAGCACCCTCAGAACAAATCTTGCCAAGAAAAACCCCATGACAGATTTGCCTTAGGGTTGCCATAAGTCGAAAATGACTTGAAGGCACACAACAACAGAAGCAAATAAGTAAGTATGTAACTGACAAAGTTCACGATCAAGAACACAATCAGGAAAATGCCTTCCTAGCCAAATAGATCATTATTTGCTAGCCAAATAGGTCAACTAATGAGTTGATGATGGAAACATGCAACCTGGAAGCCTGCTTAGCTTCATTTGGAAGGTTATTCTATGTGTTTGGAACCATAGCAGAGAATTCCATGCTTGGTAACACAATCAGAAAATCAGAGAATCATAGAGTTGGAAAAGACCCCAAGGGCCATCCAGTCTAACCCCCTTCTGCCATGCAGGAACTCACAATCAAAGCATCCCTGACAGATGGCCATCCAGACTCTGTTTAAGGATCTCCAGAGAAGGAGACTCTTTTGCTCTCCATTGAGGGAGTGTATTCCACTGTCAAACAGCTCTTACTGTCAGGAAGTTCCTCCTAATGTTGAGGTGGAATCTCTTTTCCTGTAGCTTACATCCGTTGTTCTGGTTCCTATTCTCTGGAGCAGCAGAAAACAAGCTTGCTCTATTCTCAATATGACCTTCCTTCAAATATCTAAACAGGGCTATCATATCACCTCTTATCTGTCTCTTCTCCAGGCTAAACGTACCCAGCTCCCTAAGTTTCTCCTCAGAAGGCTTTATGGTTTCCAGACCTTTCATCATTCGGAAATGGTGTATCCCTCCTCTGGATATGCCATCAAATGACCCTCATTAGGTTATGGTATGGTAAATTGAACCTCCTTGCCCCCCCCCCCGCCAAAAAACACATTAAAGGGGGGGGGGGTTGCAGACTGCCAGAAATAGTGCAAATTGAGTCCACTTTTAGGGTTAGGGTTAGTGCTAGGGAATCATGGGAATTTTTTTTCCTGAGACATTGAGCCTTCTCTGTCAGAGAGCTCTGGTGCCACAATAAAATACAGTTCCCAGGATCCCTAACCCTAACCCGAAAAGTGGACTCAATTTGCACTATTTCTGGCAGTCTGCAACCCCCAAAGTCTCTGGACACAGTGCACAGTGGTTCAATGCCTGTCCTGCAGCCACTCACTCATAGAGAGCCACAAGGTTGCGAGTTCAATACTAGCCAGGGCTCAGGCTAGACTCAGGCCTGCATCCTTCAGAGGTTGCTAAAATGAGTACCCAGCTGTTGGGGGACAATGAGCTTACGGTTGTAAACCGCTTAGACATCCCATAGTGTGGTTTGAAGCGGTATATAAATGAAGGTGCTTTTGCTTTGCTTTGTCTTACACATGTGTAAGCTCCCCTATGAAAGCAGCTGGACATCTTTGTCTGATGCAGGATTCAGTTGAACTTTAGAGTTGCACATGCTATACTGTTGCACCTGCTCATGCATTGATGTGCATTGTACGTTGGGTTGCTCAATATCACAATGCATGAATGAGGCAGCTTTGCAAAACTTCCGAATGACTCCATGAGTGTCAATTATATGCCATCTCCTCAATGGCAGCTCCAGAGCATGGCATGTGCCATGTGGGCACTCACTCTTATGACATAAATTTGCTTCTAGCACAAACGTACTTTATGCACAGATGTCGGTAAGTCTCTCACTTGTCTCCTATCTGTTCTGGGCCCACAGATATTTGCACGCTTCCTCCTGAGTCGGGTCCCTGCTTAGGATATTTCCCACACTACTATTATAACCCAGCCAACAAGAGTTGTGAGAGGTTTGTTTATGGCGGCTGCGGGGGAAACGACAACCGGTTTGAAACCCAGACAAAGTGCATCTGGCAGTGCAGGAATCCAGGTAAGACCCCAGGAAGAGAAAGAGTTGAAGTTGCAGGCTAGTCTTCAGATTTGGGACAAGAAACATGCACCAGGTGTGGCTTCCAAAACATGATGCAAGTGAGCAATTATTCGGTGATGCAAGAAATGTTATTATATAACCAACCTACAGCAGCAAAGACCACAAGTTCTGACACACTCCTCCGCCATTAAACAAGGGATATCCATTGGCTTATCAGTGTTCAATTACTTAGCAATGGCTCGTGTTGGTGCCACAAGAAAGTGGGATTTGTGGCCTGAGTTGGAAGGATGCTGCCTACCTAGGACTAATCTCCATGATTAAAATACTTCTCATTCCAGTCAAATAGAATGCAATCCAGCCACGTGCAATTCACAGGCGTTCAGGCTTTTGCAAGCCTCCCCCCCAAAAAAAACCCCAAATCCTCCTTAAATTCAACAGAAAAAGGCTTCATGGTTTTACCAAATACAGCCACGGAAATCTGCAGAAATGAGCTTTATTGCACATGTGACTATCCGTCTGCTTTTCATAGATTCGGATGGCTGCACATTTTCGGCAAATAGATGCAAATTTGTGTGGGAAAGTGAAGACCATTAACCGTGCAAATGTGCAAATATCCCCAGCAATTTGTGTAATACACTTACGTGTAAACTAGCCCCTAAACATTTCTGAGAATTTGCAAGTCACAACAGGTCCCGCTTTCTACTCTCAGGGCTCCTTTGTGGTTTTTCATCCCCTCCCTCCAGAACATTGGGTACCAGCTATGGGTTCAAGAGTTGGCACTGTGGTGTTGCTGCTTGTGCTTTTGGGGTTTTCAAGCAAGCTGACCACATGGCAGATGCCCAGTGTCATGTCTGTGACCTGGCTGTATTTCCGGTGTCAGTGGGGCATCGGCTGTTGATCTGATCTTTAAAGGAGCTAACCAAGGGTGAGTCTACACTGTTGAAATAATGCAGTTTGATACCACTTTAACTGATGTAGCTCTATCATATGGAATCCTGGGATTTGTAGTTTTACAAGGTCTACAGCCTTCTCTGCCAAAGAGTGCTGCTGCTTCTTGTTGTTGTGTGCTTTCAAGTCATTTATGACTTATGGCAACTCTAAAGCAAACCTATCACAGGATTTTCTTGGCAAGAGTTTTGCCAATCCATCGCCTTCCCCTCAGGCTGAGAGAGTGTGACTTTCCCAAGATCATCCAAGTCTTGGCTTTGTGGCTGAGTAGGGAATCAATTCCTGGTCTCCAGAGTCATAGTCCAACCTTCAAGCCACTATGCCATGCCAAATTACAAATGCCAGGATTCTGTAAGATGGGGCCAAGGCAGTTCAAGTGATACCAAACTGCATTATGTCTACAGTGTAGATGCACCAAAAGGGTAGAATCCTATTCCTCAAAGTAGTAATTCCCAACTCGAGTGGCTCCTCTAAAGGTCTGGAGTGAATGCATTGCCCCATTGACATGGAAGCCACCAACACTTTGGTCTTCTTCCACTTATGGCATCATATGTCATTGCACATTATTCCATATTAAAGAGACTAAAAACATGTGAAGCAATTTAACCTGTTCAGAGGCTCAAATAGATATCTTGCCCACCCACCCGACCTCCATATCTCCAGCAGGAATGTAACAAATAGTCAAAAATATTGAAAAACTGGTCAAAAACGTGTTTCTCAAACATATTGAATCCCTTATTAGAAGAATCTTGGACTGATGAGAATTTTTGCAGTTTGCGACATATTCTGCACAAAATTCGCATGTGACTCTTGTGCACAGAAAACAGCATATTTTTTGTACCAGAAACATCATTTTCTGTGCAAAGAAGTACAATTTTGAGATTATGTACATTTAAATATTATTTTTTTGCAGAATATGCTGTTTCCTGTGCAACCTCCGCCCCCCCCCCAGAAACTTCATTTTCTGTGCAAAGAAGTAACATTTAAAAATTACATATATTTAAATATTATTATTATTATTATTATTATTATTATTATTAATTTTGCAAAACATGTTCTTTCCTGCGCAATCCTCTCCCCCAACAACAACAACAAAAATCCAATGGGGAAATTTTGCGCAGAATAAGTCTAGAATTGCAGAAAACCCTGGGGTTTTCAAAGACTCTCTTTTGGGGGAGAAAGGATTGCTAAAATTACTCATTGCTTCCTCCAAGAGTGAAGCTAGTGAGGAATTGCACCTCTAATCTGCAGTCCTTCCATTCTGTGCTCTCTTTCTCTGTCTATTCATCTCTTTCTCTCTCTTTGCCTCTGATGACTTTGTCTTTTCAGATATTTGCAAGCTCCCTCCAGAGACTGGTCCATGTGCGGCTGTCATGCTCAGGTACTACTATAACTCTGCTACCAAAAACTGTGAAACCTTCTCCTACGGTGGCTGCGAGGGGAACGACAACCGCTTTGAAACGCTCTCTGAGTGTGAACACGCCTGCAAAAAACCCGGTCAGTAAAAGTGCAAGGGGACCTTCATACTTCATATATAAGTCTATAGATCATATGTAGGACTGGCCCCAAATCAAAGGTGGCCTGGAGGGCCATTCCTCCCTTTTTCAGCAGAGGGTCAGTCTCACATTTTCTTTCTTTCTTTCTTTCTTTCTTTCTTTCTTTCTTTCTTTTGTTTTTTTTAAAAATTGAATACAAAAACACAAATGCTGTGGTCCCTCCACATTCGCTGGGTTTAGGGGTGCAGGACCTCCAGGAAAGTGGGAAAACCACAAATAATTTTTAAAAACCCACTATTCTTTTTATGTGAGAGAACACCTCTTTAGGAATTTCCAGGTCCTCCAGTGCAACTCTACGGTCAACATCTGCCAGATGTTGATCACAGAATTATGCTGGAGGACCTACAAATGCCTAGATAAATGTTTTGTCTAGGAGTTTCTAGGTTCTCCAGCACAACTCTATGGTCAACCCAACTGAGCTGGAGGACTTAGAGATTCCTAGAGAGAACATATTTAATAATCAAATCCACAAAAGTTTCAAAGCCACAAACGTGGGGGACCAACTGTTCACATACAGTGGGTCCTTGTCATCCGCTGGGGTTTGGTTCCAGGATCCCCCGGGGATAACAAAACCTATGGATGCTCAAGTCCCGTTAAATATAATGGCATAGCAAAATGATGTCCCTTATATAAAATGGAAAATCTGTGTTTGCTATCTGGAATTTATACTTTTTAAAAATATTTTCAAACCATGGATGCTTGAATCCGTGGATAAAAAAAATCCATGTATAAAGAAGACTGACTGTACTTGCATATATATATATATATATATGTGCAAGTACAGTCAGCCCTCCTTATCCACGGATTATATATATAACTGAATATGATGGTATAGTGGGTATAATATAGGTAGGTATAAGTATAGATACATATGGTTTTTTTTGTGTGTGTGTGTGTGTGTGTGTGTATCATATATATATATATATATATACACATGTGCAAGTACAGCCAGCCCTCATTATCCACAGATTATATATATATATATATATATATATATATATATATATATATATATATTAAAAAAAATCTGTGGATAATGAGGGCTGGCTGTACTTACATATATATATATATATATATATATATATATAAACACACACACAACCATATGTATCTATGCTTATACCTACCTATATTATACCCACTATACCATCATACTCAGGCTCACTATTTCTATTTCTTCCTTCACGTCTTTCTTCTTCCATTGTAAAACCTACATATATACATCTCCATCACTCACTCCTCCCATTTTCACCAGTATATTCCTTGCCTCCTTTTCCATCTTCCTTTCCCATGTCTTTATCTTTCCCAGTATCTTCCTCACACTTCCACAAACTCTCCTGACACTTACTCATAGCTTCTTACACCGACAAGTAACTTCTCTAACTCTCTTCATCGTTCATTCCTACTTCCTCCCTATCAATACAAGCCTAATTCTTTCTTTAAGAGTAACAGATTTCATTTAACTCAATCTACTTTCTTTCATACATATTCCCCAATAAATCATCTCTTGTAACCTACACCTAGAGACATTATTCCCACAAATTTCATACATTTACAATTTAGACCTCACTTTGGGCCTTGAATCATTCTATAAACTCAGTACTGCTGCTATATTTCCCCATTTTCCTTTTAAGAAATTTATTATTATATAGACCCTTCCATATTAAATTGTTCTAAGGATTTATATTTTAATAATTGTGTTAACTCACCCATTTCTATCACGTCGTAGAGTTTGAACAACCATTCTTCCTGTTTAGGGATATCTTTGTTTTTTCCATTTTGGGGGCAAATGTAATTTGTGCTGTGGTTACCATGTAAAATAGAATTTTGTCACATTTCTTCTCCAACAAAGTCAGGCTCTTGTTTTCAACCAACAGCTGAAAAATTCAGTAACGGTCAAGTGAAAGCTCTTATCTCTGATCAGCTATGGACCGGAGGGAGATAAGAGCTTTTTCCTGCCTGGAGAGCAGAGATGGGAAAAAGCTTTGGCAGGGGAAGAGATGGGGAAGTCTTTAAGGATGCAGGCCCATGGGATATCTCTTCACCCCCTTCAATCCATCTGCCCTATAGCTATCTGCAGGCTCCCTATGAATCCTGGAGAAGGGGACCATACGATACCCATGTATTATTATGACCCAGTTGGAACCGTCTGCGAGGCGTTCACATACAAAGGCCACAAGGGAAACCCAAACAGATTTGCAACACTGGTTGAATGCCAGGAAACCTGCCGAGATCCAGGTAAGGATGGTCACTTTCTCTGGGAAAGGGAGAACTCAGCCAAGACCCCAGAGAAACATGGTGTAGGGTTAGGCACGGACTAGAAAAATAGGGCTGGGGCAGACACTGAGCCATAGGTGTCTGTACATGCTCTTCCAGAAAGGCAGAGAACTTGGCATGGATCGCACCCACAGCCCTTTCTTCCTGTTGGACTTGGCATGGATCGCACCCACAGCCCTTTCTTCCTATTGAGCCCTTTGATTGGGAGTTCCTGCATGGCAGGGGGGTTGGACTGGATGGCCCTTGTGGTCTCTTCCAACTCTATGATTCTATGATTCTATTGCACCTTCCTATTGCACCTTCAGCAGGTCAAACTTTTTAGGGTCCAGATGTAAAGCCCACCTTGCATAAGACCCAGTTAATTCTGGGATTGCATCCATACAACAAAACAATGCCTCCAATCCCTTTATCATGACTCTTTGTTGTTGTTACAACCCTTTCAGGTCAGCTCTGGCTAAGAATGACCCTATCCTAAAGTTTTCTTGGAAGTTTCTTGGAAGTTTTCAGAAGAAACTTGGCATTGCCTTCCTCTAAGGCTGGGAGAGTCTACTTGGCAAAGTCGCCCAATGGCTTTCCACAGCCAAGCAGGGATTTGAACCCTGGTCTCCTGCAGTTCTAGCCCAACACAAACCACAGCATCATGCTGGTGAAGGCATATCTTCACATTCATTGAAAGGAACACCTTCATTTGGGTATATCAAGGGTATGGTACCTGTAACCCTCCAAGTATTGTCAGGCTCCAATTGGCAGCAACTGCAAACAACATGGCCAATGGTCAGAAGTAATGAGAGTTGTGGTCCTTTTGCTTCTGGAGAACTGTAGTTCTTTACCTCAGTAGAAAAAAAAATTATTGTTGGAGTTCCCAGTGTCCAGGCCCACTCTGTCCATTGAATCCTAGAATCCTAGAGTTGGAAGAGACCCCAAAGGCCATTCAGTCCAACCCCTTTCAGCCATGCAGGAATTCACAATCAAAGCCCTCCCTGGGACAGATGGCCATCCAGCCTCTGCTTAGAAACCTCCTCCAAAGACGGAGACTCCACCACTCTCCAAAGCAGCGTCTCCCACTATTGAGTAGCTCTTACTGTCAGAATGTTTGTCCTAATGTTGAGGTGGAATCTCCTTTCCCATAGTTTGCATCCATTGAGGCTCCATTGTGTCCTATTCTCTGGAGCAGCAGAAAACAAGCTTCCTCCCTCCTCAATATGACACCCCTTCAAATATTTAAACAGGGCTCTCATGTCCCCCTTTAACCTTCTTTTCTCCAAGCTAAACATACCCAGCTCCCTAGGTTGCTCCTCAGGGGGCTTCATGGTTTCCTTCACCATTTTGGTCGCCTTCCTCTGAAGATGCTCCAACTTCTCAGCATCCTTTTTGAATTGTAATGTCCTTTGTGGCCATTGTGATGCACAGTCTCTCCGTCTCTCTGCTCTGCGGCTACAGATATCTGCAAACTCCCCAGCGAGTCCGGACCATGTGAAGCCCTCATCCCCAGGTTCTTCTATAATTCTACCACCGGCAAGTGTGCAAATTTCCACTACGGAGGCTGTGCTCCAAACCCAAATAACTTTCTGACCGAAGAGGACTGCCAGCTGACTTGCAAAGGCCCAGGTAGGAGAGCGTCTCTGATCATCCCAAACAGGTAGCTAGGTAGCCCTGGGTGAATGCATTTGGGTGAAGGGAGTGGAAAATATTTGGCATTTACAAGAGCAAGATGCAGACGTTTGGGGCTGAGCTCATGCACCAATAGAAGTAAATATGCTGGGCACTTGTAATTTAAAAAAATAATTATTTATGCTCGATTGATGATAATCTAAAGAATTACAATCAAACTCCATTTGGTGAAAATCTATTCTGAAACTGAAGGGGAAATCCTAGCATGGTATACAGAAACCTGTAAAGCAGATTTTTCTGAAGCTGGGTGCAATGGGAGTTCTCAGGGAATGCCATATGTGGGGCCCTATTATTATTATTATTATTATTATTATTATTATTATTACAGTTTATTTATATAGTGCTGTAGATTTACACAGCACTGTACATAGAGTTAATAAAATAGATAAAAACGGATTTAAAAAAAGCCTGACAATGGCGTACATTCTACAAAATAATAAAATAGATAATACAAAGAAAGCAACAAATTAAAAATATCAAATAATATCACTGGGGCTGTAAATCTGCTCTGGGATTTAATCCAAACTTTAAAGAAGTTATCCAAGGTGGGTAACTTGATTTTTGTTGTTGCCGTTCTGTGCCTTCAAGTCCTTTCTGACTTATGGTGACCCTAAGGAGAAACTATCATGGGGTTTTCTTGGCAAGATGTTTCTTTGAAGAAACCTTGATGAGGAGAATTTGGGACTGATGAGAATCTTCCCAGCTTGGAATTTATACTATTAAAAATTGCATGGTTTTGTGTGTGCAGAAAACAGCATTTTCTGAGCAGAAATATTGTTTGCAGACAATGCTGGTTCTTACACAGACAGCACTGCTTTAAGCCTGGACCTGCAAACCGTCTTCGGCAGCTATATCGTTTTGGAAGGCTTTCTCGCAATGGGAAGAACATTTGCTAACATTATTAATTGCTTCCCCTGAGAACAACATCAGTGAAGAATTGCACCTCTGCTGTTTAGAAAATGATTCTCTATCTAGGTTCCCCAATACTGAACATTTGGCCTGATCCATCCACTCCATGAAGCTTTTTCTTTGGTGGTTGTCTTGCAGAGAAACCGGGTTCCTGTCCCTCGGGAGACCCTCCAAACTGCCTTGTGACTTGCCAGAAGGACTGTGAGTGTCCCGGGGCCAGAAAGTGTTGCAGCGACAACTGTGGCCAAGTGTGCAAGGACCCAGTTAAAGGTGAGAGGATGGTACTGGTGCAGGGATGCCACTATTGAGGGATCTTCTGGGAAAGAAACCTTGGTGAAGAGACAACCGAGGGGCAGCAACATGATGTCCCTCTTGAAATACCGGGCAAAAACAGGTATACAATGTAGAGTAATATATAATTGGGCAATCACACATAGACAAGATTACAATACAATCACATAAAAGAATTAAGGCCATATCCATCCATTACATATGTCAGGAACAAATGGCACACATCAAAATATAATATTGCAAAGATGTAAAAATGCATAGACCTAATGCTTTATAGAATCCATAGGGAAACCTTGTTGTTAACTGCCCTTGGGTTGATCTCAACCCATGGCAACCCTATGGATGAGACCCCTCCAAGACCCTCTGTCCTCAACTGTTCTACTTAATTCCTGCAATCCCTTAATAAATCCCCGTAGGGACCTCCTTAATAATAGAGACCCTCCATCTGGCCTGTGGCCTTCCTCTCTTCCTCCTTCCCTCCCTCCACCTTCCCCAGCATTATTGCCTTTTCCAAAGAGTCCTCTCTTCTCATGATGTGTCCAAAGTACAACGGCCTCAGATTGGTCATTTTGGCTTCTTCCAGGGAGGTTTCCGGATTGATCTGCTCTAGAATCCATTTCTTTGTCCTTTTGTTTCTCCATGGGATCCTCAGCATCTTCTCCAGCCCCACATTCTCTCAAATGCATTGGTTTTCCTCCTGTCTTCTTTCTTGACTGTCCAGCTCTCACATATCCATCCATGGGAATAATAGGGAATACAAAGGCTTGTATGATTCTGACTTTTGGGCTGAGTTGTATATCTTTGCTTTTTAGGATCTTTTCTAGTTCTTTCATAGCCACCCTTCCCATTCTTAGGAGTTTATCACACAGGGGAAATCCCGTGCGGAAACGGGGCTTTAAATTAGGAAAAAAAACGCAAAAGTGGTTAGTTTTTCAGACGACATCGCTGTCAAAATGGGGTTAACCCAAACGGAAAGTAGTCAGAAACTGCTTCTTTTTACTTTCGGAAAATCCCAAAAGTAAAAAGAAGTAGTTTCCGACTACTTTCCGTTCGGGTTAACCCCATTTTAACAGCGATGTGTGTGAAAAACTATCGCTTTTGCGGGTTTCCCCCACCTTTTAAATCCCGTTTCTGCAGGGGATTTCCCCCGTGTGATAAACTCCTATGTCTTCTCATTTCCTGACTGCAGTCCCCATTTCTATCAATGGTATGGGACCTCTGTTACTATTTCTATTTCTTCATTGTCCAGGTTGTGAAGCTTCTTGGTGGACTTTATTTTTGTTTTCTTGATATTCAGCACTAAGCCTGCCTTTGCCCTTTCTTCTTTGGTCTTCCTTAGTAGGTGTTTTAAGCCTATGATGTTTTCTGCTAGTATTCTGGTAGCTGAAATGCCAAGTTATTCAAGTGTCCTGGGGAAGTCCTGAAGTCTTGGGGAGTCTTGTTAAAATAGCCCCGTCCCGTCCTTGAAAAGCCAATAAAGGAATAAAGCCCGGGTTGCATACGGGTTGCATATGCCCGGCCATAGGAGAATGCGATAATATCTGTCATTGACAGTTAATAAAAGCGCATGCATCCTGCTGGGAAAAAAGGCAGGATAAGTCTTGTGAGATAATCTCCAGACTGAGCCTCCATCACTGTGATATTTAATTTATCCATTTATAAAGCTGACACTGGTTACAGGCCTGTCCCGCTGCAGTATGTGTTGTTTGTATGTGTGTTCCATGAAGACCTCGACTTCTCTGTCTTGAGGGAAAGGAGTGCCCAAACCTGAGCAATCTTCCCTTCTCCTTCCTCAGTGTTTCCTCCATGAAGTGATGGAAGGGCATCTCTCCACATCACCATTGTCCATGTTCCACTTCTCGTGTTTTCCTGCCATTGGTTTCCTGGTGCCGCTAGTGAAGCTGCCTTCTTCTACTGCATCTGACCATTGGTCCCTGCAACTAAATTTGAGTGCCTTCAACGAGGGAGAGCTGGTCTCCAGGCCTTCTCCAGAACGATTGCTTGAAGACCTTCTAACCTGGAGAAGGCCACAACTGAACTGTCAGCCTCCACCGCTCAGATACGTATGGCCTTCCTCTCGATGGTTACAGCTGCAGGGAAGGGCTCCTTTGAATCTTACGCCTCGACAGGAATCCAGGTTGCAAAACCAATGGGAGAATCGGAAGCATCCCTTTGGGATGATAAATGTGTCATGGGAGTTTATTGCACGGGAGGCAAAGTGCCCAAATCTCTTGGATAAACAGCAAAAAGCAGTGCAATTTTGCTGCTTTTATGCACAGGTTAATGTCAGGATGCGGCTGAATTTGCCCGACGTTGTCTGAAAATCCTGCTTTTGCTGGATATTCCTGGATTTAAACCCCATTTATCCACAGGAATTGGGTGCTGCCCTCCTGTGTGATAAACCCCACAGAAACATAGCATTGAAAGGCACCCCAAGGGCTATCTAATCCATCCTCTTGCCAGTAAAGGAATCCACGGCCAACTTACTCCTGAGAGTATGAGGGGTAGCTAAGGGGGCTGAGGGTATGTTTAGCCTGGAGAAGAGATGGTGAAGAGGTGATCTGATAGCCCTGTTTAAGTGTTTGAAGGGATGTCACATTTAGGATGGAGCAAGCTTGTTTTCTGCTGCTCCAGAGAAGAGGAAATATGGAGCAATGGATGCAAGCTATACGAAAAGAGATTCCATTCAACATTAGGAAGCTGTTTGCTTGTTTGTTGGGTCTGGAACCCATAAAGCCCTATGAGGAATGACTTAGGAGCTTGGTATGTTTAGCCTGGAGAAGAGAAGGCTGAGAGGTGATATGATAGCCTTGTTTAAATATTTGAAGGGATGTCATATTGAGGAGGGAACAAGCTTGTTTTCTGCTGCTCCAGAGAAGAGGATACAATGGAGCAATGGATGCAAGCCGCAGGAAAAGAGATTCCAGCTAGACATTAGGAAGACCTTCCTGACATTAAGAGCTGTTCGATAGTGAAAGATGCTCCCTTGGATATTTTGGTGGAGTCTCCTTCTTTGGAGGTTGTTAAACAGAGACCGGATGGTCATCTCTCAGGGGTGCTTTGATTGAGAGTTCCTGCATGGCAGAAGGGGGGTTGGACTGGATGGCCCTTGGGGTCTCTTCCAACTCTGGGATTCTATGATCTCAACTCAAAGCAGCATCAACATTTTGACAAAATGCAGGTCTGTGACTAACACTGTCATTTTTTAGTCTTGTGTGATTTTTTCCACACCTTTGTCTGATGAAGAAGCCAGTGGAGCTTCGAAAGCTTGCGATATGTAAAGATAAAGGTATTCCCCGTTGACAAAGTTGTCAAGTCATCTGGCTGTAGGGGCTGGTGCCCATCTCCGTTCCTAAGCCGAAGAGCCAGCGTTGTCCGAGGACGGCTCTGGTGGTCCTGTGGCCAGCATGATTGCACCAAATGCTGTTTACCTTCCCACCAAAGTGGTACCTATCTATCTCTTTGCATTTGGATGCTTTCGAACTGCTAGGTTGGCAGAAGCTGGGACTAGCGACAGAAGCTTATCCCATCATGCAGCACCTGGGCCATGAACTGCCAACCTTCCGATCTTCCAGTCAACAGAATCAGCGTCTTAACTACTTGAGCCACTGCATCCCTTATGCACGTAGTTTGGTCCAATAAAGGTATCGCTGTTTTGTGGATTTGGGGTGTTACTGTACTCATAAACAGTACAAGGAGAAAACTCAGCAGCCACGGTGATGTGCCCCCTTCAGCCAGGAGGGGGCAGTGTTGAGCTGTACCTGTATTATTGGAAATAGCCTTCTTGGAAGCAGAGCACTGCAGCTCCATGACAGAAGTGACCAAACATTGGCAGAGACTGGCCTTATCCTGAGTATATTTGGGGATGGATAAAGTTAGGCCTCCCCTTGAGCTTCATGCTGCCAACTGTCTGCAAAAAGAGAGGCCTGGCCATGTGCAAGGGAATAGGCTCAGGGCTTCAGAAGGTTTGCAAAGTGCTGAAAAAAGATGAACCTCTATGTGTCCCTCCCCACCCGCAAAACAAAATGCGCCAAGCAGGAAATAATGCATATTTTTAATGCCCAAGTTTTTAATACATTAATCGGCCACTTCTTCATTTTTGTAGAAGCATTGCCAAAGTGATTTAAAACAAAACAATAATGGAAAGCCAGTTCTACATGAAGTCTGCATCCACACTGCAGGAATAATTCAGCTTGACATCTCTTTAGCTCCCATGGTTCAGTGCTGTGTAGTTTGTTGTGGCACCAGATCTCTTTGGCAGAGAAGGCTTAAATAGCTCACAAAACTACAAACCCCAGAATTCCATAGCATTGAACCATGGCAGTGAAAGTGGTGTCAACCTGGATTATTTCTGCAGTGTGTAGGAGGCAGCCTTAGAGTCCTTTTCCGATCACAAATTGTTCATCCCAACCTGAGTAGAACCATTGAATCAATGGGATTTACCAACATGTTGAATGATCAACAATTGCTTCAATGGGTCCTCTCTAGTTGGGACTTACTGACAGAGAGACACTCAATGTGTCCTACGGAGGACATAAATCCTTGACTATTTCATCCTTGACTGTGAGGATGGATAACCAAAGTATGTTTTCTCACTGTTTTGGAAGGAACTGACTATTCCTCTGCAGTTATTCTCCTTGTATTTGAACATCCTGAGATGTTGCACAGGAATTATTCTGGGGAGGAAAACACATGTTTTCTTGTGCAAAAAACAAATGAATAGAAAACAAGAGGATTTTCTGTCCAGATAGCCCATCTTCTGAACAGAGAACAGAACGTTTCTTCCACAGAATATTTACTGAAAAACCTATTCGTGCATTCAATTGTTGTTGTTGTTGTGTGCCTTCAAGTAGTTTCTGAATTACGGTGACCCTAAAGGAAACCTCTCATGGGGCTTTCTCAGCACGATTTGCTCAGAGGAGGTTTGCCATTGCCATCCTCTGAGGCTGAGAGTATGTGACTTGCCCAAGGTCACCCAGTGGGTTTCCATGGCCAAGTGGGATTCGAATCCTGGTCTTCAGAGTCCTTGTCCAATGCTCAAGCCTCTTTACTACGCTGGATCTTGAGGCACAGGAGACAATGCGAGAATATTGCACAAAATTCTTGCTGGTCTATTATTCTTCATTATTTGGGGTTTTTGAGCGTTGGGAAACCCATTTTCCAACCTGGGATTACATAATTGCAAATATTCCTTCTATTCCTTATGTGTCATACCCTCATTGGACAGCTAGCTAAATATCCAGAAGCAAGAAAGGGAATATGTGTCCCTGTCTGGGCATTGAAGGCTTTTGCAAAAGGAGTTGAGTTTTAGCTTCTTCTGCAATGATGAGAAAAAGCTGTTGTGAGCCAAAATTCACACTTCTGTGTGTGGTTTTGCAAGTTCCTTCTCTGAAATATCACCTCACAGCACATGGTATTTATGGGTGGTCTCCCATCCATGGACTCACCAGGGGCTGACCCTGCTGAGCTTCCAAGATCAGGTGGGATCTGCTGCTTTCAGGGTATTCAGGCCCACATCTGGCTGCAAATGTGATCAGATCTGCAAAGGAAGGGGAGGGTTCCCTGTTTGCTAAAATTTGCCTCCTTTCCCTATGCTGCTTTCCCCATTTTTCCTGCAGAAGAAAGAGAGAAGGCCTCCCATACCTTTCTCTCTCTCTCTCTCTCTCTCTGTAGGTTGGAGGAGTCTGTGAATAAAGAACCAGGCAGCGGGGAGGAAAAGCCCACCTTTTGCCCAGTTCACCACTCCAGTGAAATCTGGATTTCCTCATGGCTACCAAGGTCCAAGCAGGGTTCAGGAAAGGAAGAGGCACTAGGGACCACATTGCAAACATACAAGGCTAATGGAGCGTAGCAGGGAGTTCCAGAAGAAAATCAGCATGTGCTTTATAGACTACAGCAAAGGCTTTGACTGCATAGATCATGAAAGGCTGTGGAATGCCTTTAAAGACATGAGGGGAGTGACAACACATTTGATAGTCCTGATGAGGAGGAATCTGAACTCAGGACAAGAGGCTACTCTCAGGACAGAAGACAGAGAAACAGAATGGTTCCCAATTGGCAAAGGAGTCACACAAGGCTGTATCCTTTCACCTGATCTGTTCAATCTGTATGCGGAACATATTGTAAGGAAAGCAGGCTTGGACACAGAAGAAAAAGGAGTGAAAATAGGAGGAAGAAATATCAACAATCTGAGATATGAAGATGACACCAGAATACTAGCAGAAAACCTCACAGGCCTGGAACAACTACTAAGGAAGATCCAAGAAGAAAGTGCAAAGGCAGGCTTAATGCTGAACATAAGGAAAATAAAAATAATGACCACCAAAGACCTTCATAAGTTCAATCTAGACAATGAAGAAATAGAAATAGTAAAAGAATTCCCATCCCTGGGGTCAAACATTGATAGAGATGGGGAGTGCAGTCAGGAAATCAGAATAAGATTAAGAATGGGGAAGATGGCTATGAAAGAACTAGAAAAGATCCTAAAAAGCAAAGATATACAACTCAGCACAAAAGTCAGAATCATAGAAGCCACTGTATTCCCTATTATTCCCATGGAGGGATGTGAGAGTTGGATAGTTAAGAAAGAGGATAGGAGGAAAACCAATGCCTTTGAGAGAATGTGGGGCTGGAGAAGAGTGCTGAGAACCCCATGGAGAGCCAAAAGGACAAACAAAGGGGTCCTAGAGCAGATTGAGCCAGAAATATCCCTAGAAGCCAAGAAGACAAGACTTAGACTGTCCTACTTTGGACACATCATGAGAAGAGAGGATTTTTTGGAAAAGACAATAATGTTAGGAAAGATGGAGGGAAGTATAAAGAGAGGAAGGCCACATGCCAGATGGATGGACTTTATGAAAGAGACCATGAATATGAGTTTTCAGGAAGGATCTGGGCAGAGCAAGAGCGGACAGGAGCCTGGAGATGGATCATCCAGAGGGTCACTGCCATGGGTCGAGATTGATGCGAAGGCAGTTAAGAACAAGAACAACCACCTTTCATCCAGGGTAACTCAGATACAAATGAACTGGGAGAGACAGCTGGGAGGGTGTCTATTGTGCCCCATCTTTAATGGCCCTGAAAGGCAGTTTTGTGACAATTATGCCACTTTGGCTGGAAATCACACTGGCACCAATTTGGGCAATGGACATCCTTTCTGTGGCCATTCCTGTTTCAGCCCACTAGGGGGCAGCAGTGCTACACACTGCAGACATCTGGCCTTTGCAGAGACTGAGGACCCAAGGGACCCTTCTTGCCTTCACATTTGTTGTGTCTGTGTGTGTTTGTGTGGAGAACAACCCCATGTGCAAACCACACACACACACACACACACAGAGGGACACTCTTCCCATGGAGCAAGGCTGTTTCAGCTGCTACGGAGAGAGCGGGCAGGGACACTTTCATTGTGTGTGCACAAACAAATAACAATTCACCACAATTCACACGGACTATGGACTTTGTGTGATACGATTTGTTGTCATTTCCGTCTTAGGGTGATTCCATCTCAACATGAGGAAGAGCGTCCTTACAGTAAGAGCTGTTTGACAGTGGGAGACATTCCCTCGATGGAGATGTTGGTGGAGTCTCCTTTGGAGGTCTTCAAACAGAGGCTGGATGGCCATCTGTCGGGGATGCTTTGATTGGGAGTTCCTGCATGGCAGAAATGGGATTGGAATGGATGGCCCTTGGGGTCAATTCCAGTTCTATGCTTCTATGGCTCCATGAACTGGGGTGGGCCACTGTTGGAGGCTAAGAAGCCTCACCAGCTCTCTCTCCTGGGGACTTTGGAAAGCCAGGCCCTCACCATTGTACCCCCTTGTTGTTGTTAACTGCCCTCAAGTCGATCTGGACCCATGGCGGTGACCCTCTGGATGAGACCTCTCCAAGAAGTCCCTCTGTCCTCCCCTGCTTTGCTTAATCCTGCAAGCCCTTAATAAATAAATCCCCATAGAGACCTCCTTAATAATAGAGTCCATCCACCTGGCATCTCTCTTCCTCCTGTCTTTTCCAAAGAGTCCTCCTTTCTCATGATGTGTCCGAAGTAGGACAGCCTCCGTTTGGTCATCTTGGCTTCTTCTTCCAGGGAGGTTTCCACTTTGATCTGCTCTAGGACCCCTTTGTCCTTTTGGCTCTCCATGGGATCCTCTGCACTCTTCTCCAGAAACACATTCTCTCAAATGCTGCATTGGTTTTCTTCCTATCATCTTTCTTGACTGCAGGGGAAAAAAATCCCCCAATGCTTTTTAGGAGGGGCATGTCCACCACATTTGGGGGAATGGCTGTGCCATTTTAAGTCCAGGGGAGGCCTGGCGGTCATTTTTTGGGGTTCCCAAAGTGAAATGGGGAGAGAGCCCCTGTACCTTCGATGGCTGGACAGCAGAAGGAAGGTCTGCAGGTGACGCTTCTGACTTGGTTGCCTGATAAGCAACATTTGCTGAAACACTTCCCTCTTTAAAGGCCCACGAGTCCTGGACAGTTTTCAGTCTGGCAACCCTATTACTCCCTGATTTTTTTTTAAAAGGCTTTTTCCAGGCCCTAAAATGCATTGTGGAGGGGGGAAGTTGGAAAATTTACCCCATGCCCCTCCAAAAGGGTAATTGGAGCCCCCCAAAAATGGACCCCCGTGTTATCGCATCTCAATGCACCCCAGTTATGAAGACTCCTGGATCCTAACAAAAGAGATTCCTTATTTGTAGATTTGGTTGCAAGCGAGGAGCAGCCTCATCTGCTAGTGCAGGAAAATGCACATGGCCACACGCAAGTGGTCTTTATAGCCCTGCAAGGCAAACTTACAGAAGCAAGAGTGCAGTTTATTAGCTAGCAAAAAAAATAAATAAATACATTTTCCTGCCTACTTCGGACATCATTACAATTCTACTGAGCATGCTGCCAAAGATGGACCTAAATTATAATAACCAGCTCCCACCCTGTGGGTGTCAAAAGTAATATTACAATGAAGCTCCATAAGCCACAGGGCACTAAGAGGTCCACCAAGAGGCTGGATGGCCATCTGTCAAAGGGGGTGCTTTGATTTTGAGTTCCTGCATGGCAGAATGGGGTTGGACTGGATGGCCCTTGAGGTCTCTTCCAACTCTAGGATTGTGTGACCTGGGTATATATACTGGGTATATCCCTGGCCATCTGTCAGGGGTGCTTTGATTTTGAGTTCCTGCATGGCAGAATGGGGTTGGACTGGATGGCCCTTGGGGTCTCTTCCAACTCTATCCTTCTATGATTCCAACTTCTGTGGCCAGACTCCTCTCTTGTTCTGATTCCATCCGGTTCCGTTTCTGTTGGACATCACAAGTCTACTCTTAGTTCCCTGTTGTCTCCCTGTTTTTCACATCTTGCTCTTTCTTTTTCATGCTTTGGTTTTTCTGTTTTCGCCTTAGCCTCTTGCAAGTGTTGTGTCTCAAAAAAGCAGCATTTTATTTTATTACATTTTTGGGTCATTAATCATTCCCTACGACCATTGATGATTTGGGTCCTAGTTATCCCAGACCAGGGGTAGGCAACCTTTTTGAGCCGGGAGCTGGGTTGCTGTCCCTCAGACAATTGGGGGGCCGAAGCACCAAAAATAAATAAATAAATAAATAAAAATTAATTTTTTTTAATTTAAAGAATATGCATGCACACTCTCTCAGCCCCAGAAAAGCCATGGCAAAACCCCTGTGGAGATTTTGCCAAGAAAACCCCAAGAACAAGTAATAACAACAATAATCAATATCATCATGGCGGGCAGCGGCGGCGGTGGCAGGACTGGCCTGGGGCCGGTCCAAAGGCCTCGGGGGTCCGCATCCGGCCCCTGGGCCTTAGGTTGCCTACCCCTGTCCTAGACCCTGTTGAAATTTCTCCCTGGAGGGCTTAAAAACAGCCCCCACGGGGCCACATGTGCTTCTAGGTTGGACTTTGGCCATCTCTGGTGCGCAGTTGCAGGGCTCAGGAGGGTCTTCCAAGGGAGGTGGCCCAACTGTCTTTGGGGTGGGCTATAAATAAATTGGCAGTTCAAGGCCCAGGTGTTGCAGGATGGGGTGAGATCCTGTCCCTAGTCCCAGCTTCTGCCAACCTAGCAGTTGGAAAAGATGTAAATGCAAGGAGATAAATAGGTACCACTTTGGTGGGAAGGTAACAGCATCCTCTGCAATCATGCTGGCCACAGGGCCACCAGAGCAGTCCTCAGACAATGCTGGCTCTTTGTCTTAGGAATGGTCTCAACTGGGACCCCTCTTTTGCAACCCAATATGTTTCCATTCCAGTGAGGTCACAGGCCTCTTTGTGGCAAGGAACAATGGATGAGTCCCTGTTGAGATGCAAATGGATTTTAAATTTCCTGGACTTTGCAAATCTCCCTTTAGCCACATCATGGCCAGAAGGAGAAGGATCCTTCCTGCAAAAGATATCCTCCTCCCTACCATATACTACCATCTTAACTAAAGACTGAAACAACACGTAGGCATCTGACTAACATCTCCAATTGCTTTTCTTCCTGTTTGGTTTGTAACATCTGGCCTGATGAAGAAGAAGAAGCCCGTGGAGCTTCGAAAGCTTGCAACAAGGATATTGTGCATTTTAGTTGGCCAAACAAGCTAGTAAAATGTGGGGGAAGACAATGCAACTGTTAGGTGGATTTAAGTGGAAGCTCCACTGGTATTAAGAAATCATACAGGAAAAAGGAAATTATAAAACGGTGATACCTTTATAGGGCCAACCAAAATGCGCAAAATACATGTTGCAAACTTTCAAAGCTCCATCGGCTTCTTCATCAGGCAAAGGTGTTAAGAATCATACAGGAGAAAGAAAATGATAACATGACATTGTTAGTCACAGGCTTGCATTTTCTCAAGGTGCTGTTTGTGTGTTGCTCTTTGGAGGGATATCTATGCAAGCGAGTCCTTTGTCCTTTGGGTCCCCACAAAGAACAACACACCAACAATGCCTTGAGCAAATGCAAACTTGTGTCTAACGTTGTCATTTTATAATTTTCTTTCTCCTGAAAGCTTGCATTGTATATTTTGTGCATTTTGGTTGGCCCCATAAAGGTATCTCTGTTTCATCATTTTCTTTCTCCTGTATGATTCTTAACACTGATGGGTGATGAAGAAGCCATTGGAGCTTCAAAAGCTCGCATCATGTATTTTTTGCATTTTGATTGACCCCATAAAGGTATCACTGTTTTATCTTTTTTCTTTCTTTCTTGTATTATTTTTTAACACTCATTTGCCTGATGAAGAAGCCAGTGGAACTGGGAAAGCTTGCATTGTGTATTTTTTGCATTTTGGTTGGCCCCATAAAGGTATCCCTATTTTGTGGATTTTGGATGTTATTGTACTTTGCTATATGGCCAACACAGCTGCCTCTGGGTATGTTTTGAATAACGATGGTGGTGATGATGATGATGATAAAGTATTGCACTGCAGGCTGGCCTGGGGAATCCCTGTTTCATCCCAGATGCGGAAGACACTTTGGAATGTGCTGAACTCTCTCCCCAAACATCCCCTATCCTCTGGAGACTAGGGTTCGAATCCTTGCTGAGCCAAGGGAACCCACTGGTTGACCTTGGCCAAGTCACACTCTCTCAGCCACAGAGGATGGCAATGGCAAACTCCCTCAGAAGAAACCTTGCCAGGAAAACCCCAGGATAGGTTTGCCTTAGGGTCTCCATCATAAGGCACACAACAACAACATCCCCCAATAGATCTGGGATCTTCTCGGATAGCTCTGTCAAAGTCCAGGCTACCTTCGGAGTGGATTCCTTGCCCCATTCCTTGCATAGTGGCCACCAGCAGAGCCCCAAATGGAGAAACTGCTCTTGGAAAGGAATTGAAATGCTGGGCCCCAAGCCCCAGACTCTGTGGGTTTATGCTCTGTTGCTTATGACTGTGAGCCATTGGTTTTGGCTTTGCTGGCCTCAGAGAGCGATAAAGGATTGACGTCCAGCCCTTTGTCCCTGCCTTCCTTCTCTAGAGATCTAATTCAGCCGTTCCACTGACCCCTGAAATTGCTTTGTCCATCGACTCGGCCACCATCACACGCATAGAGACACTGACAGGTATGTGCGTACGTGCCTCCAAGTTGCCTGTTGCCATGAATTTCGAGGGTTTTCTTAGGCAGGGAATCGTCAGAGGTGATTTTGTCAGTCCCTTCCTCTGAAATAGAGCCTAACGGCACCTGGCATTCATTGGTGGTCTCCCATCCATGGACTAAACAGGGCTGACCCTGCTGAGCTTCCAGGATCAGACAGGATCTGATGGTGCCTTTAGGGTATTTAGGCATGGCCCTATATTGTGCCTTCACATTCCCTGTCGACTTATGGTGACCCCATGAATTTTTCATAGGTTTTTCCTAGACAAGGAAAATCCTCAGAGGTGGTTTTTACACTTCTTTCCTCTAAAATAGAGCCTATAGCACCTGGGATTCATTGGCGGTATCCCATCCAAGCACTAATCAGGGCTACTCCTGCTGAGCTTCCAGGATTAGATGGGACTTGGTGCCTTTAAGGTTTGTTGTTGTGTGCCTTCACGTTGTTTCTGACTTACAGCGATCCAAAGGTAAACCTATCATGGGGGTTTCTTGGCAAGATTTGTTCAGAGGAGGCTTGCCACCATTGCCTTCCTCTGAGGCTGAGAGAGTGTGACTTGTCCAGGGTTTCCACGGTGGACCGGGTTTGAACCAGAGTATTAGTCCAACGCTCAAACCACGCTGGCTTTGATGGAGACTCTGCCCTGGCATAATTTTGAAGGAACTATCCAAGGTCCTGAACTATAGTTTCAGTACAGCTTCAGCACCAGAGACATAGACCTTTAATGGAGCTCTCCATGGTTCTGAACACTTTCCTCTGAAATGCCTTCATTCAGTCCCTTGGATTTCTCCCCTAAAATTCAGACTTAGACCCAAAGCAGATTCACCCATCCGTTCACATGGGAGCCCACAACCACCGCTGCCCAAAGCTTTGGAGAAACAGAGCTGAGCAGCACTCCCACAGGAGCGCAGCCACGGCCTTCCCCTGAGGCTGAGAGAGTGTGACTTGCCCAAGGTCACCCAGTGGCTTTCCATGGCCAAGCTGGGAATCAAACACTCCAACCACAGTGGCATTACCTTTAGGCTAGGCTTGTGTAAACCCTTCCTTGGCCTAGAGGACTAGGAAACTGCTCTCTTCTGAAAGATGAGAGGCTGAAAAGCCTGGATGTGATGCCTAGCGCAGCATTTTTGTCTGCCCTTCTGCAGAAAACACAAACACACAAACACACACACACACACAGAGAGATTTCCCCACCCTTCCACCCCAAAGCCACTGGCATTTCTCAGGCCCGCCTGGCAGGGTTGCTTGGCAGCAGCTGCCTCAATGCTCAGCATCTCAGCCCAGGAAAGCAGGCAGGCAGGCAGGGAGATGAAAATGGGCTTTTTATTACAGCCATACATCAAAGTGGCTGCCCTGATTCAGGTGGACGCCAGCGATTTTTCTTCATGGTTTACAGACAAATGAGGGGAAGGAAAATGGATGCGAACTTTGCTCCAGCGTGAGGTCAGTGAGCATGGGCAGGGAAGGCGGTTATGGATTATCAGAGCATTAACGAGGCGCCGCCGCCGCCGTCGCTAAAGAATCACAGCTGCGGCAAGGAGGCAAGGGGTGGCCTGGCTGGAGGAGGTGGTGGAGCATCGACAAGGCGCATGGTGCACGCGTGCGTATTTGCAGCTCCGTGTGCATGGCGGCTGCACACGTATTGCAGCTTTGTGTTCACAGTGCATACATGTGTATTTGCAGCTCCAGGTGCATGGTCATAGAATCATAGAATAATAGAGTCGGAAGAGACTCCAAGGGCCATCTAGTCCAACCCCATTCTGCCATGCAGGAACTCCCAATCAAAGCATCCCCGACAGATGACCATCCAGCCTCTGTTTAAAGACCTCCAAAGAAGGAGACTCCACCAAAATCTCCGAGGAAAGAGTGTGTTCCACTGTCAAACAGCTCAAGTGCATGTATTGTATTTGGAGCTCCGTGTGCATAGGTCATGCATGTTATTTGGAGCTCCATGTGCATGATGCATGCACACATATTTGCAACTCCATGTCCATGGTGCATATGTGCGTATCTGCAGCTCATGTGCATAGTGCATGCATGTCTATTTGCAGCTCTGTGTGCTTCTTATATGCATGTGTATTTGCAGCTCCATGCTTATGGTGAATGCACATGTATTTGCAGCTCTATATGCATGGTGCATGTGTGTGTATCTGCAGCTCATGTGCATAGTGCATGCATCTGTATTTGCAGCTCCATGTGCATGGTCATAGAATCATAGAATCATAGAGTTGGAAGAGACCCCCAAGGGCCATCCAGTCCAACCCCATTCTGCCATGCAGGAACTCTCAATCAAAGCATCCCTGACAGATGGCCATCCAGCCTCTGTTTAAAGACCTCCAAAGAAGGAGACTCCACCACACTCCGAGGAAGGAGTGTGTTCCACTGTCAAACAGCTCAAGTGCATGTATTGTATTTGCAGCTCCATGTGCATAGTGCATGCATGTCTATTTGCAGCTCTGTGTGCTTCGTATATGCATGTGTATTTGCAGCTCCATGCTTATGGTGAATGCACATGTATTTGCAGCTCTATATGCATGGTGCATGTGTGTGTGTCTGCAGCTCATGTGCATAGTGCATGCATCTGTATTTGAAGCTCCGTGTGCATGGTGCATGCATGCATATTTGCAGCTCCATGTGCACATTGTGCATGCATGTGTATTAGCAGCTCCATGTCCATAGTGTAGGAATTTGCATTTGCAACTCCATGTGCATGGTGCACGCATACATATTTGCAGCTCCGTGTGCAGGATGGTACACAGTAAGAATGGACAGAACATTTGAAAGTACCGGTATTTATTTCCCTGCAAATAATGGCAGAAAGATACAAATAGAGGAGCAGTGAAGATTCTTTGCAGTTGGTGAAGTCTTTGGGCAAATGATTCAATGCAAAAACCTCTGTAGGTCTTTAAAATTCTCCATGCTTTGTGCATGACACATGTGTTTTATACACCAAAAATGTTTTTGCTGCACTGTTTCCTGTTCAAAAGATATCACAACAATTACAACATCAGCAACACACCTCTTACAATATGAAACCATTCTTTAACAACAAAACCCCACTCATAATAAACAAGTTAAAAAGAGTCCAACAAAAAAACAGGGTGGAATCCATCTGCTGGGAAAGGCCTTCATCAACCTCCATTTTAAAGGGATGTTTACATATGAATACAGTAATAATAATAATAATAATAATAATAATAGAATCATAGAGTTGGAAGAGACCACAAGGGCCATCCAGTGCAACCCCATTCTGCCATGCAGGAACTCACAATGAAAGCACCCCTGACAGATGATGATGATGATGATGATGATGATGATGATGATGATGATGATACAGTCACCATCTCTTAGACCACATGAGGAGAGAGTGTTCCAAAGTGTACTACTATTGATAAGGCCAATTTCTCCATCATTTCACAGATGAAGGCCAAGATGTGTGTGGCCAAACCACATCCAAGTGTGGTCAAGATGGTCAACGTTATCAATGACAAAAAACACATCAGCTAGCAAAGCTCCATTTAACTGGAGTACAACCTACTTTTGCACTTTGAATTAAGTTTTCAGCAATGGAAATAAGCTGAGGACGAAGGGAGAAAGTAGGAAGAGGAGAGAGAAACTGGGAAATTTTAATAAAAGCAGCTGAAAAGGCGGGATGGCAGAACATTCATCAGGACTGTCTGTGTAAAATCAGGATCTTTGGAGGTTATGTAAAGTTCTCATTGACGATATCACATAATGGCATTCTGTTGGTTGCAGATATTTTGAATTCTGAACATTGTGTACCTCGCTGTTCTGTTCGAAGCGCTGCCCTGTTGCATTTGCATTGGTTTCGAATCTGTTTCTGCTTTTTGCTGCTGTACCTCCTTTGGAGGGTTAGGGGCTATTGCATCAATGCTTGTTACCTATGGAATTGGGAGCCTTCCTTTATAGCTGCATCGATGCTCTATCTCTGTGGTCATTTGGTCTGGGTGGCTGTGAAGAGGTCACTTCCTCTCTCCTCCCCTTCGCTACCAAAGGAGAAGAGTTGTATGCTTCTTCGTCTCCTAATCCTTCTCTTTCTGCCTTGGTCCAAGATGGATGCAGACCCAAGGCTGTCCCTCAAAGGATGCTTTTCTTCTTACTTGCATGCATGAGAGTCAGATATAGGGTCTCTTCTCCGAAGTATAGTTTTCTCTACTGATTACTTATTTCCCTGCATATCCTAGATGAATTCTTTGTAACAATAAAGTCTTATTTTTATCTTACCAATGTATCCTGTTTCTTTACCTGAAGTTCATATATATATATATATATATATATATATATATGTATATATATATACTGTTGGATCACATGCTGCCGCTACGCTTAATATATAAAACAGCATTTTTTACTACTACATTCCAACATGGAGAACCTTTATTGTTTTTTTTTTTGGGGGGGAGGCTGAGACGTACGACAAACAAATAAATACACAAACCAACAAAGCCTAAGGGGCCATTCCCACGGTATGTTCGGAGAATTTGGGAAGACGGCCCCATCCTCCGTGATTAATTTCAAAATTTCCCCAGTGATCCTGAAGGAAAGCCCATTCCTCCAGCGCTGGCTAAGTCCCTTGCAGGCTGTGGGTGCTTTTGGGTCTCCTTAGCCCCAATCCAGCAATTAATTTTGCTTTCTGTTTCTCTCCCCCCCCCCCCCCAAGTCACACACGCATTAAAGTCCTGTCCAATGAGATAAGGCTTAATACCTTCCAATGGTGACTATCAGCAAGCGCATAAGGCCCATAAATATTAATAGGATTCTAATTAGCCCCTTCCAAATGCATCACCCAAAGGAAGGCTCTATGCCAACATAAATCAGCCAGTTCCATTTGCATTGGCTTTGGGGCCCCAAGGGACGAGGCTGCTTTTCTTTCCCTCCCCATCCTCAATCCTACATCTTTCCATTCATTCGCACCCCTCCTGGAGAATGGCATCCATTTCTGTGGCCCAAAGCTGACCGGCAAGGGTCAGCCTCTCTTCGGCCTCCAGTGGGGGAATCAAAATGGCAGCCAAGAAGGGCGCAGGACTCACGAAAACCGAAGGGGAGAGCCATGACCAGGACCCAGTGGATGCCTTACACAGGCAAAAGTTCCCCTATGGAAGCAGCTTTTTCCTGCTTTAAGTTCAGATCTAAGATTAGTTCTGCGCATGGCGCAATTGCAATCAATGTACCTAGCAAGCAGATGCACTTAGATGTGCATTGTAGACGAATATAGACTGCCAGGTCCAGCAGGATTCCAAGGTCCAGAAATTCAGACTCAGTAGGAGAAACTTGATGGTTATTGTTGTGTATCTTCATGTCGTTCCCAACTTATGGCAACCCTAAGGCCAACTTATCATGGGGTTTTCTTGGCAAGGTTTGTTCAGAGGAGGTTTGCCATTGCCTTCTCCTGAGGCTGAGAGAGTGTGGCTTGCCCAAGGTCATCCAGTGGGTTTCATGGCTGACTGGAATGCTTGCCCCAGTAATGGTCTGGAAAGGTCAGAAACCACTAAGTTGGGTATGTTTAGTCTTTGGGAGAAGAGATTAAGAGATGATGTGATAGCCTAGAGACTAGGACATGGAGCAATGGATGCAAATCACAGGAAAAGAGATTCCAGCTCAACATTAGGAAGAACTTCCGGATGGTAAGAGATGTTTAACAGTGGAAAACGCTGCTGCGTGTGAAGGAGTCTCCTTCTTTGGAGGGTTTTAAACAGAGGCTGGATGGCCCTCTGTCCAGGGAGGACTTGGATGGTGTCTTCCTGCATGGCAGATTGGGGTTGGACTGGATGACCCTTGGGGTCTCTTCCAGCTCCAGGATTCTATGAGTCTATGAAATGTAACCTAACCATCATATCATTAACCCTTCCTTTACCTGGAGGAGAATCCATACCTCCTAACTGTGCTGCCCAGATAACGGAAGCAGTGGCTTCACTGGGGGTGAGCGGGGGGTGCGGACCACACTGGGTGACACCAACTGGGCCTGAAAGGTGCGCATGCATCCTTACCGACTGCTCCATCTCTGGGCTTCCTCCTAGGGAAGAAAGCTTTGAGAATGGAGCAGCAGGAGCCCAAACCACAACAGCCCTCCTCTCCAACTTCTCTCTGCACCCTTTCTCTGCCACGGTGCACCCTTTCTCTGCCACGGGTTTCCTCGGCCGCAGTTTGTGACTCCCCCAATGTGACAAAGGCTGCGTGCCAGTTGCTGTCCAGAGCGCCGGGGGGGGGGGTCAGTCTCTGGTGGATGCCCACATCCACTTTGCTAGGCATAGACTGAAGCAGAACTCGGCCAGAGAGGCCCCAATGCCAACCGACAGCTGTATGAGGAGGGGGAAGCAGGAGGGACAGTCCACCTTGGTCACCCTTGGTCACCCTTGCCCACCGGGCATCTGGCACTGCCCTCTCCCTCAGAGGATCGCCAGGGCATGGAGGGTCAAGGGTATAGTGGACGGGGGAGAGAAGGAGAAGAGGAGAGGTCAGGTCACCCTTCTGCTACATAGGGGCCACGGCCTCCCTTTTGGAGAGTGCATCGGGGGGGGGGGGTCTCCCATGCAAAGAAATCTCCACCAAGTGGCAGAGGTTTAACCCCTATCCACCCTGGGCTCCGGTGGCATCTGCTTTGCCAAAGTGAGAGCAGAATGAAGCCCCATAGAGAGCAATGGAGAGCCCAGAGAGGGGAGAAAGCGCAAGGGATGGAGCATGCCCTTCCTGCACCAGGTGAACCCATAGTTAGAGATGCCATGGAATGAGAGAGCCATTATCCCTCCAGACATGGCAAGGGAGTGGATGGGAGCTACGTTCCAACAAAGTCTGAAGGGCTGGGATTCTCTCTACATCTAGTTTGCAATTTTTTTTTTTATGACAGCCAGATTGATTTCTGGGACATCCAGGAGTGACCACCTTGCACCAATATTAAAACCACTCCGCTGGCTGCCTGTCAGTTTCCAGGATTACTTTAAAGCCCTACACAGATTGGGTCCAGGTTACCTTCAGGATCTCCTCTTCCCATATAATCCACCCCATACGCTCAGGTCCACTGATGGACATTGTCCCCTGTCGGCCAGGACTAGGTTGGCAATGGTCAGCCAGAGAACGTTTTCTTTAGCCGCCCCAAAATTGTGGGATGACCTGCCAGAAGAGATTTGACAGCTGAATATGCTACCTGGATTTCAAAAAGCATTGAAGGCCATTCTCTTCCAGCAGGCTTATCCAGACGATTTTTAAATTGTGAATTTTAAATGTGGATTGTTTTAAGATGTGGATATGTTATTTGTCATTTTAAATTAATATGTATTTTAGCTGATGTATTTTAATTGATGGTGTTTGTCCATTTCATCATTCTTGTTCCCTGCCTCGATCCATGGGGAGAGGCTGGTAAGAAATAATAATAATAATTATTATTATTATTATTATTATTATTATTATTATTTACAGCACTGACCTGGAAAAAAGTGCACAAGACAGCTTCACAACGTTGCTTAAAAGTAAAAAGCTAAACATTGCTAAAAAGAAAACAATTTCAAACCAGGTGAAAAGCAAAGTTAAAAAGAGATAATTCAACAGAAGCTTTAAAGCTTTTATTGTGTCAAAGAAGGAATTAAAGACGCCACTAATGAACCCAGGAGGCTAATGGTGGCCCATTCCAGGCCATGAAGGTCTACTCTTAATGTTCAGCAAAGCAAGGGTGGCTATGAAAGAACTAGAAAAGATCCCAAAATGCAAAGATGTACAACTCAGCCCAAAAGTCAGAATCATAGAAGCCACTGTATTCCCTATTATTCCTGTGGATGGATATGGGAGAGCTGGACAGTGAAGAAAGAAGACAGGAGGAAAACCAATGCATTTGGGAGAATGTGGGGCTGGAGAAGAGCGCTGAGGCTATTGTGGATGGCCAAGAAGACAAGGAAATGGATTCCAAAACAGATCAAGCCAGAAATCTCCTTGGAAGCCAAGAGGACAAGACTTAGACTGTCGTACTTTGGACACATCATGAGAAGGCATGAGTTGTTGGAAAAGACAATAGTGTTAGGAAAGGTGGAGGGAAGTAGAAAGAGAGGAAGGCCAGATGCTGCCAGATGGATGGACTTTATGAAAGAGAACAAGGAATATGAGTTTTCAGGAAGGATCTGGGCAGAGCAAGAGAGGACAGCAGAGGAGGCCTGGAGAGGTCTCATCCAGAGGGTCACTGCCATGGGTCAAAATCCATGCGAAGGCAGTTAATGGAGTGTGGTGGAGTCTCCTTCTTTGGAGGTCTTTAAGCAGAGGCTGGATGATCATCTGTCGGGGATGCTTTGATTGGGAGTTCCTGCATGGCAGAAGGGGGTTGGACTGGATGGCCCTTGGGGTCTCTTCCAACTCTTCTATGATTCTATGATTCTATGAACAAGAACAAAATGTCTCTCCAGAATCTCAGGCAGAGAGAAAAAGAAAAAAGGAGGGAAGGAGTGAAAGATGGGGGGGGGGGGGAATCTTTTCTATCACCTGCTACTTTATTTTTCTTTGCCAATAAAAATAAAAATAAAAAATAATAATGGAGATGGCTCCAGAGATTGCACCTAAGTCCTGTTATACACACTGAGCCAAGAGCTTTGCTTTTAAAGATTACTAGCAGAGAAAAATTCAGAGAGAAATGTTTTTCAGTGCAGGAGGCTGCATTAGAGGGCTAAAGGCTGACTGGCAGAATTCAGAATTCAATCCAGTTCTCTTTCTCTCTTTCTCCTTTATCTTGCAGGATTCAATTTAGTTCTCTCTCTCTCTCTCTGCTCTCTGCTTTATCTTGCCTCTCTGTTTTGTCTCACCTCCAATCCTTGAAAGGCTGTCATCCCAGGAAGATGGAGTGAGCCTCTTTTCTGCCTTGGCAGAGAATGGATTCAAGGGAGAAGAAAGCAGGTTCGGAGCAGGAAGAATATCCGGATGGGAATTGCTACTCCACAATGGCACAGATGCCCTCCGAAGGGGATGGATTCTCTTCCCTGGGACGTTTTTAAACAGAGGTTGCATGCCCACCTTTCAAGGGATGGGTTTTTCCTGCACTAGAAGAGGGGTGGACTAGATTGACTTTGGGTACCCCTCCAACTCTGCAATCCGACGATTCTTTGCTTTTGTTATGACCATTGGAGGGTTGGGAACGGGGAGCAAAATGATTTGTTTCCTTCTTCTTTTTCTTTTCTTAAATAACTTTATTTATTTCCACTAAAATCCCATCCCATCACATACCACATATACAACATATAACACATAAAACAACTACAACAACAATATTATAAATCCCAGATACATAGCTCATATCCACCATTCAACTAACCTCCCTTCCATCCAATTCCTTCCCTCTTTGTGATTATCTTTCTCTTTGCTACTTTACCATTTGGATTTCCTTTAGTCTCTCATACTTTCCTTTCCTTTTGTCTCTCATACTTCCCCTCTTTATACCTTCTTTCTAATGACAAATCTCTGTTTTCTTTTACCATCTCTACCTTGTTTAAACTTTCTCTTTTTCCTTTTTTACCCATATTATTAATCTCTACTATTAACTTGTTTTTCCCTCCAATATTTTACTACCAAATCCCATTATGTCATAATGTCTGCCATTGTGTCATCTTCTTCTTTTATTCTTCTTGAAAGCCTATCTTAAGTCCCTCATTTCTATCAATTTCTTCTTTAGCCGGTTTTCTATTGTAGGTATTTGACAAGACATTTGTCTGACATTTGACAAAATGATGTGTTTTCTGTGTGCTACGGGGGAAGCAATAAAATTTGTGGGTCTGAATGGCCTAAATCCTATTATTAGCTGCAAATCAAAGGGATTTACCTATATGTTGACTTGCCATTGCCCAACTGAATGCGTGGGTCTCCTTTAGTTGGGAGGAACTTACAAGGGACCAGCCTTCTGCATTTCGCACTCGCTGCAGCTTCTGAGTCTTCTTAGAATCATGAAATTATAGAATTATAGAGTTGGAAGAGACCCCAAGGGCCATCCAGTCCAACCCCCTGCCATGCAGGAACTCCCAATTAAAGCATCCCCAATGACAGATGGCCATCCAGGGCCATCTTCTTCAAGGGCAGCACCAGACAAAACACATTACAGTAGTCTAGGAAGGAGATAACCAGCACATGGACTATTTCGTTATTTATTTATTTATTTATTGGATTCATACTCTACTTTTTCTCCAAAAATGGCATTCTAATGGCATTATCGTAGCTAGATTGTCTCTGAATAACACCTGTTAACCTCCAGTGGGAAGAGCCAGCGTGGCATAATGGTTTGAGTGCTGGACTAGGACTTTGGAGAAGACCAGGATCCGATTCCCAACTGGACCATGAAACCGACTTGGTGACCTTGGGTGAGACACACTCTCTCAGCCTCAAGGGAAGGCCATGGCAAGCCTCCTCTGAACAAATCTTACCAAAGATACCCCACGATAGGTCCTCCTTAGGGTCACCATAAGTCAGAAACAACTTCAAGACACACAACCACAGCAACTCTCCAGTGGATAAGGTTCACTCCTCCTGAAGAAACTTTAATCTCCACATTTAGCAAAAGAGATTGGGGATCTCTGTTGGGGATGCTTTGATTGGGAGTTCCTGCATGGCAGGGGGTTGGACTGGATGACCCTTGTGGTATCTTCCAACTCTATGATTCTATGATTCTATGAGAGGCAAAGGGCACAATGTTGGCACAGAGGTGTGGACTTGGCACCAGTGTCCTGGACTTCTCCTGGAAGGAAATCTGTGGCTCTTTTACTCTTCTCCGCTCATTTAACTCCCTCTCGCATACACACACACACACACACACACACACACTCACACGCATGACACCCCTATACACTCCTTCTCCGGGATTGGCACACTAATTGCTGTTTGCCTGCAAAGGGCTACTTGGGATCAGCCCTGACTGCAGGCGTTGGTTCGCTCTTCCCTCGCTCACCAGCCATGGATGCCAATGTCTCTGGTTGGCGCTCGCCATCATCTCTGTCTTTGGCTGATCTCTCAGGTTCCTCTCCTTTGATGGCATTGCTGGGCATTCCTGCTCCCAAAGCCATCTGGTGCAGCAGCTTCTGTGGTTGATATGGCATTCCCGCTGGGATAACATGCTCTAACTCTCTCTTTGGGCAATCCTAAAAGAGAAGCAAACAGTCTCATTGAATCCTAGAACCCTAGAGTTGGAAGAGACCCCAAAGGCCATCCAGTCCATCCCCATTCTGTCATGTAGAAAGCACCCTCAAGAAATGGCTATTCAGCCTCTACTTAAAGCCCTCCAAAGAAGGAGACTCCTTGGCAGCTTCTTCCACTGTCCAACAGCTCTTACTCTCCGGAAGTTTAGGTGGAATCTCTTTTCCTGTAGCTTGCATCCATTTCTCTGTGTACTATTCTTTGGAGCAGCAGAAAATAAACTTGTTCCCTCTTCAATATGGCATCCCTTCAAATACTTAAACAGGGCTATCATATCACCTCTCGACCATCTCTTCTCCAGGCTAAACATACCCAGTTCCCTAAGTCATTCCTCCTAGGGATTCATGGTTTCCAGACCCTTCACCATTTTAGTTGCCTTCCTTTGGACATGCTCCAGTTTCTCCACATCCTTTTTGAATTGTGGTGCCCAAAGCTGGACACAGTGTTATTCCAGGTGAGGCCTGACCAAAGCAGAATAGAGTGGCACTATTACTTCCCTTGATCTAGATACTATTCTTCTATTGATGCAGTCTAAAATCACATTGGCCTTTTTAGCTGCCGCATCACACTGATCTCCCACAGTGTGGGAGATTCTACATTTTTGGACTACATCTCCCAGAATCCAGGCTGAGGGATTCTGGGAAATGTAATCCCCCCAAAAAGATTTCTGAACTCTGTCCTCTTTCACTGGATCTGAATCTGGAAGCCAAAAATGAGACTCTGTTTGACTCATCTTTTCTCAAGTCTTCCCTTTTCTAGACTAAACATGTAGACTCCCATCTACGTTGCAGAAATGAAGCAGTTTGACACCGCTTTAACTGCCATGGCTCAATGCTATGGAATTCTGGGATTTGTAGTTCTGTGAGATATTTGGACTTCCTTGTTGGAGAGTTCTGGTGCTCCCATCAAACTACGAATCCCAGGCTTCCCTAGAGTTGCACCATGGAAGTTAACAGGGTATTAAACTGCTTTATGTCTGCAGTGTAGATGCAGTTCACTGTGAAGCAGTACAGAAATGTAAAGTGCCAAGTGCTATTGCTATCATGAAGTTTTCTTGGAAAGTTTCTTCAGAGGGGGTTTGCCATTGCCATCCTCCGAGGCTGAGAGAGTGTCATTTGCCCAAGGTCATCACCCAGTGGGTTGTCATGGCCAAGCTGGGATTTGAACCCTGGCCTCCAGAATCCTAGCCCAAAGCTCTAACCACTAGGCCACACTGGCTCTTCTTCCCTGGGCGTTTTAAAACAAAGATTGGATGGGCAGCTGTGACCTTCCTGCTCTGGCTGGACGGTCCTTGGGCTCTCTTCTTCTATTTCTGAGTTTGTGATTCCATATTTATTTCTGAGACTCCAGTGCTCAAATCTGCTTGAAACCTGCCTCTCCAGCTCAGCCAACAGCCACCTGGGCCTTTTCTCCCCAAAATGTGGCAATTTGTACCTGCAGATTCTGCTCCTGCGACTGAAGGAGCATTGAAGAAGGAGGCCCTGGAAAAGCTCCAGAAGAGAGAGGAAAGAAGGGAAAGAGAGGCAGGACACTTCGGGCACTTCATCCCAGAACCGGAGTCTGGCTTGCTCCGTCTTTGCATGTGCCACGGCGGCGGCGGTGGCGGAGCGAGGGAGCAGGCCCACGACCCCAATTAAGGTAAAGTTATTAATGCTGCTTCCCTTTGGAGACTGGCATTCACGGCAATTTCAGCCACAATGAGCAGCCGTGGCCGTGCTTCACCTGCCTCCCAATTCTCTCCATCAAATCCGCCGTAATGAGCAAGAGAGGCTGCACCCTTGCCATGCTCACCGTGGCACAAGCAGAAGCAGGTGTATAGAATCATAGAATCATAGAGTTGGAAGAGACCCCAAGGGCCATCCAGTCCAACCCCATTCTGCCATGCAGGAACTCCCAATCAAAGCACCCCCTTTGACAGATGGCCATCCAGCCTCTGCTTAAAGACCTCCAAGGAAGGAGACTCCACTACTCTCCGAGGGAGAAATGTGTTCCACTGTCGAACCGCCCTTACTGTCAGAAAAGTCTTCTAATGTTGAGGTGGAATCTCTTTTCCTATAGTTTGGATCCATTGTTTCGGGTCCTAGTCTCTGGAGCAGCAGAAAACAAGCTTGCTCCATCTTCAATATGACCTGCCGTCAAATATTTAAACACAGCTATCATATCACCTCTCTGTTAAGGAAAAAGCAACATGGGATATACAGTAATAGAAATAAAAATATGTATGTGAATGTCAAAGTGACTAAGCAGGAGCAATCAGGAAGATACACAGGTGAAAAAGATAATATAATTAAGAAGCCTTGAGAGCCAAGGACAAAGTTATAGAAGGTATATTGAGAACACCTGTGATAGATTGCAAACACCTGAGACTCATTAAGTGGTCAAGGTACAGTGATGAAACACTTGGGTTGGTCTTAGGTATGGGATGATCTATGTGGACCAATCAAGATGTATGTACACACCCACTGGGTGGAAACTGACTGGTGGGTGGTGTCTAACAATGGCTATAAATTGCAATGTTTGCTAATGTACATTGTGGAGTAGTTTTGGAGATATTGTGAAGTGTAGAGATTGTGATATAGTAGAATAAAGTAGATCTTTTATATAAGACTACTGAGTTGTCTGGTGTCTTGAGGGAAGATACAAGAACCAGAGGAATCCTGGAGAAGTTTGAAGACATCTCAGGAAGAAGAGTGAGAAGGCTTGGAGAGTTTGTCAGGGTCTTCAGCCTATTCTCTGAAACTCTGCTGCTTGGGAAAGAAGCATCAACCACTGATCAAAGCTGGTCAGCTCTGCTGCATAACAAGGTGGTGAGTTAGAGCCAGAGGTGAAGAGCTACAACTCCCATCATCCCTGACAAGGGTTATGGGCCCAGATACTAGAGCAACCAGCATCCACAGAAACTGAAAGTTCCAGAGAGTGGAAGAAGGTTTTGTGGAGCCTTGTGAGTAAATCATTTTGTATTTTTGTCTGCTGTGCATACTCAGAAGGACTGTGTCAAATTGAGTCACTGCACAAATTAAGATGGAGATCCTAAAGTTTAGTAAATTAAATAGAAATAACTACTCTACCTGGAAAATATATGCCCAATCTCTACTCATAAAGGAGTCTCTGTGGTCGCCAGTTGAATCAGGGCTGGCAGCTGATGCTGATGAAGCCGCTCGAGAAAGAGACGCTAAAGCAAAAGCATGTCTTTATCTCATGCTAGAAGAAGACTTGATTAACGACGTAAGAGATAAAGTGTCTGCCAAGGATGTGTGGGATACTTTGCAGAGATTACACACACCTTCAACTGCGTTTGCAAAAATGCTTTGGTCTAAAAGAATTTACATACAAAAGATGACGAAAGGACAGTGTGTGATAGAGCACTTAAAAACAATGCAAGATTTATTTGTGCAAGCTGAACTGAGAGGAGTGGAAATTAGCAAAGAGCAGCAGTGTTACATTTTACTGGAATCGCTAGACTCTTCTTGGGACAACATTACAAATAGCTTGCAAAATTTGCCAGAAGCTGAGCTGAACAGAGACTTAATTGTTGCCAGGATATTGGAAGAAAACTTGAGAAGAAAGTCTGAGCAGAATGACTCAGCAAGTATAAGGACTGTGCCAAAACAACAAACGACACCTGATCTACGAAAGCAGGAAGAAGCAGCTTCTACAAGGGAGCAACGGAGGTGTTTTTATTGTAAGAAGATTGGTCATCTGCAGAGGCAATGTAAACAATTCGCTGCTGAGAGAAGCAAGCAAGGAGAGAGCAGATGGCAGCCGCGGCAGTATCAAAAGCAGTCCAAACCTCCATTTTTGAAGGACAGTGGTAACAAAAAGGGGTCTGCAACCATGATTAAGGAAAAACAAAATGCTAATTGTAAATGGTTAATTGACTCAGGAGCATCATCTTCAATGTGTAACAATATTAATTTGATAAGTAATAGAAAATCAGCTAATGTAAATGCTGTAGTTTTAGCTGATGGGAAAGAGCTCAGTACTGTAAATCAAATGGGTACAGTTTTCATTCCAGGGCTAAAGGAAAACTTTAATGATGTGTTACATGTAAAGGAGTTAGAAAATAATTTGTTATCAGTGAGTGGATTAACAGACAGAGACTACACAGTCATTTTTGAAAAGGACATGTGTAAGATAAAATTGAATGGGGAATTGCGAGGCATAGGCTTGAAAAAAGATAAGCTTTATTATTTGGAGGACAATATTGATTGCTACAGGGTTGAAAATGCTAATAACATAGACAATAGTCCAATTCATAAAGACTGCATACATGAACTACACAGGAAATTTGGCCATGCTAGTTTCAAATGTTTAAAGAAGTTAATCAGTATGTGTCCAGATTTAAAAGTTGCTGAATGCAAAAATCACTTAGATTGTACTGTATGTAATCAGGTAAAGGTCAGAGCTTTTCCAGTAGCCAAGAAAACCAAAAGAATTGCTCAAAGACCATTTCAGTTTGTACATGCAGATGTTGCCCAAGCTAATTGTTTATCTTTAGGGGGAAGCAAGTATTTTCTGGTAATTGTTGATAGGTTTACAAGGTTTGCTTTTGTAAGAATATTGAAAAACAAATCTGATGCTGGGCAAAGTTTAAAAGCATGGGTGAGAATGGTGGAAAGACAATTTGATATTAGAGTAGGCACCATTGTTACTGACCGGGGAGGAGAGTTTCTAAGTAATCAATTGTTTAATTGGTTTCAAAAAGTAGGAATAAGGCATGAAACTACTAATCCCGCTTGTCCTAACGAAGATGGTTTAGCGGAGAAAAGAATACAAGATATAAAAAGGATAACTGCTTGTTTGATGGCAGATGCAGAGGTAAAAGATAGTTTCTGGGCAGAAGCAACTTTGACAGCAGTACATATTAGTAACAGACTGTATCATTCAGAAATTGAAGACATTCCTTACAGGGTATTGTATGGGAGAGTGCCAAATTACAAGTATTTGAGAGTCTTTGGACAGTTTGCTTATGTTTACATACCAGCTTGTTTCAGGAAGAAAGGAGAACCCAAAAGTAGAAGGCTTAGGTTTTTGGGGTATTGAGGAAATAGCTACAAGTTTCATTTAGGTGGAAGGGAAGTGCAGTATTCTAAGTCGGCAAATTTCGAGAGACATGCCGGTTGGGACAAACTGCATGCAAATAAAGAAGTTTTCTTGAGGTTAGGAAGTTCAAATGAGCCAGAAACACAAACTGAACCAACTTCAGGAAACGGAGGGGTTTCAGTTAAGCCAGAAGCATCCACTAGTAGCAGTGATAGTTCTTCAGATAATGAGACACAATCTAGACCTATTACTACTAGAATGACTGAGGACAAGAGATTTAGCCATAGAACTACAACTTCCAGTACAGAAAGTGAGGATGAAAGAGGCAGATCAGCAGAGTTTATTCCCAGACGTAGTCACAGAGTTAGAAAGCCTCCAGATAGGTTTGTTGTGACAAATGCAAGAGCTTGTTTAGTAGTGGAAGAGCCTGAAAGTTTTGAAGAGTTGGAAAGTTTGTCTAGAGAAGAACAGGAAAGATGGATTGATGCAATGGATGATGAGTTTGGTTGTCTGGTAAATACAGATGTTTTTGAAATAGTTGATAGACCCAAGGACAAGAAAGTAATTGGTTGTAAATGGGTGTACAAAAAGAAAGAAATGCCAGATGGAAGTATTAAGTATAAAGCTAGGTTAGTAGCTAAGGGTTTTGCACAACAGCAGTATGAGAACTATGACAAGACATATTCTCCAACTGCAAAGCCAGAAAGTCTGAGAATGGTTCTAGCTGTAGCAGCAAAAAGGAATTTAGTTGTAGAACATTTTGATTTTGAAACAGCCTACTTGAATGCTAGTTTAGATGAAGAGATCTTTATGGAGCAGCCACAAGGTTTTGAAGAAAATAGTAGTCAGAAAGTTTATAAATTAAAGAAAGCATTGTATGGGTTAAAACAAAGTGCCAGAGCATGGAATTTGTGCATTAATGACGAATTAGTTAAGCTAGGATACAAAAGGAGTGTTGCAGATGCATGTGTCTATACAAAAGGAGACATAGTGTTAGTGATCTATGTAGATGATTTGTGCGTGGCAGCAAAGTCAAGACAGGAGATTGAATCAGTAAAAAAAGAGTTGTCTAAAAAGTTTGTTTTGAAGGATCTAGGTTTATTAAAGTCTTATTTAGGTATTAGTGTTGAATGGACAGAAGAAGGACATTGTTTGTTAAGTCAGAGAAAGAAAATTGAAAATTTGATTGAAAAGTGTGGATTACAAAATGCTAAAATAGTAAGAGCTCCAATGACAACTGGTTTTGTATCTGAAAAAACAACTAGAGATTTTGAAGACAAGACTTTATTCAGGAGCATAATAGGATCTTTACAATTCATATCTTGCCACACCAGACCAGACATTTCATATGCTGTAAATGTATTGTCCAGAAGAGTTAATGATCCAAAAATTGAAGACTGGACAGCAGTAAAACACTTATTAAGATATTTGAAAGGAACTTTAGATAAGAAATTGGTAATTAGAAACAGTAATTCAGATTTAGATTGTTATGTGGATAGTTCTTTTGCATCAGAATTAGGAGACAAGAAGTCAGTTACAGGAATAATAATCAAGTACAGTGAAAGTCCAATAGTCTGGAGAAGTAGGAAACAAACAAATGTAGCGATAAGTATGACGGAAGCAGAATTCGCAGCTTTAAATGAGATAGTAAATGAGGTACAGTGGGTTGAGCAGTTATTGAATGATTTAAATGAAAGTTACAAGATACCAGTAGAAATTCTGGAAGATTCACAGTCATGCATAGCAATGGCTGAAACTGAAAGTTTGAAGAACAGAACAAAATATGTTGGAGTAAGATATCAAAATGTGCGAGACATGGTTCAGAAGGGTAAAATAGAATTGAGATATATAGAAACACAACATAGCAGATTTGTTCACAAAAGCATTGACGGCGGAAAAACATGAAAGACTGACACAAATGGTTGGAATGACATTGTAAGACACATACAATATTTTATTTCGGAGGGGATTGTTAAGGAAAAAGCAACATGGGATATACAGTAATAGAAATAAAAATATGTATGTGAATGTCAAAGTGACTAAGCAGGAGCAATCAGGAAGATACACAGGTGAAAAAGATAATATAATTAAGAAGCCTTGAGAGCCAAGGACAAAGTTATAGAAGGTATATTGAGAACACCTGTGATAGATTGCAAACACCTGAGACTCATTAAGTGGTCAAGGTAAAGTGATGAAACACTTGGGTTGGTCTTAGGTATGGGATGATCTATGTGGACCAATCAAGATGTATGTACACACCCACTGGGTGGAAACTGACTGGTGGGTGGTGACTAACAATGACTATAAATTGCAATGTTTGCTAATGTACATTGTGGAGTAGTTTGGTGTATTGTGGAGTAGTGTTGGAGATATTGTGAAGTGTAGAGATTGTGATTTGTAGGGCATATAGTATTTATATACCGTATAGTAGAATAAAGTAGATCTTTTATATAAGACTACTGAGTTGTCTGGTGTCTTGAGGGAAGATACAAGAGCCAGAAGAATCCTGGAGAAGTTTGGAGACATCTGGGGAAGAAGAGTGAGAAGGCTTGGAGAGTTTGTCAGGGTCTTCAGCCTATTCTCTGAAACTCTGCTGCTTGGGAAAGAAGCATCAACCACTGATCAAAGCTGGTCAGCTCTGCTGCATAACAAGGTGGTGAGTTAGAGCCAGAGGTGAAGAGCTACAACTCCCATCATCCCTGACAAATATTTAAACACAGCTATCATATCACCTCTCAACCTTCTCTTCCCCAGGCTAAACATTCCCAGCTCACTAAGTCGTTCCTCATAGGGCTTTTTGTTTTCCAGACCTTTCACCATTTTAGTTGCCCTCCTTTGGACACGCTCCAGTTTCTCCACATCTTTTTTGAATTGTGGTGCCCAGAACTGGACACTGGATTATTCCAGGTGAGGCCTGACCAAAGCAGAATAGAGTGGCACTATTACTTCTCTTGATCTAGACACTATACTTCTACTGATGCAGCCTAAAACTGCATTGGGCTTTTTAGCTGCTGCATCGCACTGTTGACTCATGTTCAACTTGTGGTCCACCTGGATTCCTAGATCCCTTTCACACGGAGTCTCATTCAGCCAGGTGTCCCCCATCGTATATCTGTACTTTTCGTTTTTCCGCTCTAAGTGCAGTACCTTACATTTCTCCGTGTTGAATTTCATTTTGTTAGCTTAGGCCCAGTTTTCTAGTCTGTTCAAGTCATTTTGAATTTTGATCCTGTCCTCTGGGGTATTAGCTACTCCTCCTAATTTGGTGTCGTCTGCAAATTCGATAACTATGCCCTCAATATCGTCATCCAAGTCATTAATAAAGATATTGAATAGCACTGGGCCCAGGACAGACCCCCACTGGACACCCCACTGGTCACTTCTTTCCAGGTTGAAAAGGAGCCATTGTTGAGCACCCTTTGGGTTCGACCAGTTAACCAATTACAAATCCATGTAACAGTTACTTTGTCTAGCCCACATTTTACCAACTTGCTTGCAAGAATGTCATGGGGAACCTTGTCAAAGGCCTTACTGAAATCAAGATATACTATATCCACAGCATTCCCTTCATCTACCAAGCTGGTAATTTTATCAAAAAAAGAGATCAGATTTGTCTGGCATGACTGTTTCTCTGAAACCCATGTTGACTTTTTGTGATTATGAAATTATCTTCCAGATGTTCACAGACTCTCTGTTTAATGATCTGCTCCAGAATCTTTCCGGGTATTGATGTCAGTAACTCGTGTTGCTTTTTTTATTTTAGGGATTTTCCTGTGGATAAAAAGTGGCGTGATTTTGCTACTTTATTCACAGGTTAATTGCAGAATAATGGCAACGTTGGAGGACATCGTATGAAAATCATCCCACTCTTGCAGGATATTCACAGGCTTAAATGCGCTTTAAACACAGGAGGAGGACACTTGCCTCCCATGTGATAAACTCCACAGAGTTGGAAGAGACCCCAAGGACCATCCAGTCCAACCCTTTGCCATGCAAGAATACGCAATCTATTCCTGTTTGGCATGGGGTTGGACTAGATGGCCCTTGAGTAACCCTTACAGCACTAAGATTTCATGATTCATAGAATCCTAGAGTTGGAAGAGACCCCAAGGGCCATCCAGTCCATCCCCTTTCTGCCATGCAGAAACTCACAATCAAAGCATCCCCGACAGATGCCCCTCCAGCCTCTGCTTAAAGACCTCCAAGGAAGGAGACTCCACCAAAATCTCCATTGAAGGAGTGTGTTCCACTGTCGAACAGCCCTTACTCTCAAGACATTCTTCCTAATGTTGAGGTGGAATATCTTTTCCTGGAGCTTGCATCCATTGTCCTTTTCCTATTCTCTGGATATTTAAACACGGCTATCATATCACCTCTTAACCTTCTCTTCCTCAGGCTAAACATCCCCAGCTCCCTAAGTCGTTCCTCATAGGGTTTCATAGTTTCCAGACCCTTCACCATTTTGGTTGCCCTCCTCTGGACACGTTCCAGCTTCTCAACATCCTTTTTGAATTGTGGTGACCAGGAATAGACGCAATATTCCAGGTGAGGCCTGACCAAAGCAGAATAGAGTAGAACTATAATTCCCCCTCTCCTTAGCCTTAGGGTCAGGGGTCAGACGGGGTACAGGTTGAGTCTCCCTTATCCAGAATTCTGGACTCTGAAACCCTCCAAAATCCAAAATTGTCCACATGGATGGCTGAGATAGTGACAGCTTTGCTTTCCAATGGTTCAGTGTACACAAACCTTGCTTCATGCACAAAAATATGAAACATCTTGTATATAAAATTACCTTCAGGTTCTGTGTATAAGGTGCATACAAAACGTAAACGAATTTCATGTTTAGACTTAGGTTTCACCTCCAAGATATCTTTATATGTATAGGCAAATATTCCAAAATCCAAAAAAACTTGGAAATCCTAAACACGTCTGGTTCCAAGCATTTCAGATTAAGGAGACCCAACCTGTAATTGTCTTCATCTGTTTTGTAGCCAATAAAACAACAACAAGGAGTCTTCCATTGTAACTCCTTAACACTACTTTCCCCAACCTGGTGTCCTTCGGGAAGGTTAGACACCAATTTCTCCATATGTGGAAGTATGTACAACTTATGCATATACATATATATATATATATAATGGAATAGGGAAGCAAGCCCTATTCAATTCAGGCTCCATCTTCACTGCAGAATTAATGCAGCTTGACGCCGCTTTAGCTACCTTGGCTCAATGATAGGGAATTTTGGGATTTGTAGTTTTGTGGGTTATTTAGCCTTCCCTGTCATGGAACTCTGGTGCCACTACAAACTACAAATGCCAGGATTACATATGATGGAGCCACAGCAGATAATGCATTGTCAAACTGCATTAATTCTGCAATGTGGCAGCAACCTCAGTGGCGACTGACTCCTTCCGAAAATACATATGCCACACAATCTGGCTAAATAAGAAGAGCCTCCTAGTTTACAACTCCAATGATGGGGAATATGGAGGAGAGAGAGATTGCTGGCTATGGAGGTCCTCTCCTAGGAGCCAAAGGAGGCAAGTTGGACTCCGGAGACCGGACCCTGCATTTGCAGCAAAATACATGGACCATGCCCTTCTAGAATTTATCAACAGAGATTTTAGCCACTCTCGGGAGAAGGAAGGGATGCTTCACTCATTGGAAGACTTGCAGGAAAACTGTGGTTAGCTTAATCCTTGCTTGCCTAACTCATCTCATCCACAGTGGCTCCAGGCGGATAAAAAAAATAAATTAGAGGCAAAAGTATATTAAATCATTTAATGCATATTTAAAGTACAGAGAACCTGCCACTTATCTTGAAAAACATCCTTGCCCCTGGCTATTAAATCAGAGGACTTTCTTCATAGGAATATAACATTCCTGATAGAGCCAGTAGCAGCTGGGAGCTTGCATGCCGATGGGGCATCAAATCTGTTGTAGGTTTTAGGTTTAAAGGGTGCTGAACTATCTGGAAGGGAAAAGATTCAGCAGCTGGGAGAACTCTTTTAAACTCTTCACACTAAAAGCCGGAGCAGACTGACCACCCAATATCACAGGAGACTAACATTGAGGAGCCGGTATGACTTGGGTTGTGTTTATAGCCATCCCTGCATGCACTTTATTATTGTTGTGTGCCTTCAAGTCCCTTTCAACTTATGATGACACTATCACTGGGTGTTCTTGGCAAGATTTGTTGAGAGGGGCTTGCCTTTGCCTTCCTCTGAGGCTGAGAGAGTGTGACATGCCCAAGGTCATCCAGTGGGTTTCCATATTTGAGTGCCAATTTGAACCCTGGTCTCCAAAGCCGTGGTCCAGCACTCAAACCATTACACCATGCTGACTCTGCACATATACTCATGAGTCCTAGTAGACCACAAGTTGAACATGAGTTAACAGTGTGATGCTGCAGCTAAAAAGGCCAATGCAATTTTAGGCTGCATTAATAGAAGTATATTATCTAGATCAAGGGAAGTAATGGTGCCACTGTATTCTGCTTTGGTCAGGCCTCACCTGGAATAAAACTGTGTCCAGTTCTGGGCACCACAATTCAAAAAGGATGTTGAGAAACTGGAGCGTGTCCAAAGGAGGGCAACTAAAATGGTGAAGAGTCTAGAGACCATAAAGCCTTATGAGGAGCGACTTAGGGAGCTGGGGATGTTTAGCCTGGAGAAGAGAAGGTTAAGAGGTGACAAGAAAGCCCTGTTTAAGTATTTGAAGGGATGTCATATTGAGGAGAGAGCTAGCTTGTTTTCTGCTGCTCCAGAGAATAGGAAACGGACAACAGATGCAAGCTAATAAGTAAGTATGTAAAAGAGTTTCCACCTCAACATTAGGAGGAACTTCCTGACAGTAAGGGCTGTTCGAAAGTGGAACACACTCCTTTGGAGATTTTGGTGGACTCTCTTTCCTTGGAGGTTTTTAAACGGAGGCTGGATGGCCATCTGTCAGGGATGCTTTGATTTTGAGTTCCTGCATGGCAGAATGGGGTTGGACTGGATGGCCCTTGGGGTCTCTTCCAACTCTATGATTCTATGTAATAGAATCCTCCATACATATTCTTCTCCATTCCTTCTTCCTTACAGATTGGGCTGTGGAATCTGAGGAAAGATTCCACACTGAGGAAAGAAGATGTACTTTTATGCTTATGGAGTTACACACTGGTTATGCAAAACTGCCTTGCCAGTATATGGTGAGAAGATGTAGCCAAATGTGCATGTGCATTTCATAGAATCCTAGAATTGGAAGAGACCCCCAAGGGCCATCTAGTCTAACCCCATCCTGCAATGCAAGAAGACACCGTCCAAGCCCTCCATGTGACAGATGGCCTTCCAGCCTCTGCTTAAAGACCTCCAAAGACAGAAAATCCACCAGCCTCCGAAGGAGTGTCTTCCACTGTCGAACAGCTCTTACTGTCAAGAGGTTCTTCCTAATGTTGAGGTGGGATCTCTTTGCCTGGAGCTTGCATCCATTGCTCCATTGGGTCCTATTCTCTGGAGCAGCAGAAAACAAGCTTCCTCCATCCTCAGTAAGACAACCTCTGCACAAGCATTGAACAATGTGCATGCAGAGCCATGAACAATAATGCCACAGGCACAACTCTGCCTCCACAACCTTGAACTTAATACAGCCCTTTTGCCGAGGATAAACAATGTCCAACCACTCCCACCAGGAACTTTTGTTGTTGTTGTGTGCCTTCAACTCACCTCCAACTTATGGTGACCATAAAGTGACTCTATCATGGGATTTTCTTGTCAACATTTGTTCAAAGGGGGGTTGTCATGGCTTTCCTCTGTGGCAGAGAGAGTGTGACTTGCCCAAGGTCACCCAGTGGGTTTCTATTAACATTTTTAACATTTATTGTTGTAAACCACCAAAATTGTTTTATTGTTATCAATTGTTTTAATTTTATGATGTTTAATACTATGTTAAGGGGTGGGTGGGTTTGGGTTTAGGAGGGTGTATTGTGAGATTTTATTGTTGTAAGCCGCCCCGATTTCTTCGGTAGAGGGGCAGGATAGAAATTATTATTATTATTATTATTATTATTATTCTATGGCTGAGCAGAGAATTAAACCCTGTTCTCCAGAGTTGTACTCCAATGCTCAAACTGCTCTCCCAATGATTCCCAAAACTTTGGTCTTCCAGATTTTGGGACTTAAACTCCCAGCAGCCCCAGCCTCCTTGGGCAACAGTCAGGGATTCTGGGACTTGAAGTCCAAAACACCTGGCTCTTATGGGGGAACTTCCATGGGCATAAAACTCCAGCAGGATTCCAAAATTTTATCCCCAGCTGTGCATCTCCCATCAGTAGTCAGTGGTCCCACAAACCTCACCATGCTGCAAAGAAGCTCCTGGCTGGGCATCCATCGGACTTTGTGCCCTCGAGTCATTCTCAACCCATGGCGACCCTATGGATGAGACCTCTCCAAGAGGTCCCTCTGTCCTCCACTGCTGTGCTTAAATCCTGCAGCCCCTTCATTAATCCCCATAGGGACCCCATTAATAATAGAGTCCATCCATCTGGCAGCACGGGGCCTTCCTCTCTTCCTCCTTCCCTCCCTCCACCTTTCCCAGCATTATTGCCTTTTCCAAAGAGTCCTCTCTTCTCATGATGTGTCTAAAGTATGACAGTCACTCTAAAGTCTTCTCATCTTGGCTTCTTCCAGGGAGATTTCCTGCTTGATCTGCTCTAGGACCCCTTTGTTGGTCCTTTTGGCTCTCCGTGGGATCCTCTGCACTCTTCTCCAGCCCCACTTTCTCTCAAATGCATTGGTTTTACTCCTGTCTTCTTTCTTAACTGTCCAGCTCTCACATATCCATCCATGGGAATAATAGGGAATACGACGGCTTCTATGATTCTGACTTTTGTGCTGAGTTGTATGTCTTTGCATTTTAGGATCTTTCCTAGCTCTTTCATAGCCGCCTTCCCCATTCTTAGTCTTCTTCTGATTTCCTGACTGCAATCCCCATTTCTATCAATGTTTGATCCTAGATATAAGAACTCTTTTACTATTTCTATTTCCTCATTCTCTAGTTTGAATGTGTGTAAGTTCTCAGTGGTCATTATTTTTGTTTTCTTTACATTCAGCATTAAGCCTGCCTTTGCACTTTCCTCTTTGACTTTCCTTAGTAGGTGTTCCATGTCTTTGAGGTTTTCTGCTAGTATTATGGTATCCTCTGCATAGAGCAGGGGTAGGCAACCTAATGGCCAGGGGCCGGATGCGGCCTCCTGAGGCCTTTGGACCAGCCCCAAGCCGGTCCTGCCGCTGCCGCTGCTGCCACCCGCCATGATGATATTGATTATTGTTGTTATTACTTGCTCTTGGGGTTTTCTTGGCAAAATCTCCACAGGAGTTTTGCCATGGCTTTTCTGGGGCTGAGAGAGTGTGCATGCATATTTTTTTAATTTTTATTTTTTTTTTAATTTTATTTATTTATTTATTTATTTATTTATTTTTGGTGCTTTGGCCCCCAAATTATCTGAGGGGCAGCAATCTGGCCCCCGGCTCAAAAAGATTGCCTACCCCTGTTTCAGATTGTTGATATTCCTTCTTCCAATTATCACTCCTCCTTCTTCTGTGTCCAAGCCTATTTTTCTTATAATATGTTCTGCATCCAAGTTGAACAGATCAGGTGAAAGGATGCAGCCTTGTCTGACTCCTTTGCCAATTGGGAACTATTCAGTTTCCCCATATTCTGTTATAACTGTAGCCTTTTATCCTAAGTACAGATCCCTCATCAGGACTATCAGATGTGCTGGCGCTCTCATGTCTTTAAGGGCGTCTCATAGCCTTTCATTGTCTATGCAGTCAAAGGCTTTGCTGTAGTCTAAAAAGCACATGCTGATTTTCTTTTGGAATTCCCTGGTGCACTCCATTAGCCATTGTATGTTTGCAATGTGATCCCTGATGCCTCTTCCTTTCCTGAACCCTGCTTGGACCTCTGGAATTTCTCTCTCCATGTATGGTTGGAGTCTATGGACATTATCACACTGGGGTCTCAAAGCGGCAAGAAAGCGGCAAGAAAGTGGAATGGAATCAATCCAGAAGCATACCGGAATGGACCCGGCAAGACGGAAATGGTTATCAGACGCAACTGGAATCATTGCGGAATTGACGATGCCGCGATGGTTCCGCTCTGGGGACCATATCTCCTGTTCACACACAAGTGGAAAGATCCCTTCCACAACTCTCGTTCTTTGCTCCGAAGCGACCGCTTCGGAGGCCAAGCCCAGGCCGGAGTTAAAGGGACAGCGCGTCCCTTTAACCCTGGCCTCACTGCTTTATGGGCTTGGGCTCCGAAGCGACTGCTTCGGAGCCCAAGCCCATAGGAGAGCGAGGCCGGAGTTAAAGGGACAGCTCGTCCCTTTAACCCCGGCCTCTTTTCTCTTCTATGGGCCTGGTCGCCGCTTTGGCGACCAGGCTCATAGAAGAGCGAGGCCGGGGTTAAAGGGACGAGCTGTCCCTTTAACTCCGGCCTCTTTTCTCTACTATGGGCTTGGTCGCCAAAGCAGCGACCAAGCCCATAGAAGACAAAAGAGGCCTGGGTTAAAGGGACACGATGTCCCTTTAACTCTGGCCTTGCTCTCCTATGGGCTTGGTCGCAGAAACGACCGCTTCGGCGACCACCCCCATAGAGCAGCGAGGCCAGCCCCGGCCTAGTTCCAGGATACATGTTTATACATAGGGCGAAAGCTGCATCATTCCGGCATCCTTCGGCCGCGGAATTGTAATTCCTCAAGATGCCCGGAATTCAAAAGAACTGAAATGATGCTGGAAGGATGCAGGGATGATGCAGGGAAGGGCGGGGCTATGTGCGACGTCGTGTGAACACACGGAAAAAAGAACCAGAATGCTGCAGGAATGATGCAGCATTCTTTCTGCTTCAGGGCCAGTGTGATAACGTCCTATGTTGCAGAATTTTGAGCATGATTTTGCGCCATCAGACTGCCCTGGTGCATCTCAGCTCTTCTGACAAGGTTCCAGAAGAGCTCACCTGGGCTGGATGCCTGGCAATGGGAGATGATGAATGACCTATTTCTCCTCTGGCACATTAGCTGCCAACCCACTTGCAGGCCTGGAGATAAGGGAGGCAAGGCAGCTGCATCAGTGCCCCTGTCTTTGCCTCCCTGCCAGAGGGATGAATTATCTTTGAGTCCCGGCATGCCCTGGGGGGCTCCTGCTTGCTTGCAGGTCAAGGTTTCCACCCCATAACGGATCCCTCTCTGCCCGTGACATCTGCAGGGCAGCAGATGCTGTGGACCCATGCCACGGAGAGGCCGATGCTCCTGGCCTTGCACCTGCCACACCTGGGTGCCAGGAGCAGCCGGCAGGGTTGATGCCACATCTGGCAGCCTTCCTGAGTTGTGAGACCGGTTGGAATTAGAGTTTCCTAGGGGCTTAGCCCTTTTGGGGAACCATATGAAAGCTACAACTGTTAGGGAGCAGCCGTCTTTGAACAAGTGACAGAGCAATAATGCATGCCTCGATCTCACATGGCTCCCCTGAACTGAAACTGACTCAGAATAAACAAAGTTTATAAACAGTTTCAGTTTACAAACTTGGAAAAAGTTTACTAATGACTTTTGCATTTGCATCTTTGGTGGTTGCTCCCAGACCCCCTTCCCAGGGAAATTAGTTTGGTGCCCTGACTGTTGACTTTCTACCAGCGAGGAAAGACCTATTTATTTATGCCTATATCCTAGGCCTATATCCTAGGTGTTGTCTGCACTGGCCAAATAAAACATCTTCCCCACATCCTTATGATGAATAGTCCTGTCGATGCAGGACCCAATCCCCGGTTCTAATGCAAAATGTCCAGGCAATGTCCAGCTAATTCAGCACCAAACCTGCTGTATAATCCCATTAAAACTACTTTAAACAGTTTACCTTTTGCTCCAGATTGTCCTAGAAGATCCAGTTTTTTTCAATCTAGACTTACAGCCTTGAATCACATTGGGTTTTTAAGCTGTCACATCACACTGTTGACTCATGTTCAACTTGTGGTCTACTAGGACTCCTAGGTCCCTTTCACATGTAGTCATGTTAAGCCATCCTATATTTATGTGTCTCATTTTTTCTGCCTAAGTGCAGAACCTTACATTTTCCCCTGTTGACATTCATTTTGTTAGTTTTGGCCCAGCTTTCTAGGACTCCATTGCCTTCTGAGGTGATATAATCCTCCCCAACCATCCAACCATTCCCCCAACCCACTTTCAGACTACACCTTCCAAAATCTGAGAGCTCCCAATGGTTTGGAGGGGGGATTCTGGGATTTGTAATTTTGTGAGATGTTCAGCCTTGTCAGAGAGCTCTGGTGCCCCACTACAAATCCTGGAATTCCATAGCATTGAGCCATGGCAGTTAGAAACATAGAATCCTAGAGTTGGAAGAGACCCCCAAGGGTCATCCATTCCAACCTCCTTCTGCCCTGCAGGAAGACACTGTCCAAGCCCTCCCTGTGACAGATGGAAATCCAGACTCTGTTTAAAGACCTCCAGACTCCACCACCCTCCGAGGCAGCAGAATATTCCATTGTTGAACAGCTCTGACCATCAAGAAGTTCTTCCTAATGTTGAGGTGGAACCTCTTTTCCTCTAGTTTGTAGAAGAGATTCCACCAAAACATTTGGAAGAGCTGCCTGACAGCAAGAGTTGTTCAACAAGTGAGTCTGCTGGGGAAGACAAGTGCCCATCATCCACCTGAAGCACCTTCCACAACTCAACCCAGAACTGAAGGGAGGGATGGGTTGGAGAAGGTGAAAATCCTGAGCCCGCCGCCTCTGCAAATTGCAGGTAGCTGCCATGAGGTCCTTTTACTGGGAAAGAAATTAATATGGTGTGAAATCAGCAGCAGATGATTTAAGAAAACCTAATTTCAAATCCCAATGCAAATAATCTTTTGATAAGGTCAAATGAAAGATTAAACGTCTCAAAGTAGTGAACCACTTGCCATTTGGAGCACACTTTCCTTTCCTCCATACCTTCAGTAGATGTGGAGCCATTGCCCAGAGATGCTTCTGGGACGGTCCTGCTCTCCTCTCCATTTGGGATGCTCTGTGGGATGAAGGCAGCTTTCAGCGCAGGACTTTGCAAAAGAGGTCCACCTCATCTCTGAGGTCTGAGGTTCCTCTTCTCAGGGACTCTGGGTAATACAGTTTGAGTCTGGAAGTTTGCAGAGACTTCCAAATGTAAGTCTCTGTCTGGACCCAAAACCAGGTATCCCCTGGGGTCCCTACAATTGTGTGGGTTTTGTGCTCGAGGAAAAGATCTCATGCAGGTTTTGAGGGAGCCCTTACAAACATTAGGGAAATGGTGTGGTGTAGTAGTGGAAACCATAAAGCCCTCTGAGGAGAGAGAGGGAGCTCTGGGTAAGTTTAGCCTGGAGAAGGGAAGGTTAAGAGGGGATATGATAGCCCTGTTGAAGTATTTGAAGGGGTGTCACATTGAGGATGAAGCAAGCTTGTTTGCTGCTGCTCCAGAGAATAGAACTCAATGGAGCAATGGATGCAAGCTCCAGGAAAAGAGATTCCTCCTAAATGTAGCAGGAACATCCTGATGGTAAGAGCTGTTTGATAGTGGAAGATGCTGCTGCCTTGGAGAGTGGTGGAGTTTCCTTCTTTGGAGGCTGTTTTTAAACAGATGCTGGGTGGTCATCTGTCACAGGGAAGGCTTGGATTGAGTCTTCCTGCATGGCAGAAGAAGGGGATTGGACTGGATGACCCTTGAGGTCTCATCTAACTCTGGCCTTCTATGCTTCTATGATTTGCATGTTGGACTTAGACACTGGGAGACCAGGGTTTGGATCCTTACTCAGCCATGGATATCCACTTTGGAAAATGCATACTCTCTCAGCCTCAGAGGAAGGCAAAGGTAACCTCTTCTGAACAAATTTTGCCAAGAGAACCCAGTGATAGGTCTGCCTTAGGGTCACCATAAGTCAAAAATGACTTGAAGGCACACAACATACAAATGTCCATGGCCTCTCCAGATGCTCATTGGTGCTGCAGTTATTTCTGTGTTGTCTGTTTCCACGACTGCGTAAGGCAAGCGCAAGTAGGCCTTCATATTTCTCTCTGTGTCTCTCTTTCACACATGCACAAGCACACAGACACACTCAGACTCACAGAGCCCTTTTGTCCTCCAGAACTGGCGATGGGTGGGAAGTGAGAAGCCTTGCTGCAGAGAGAACAAGTCCTTCATCTCTCCCTTCTTCTTCTTCTCCTCCTCCTGCTTCTCCTCCCTCGCTTTCATCTCCTTCTTCTCCTCCTCCTGAGCCACCCAGAGACTAGAATAGACGGCCGTGGAGCTGAAAGATTCCAACTGTGGGGGTTATATCCCAGCGACAGTCACATCCATCACCAAATTTCCCATTATTAAGAAACATTCTGTGCAGAGGGACAGATTTCGCACCTTATCTGAACCCAGCAGCTGTGCCCTAAATTCAGAGCATGGCGCTTGTCAAGAGGGATCCAGGTGCCTGTGTTTAAAATTAGCGGGAGCATCTATCATTTCCGGGTGCCAAATGGGTTTGTGTCAGCGGCTGGCAGCTCTCATCCCTCACCAGGATGCTCCGGTTCCCCCAGAGGGGCTTTAACCATCACTCCTGGGACCCTGAGGTGGGCAGCAGTTATCCAAAGGCCAAGCTCCGCATTAGGGGGTCTCTCCCCAAAAGCCCCTGAAGTTGGAGAGGAGCCCTGGTGATGCAGTGGTTCAATGACTGGCAGCACCAGGAGCCATGCTGGATATTTCCCCCTGCCCTGCTGATCCTATATATACAAGCTTTACTCCTAAAAAGTCCTGGTGACGCAGTGGTTCAATGCCTGTCCTGCAGCCACTCACTCACAAACCACAAGGTTGTGAGTTCAATGCCAGCCAGGGGCTCAGGCTCGACTCAGGCTTGCATCCTTCCATAGGTTGCTAAAATGAGTCCCCAGCTTGTAGAGGGCAATTGGCTTACACACATTGTAAACCCCTTAGGGAATCCTTAAGTGCACTGAGAAGCAGGATAGAAATGTACTTGCTATTGTTATTGCTTGCTTGCCTCAGCATCCAAGGGACTCTGGGTGAGCTACCTGGAAAACCCCGGACTAAACTCCCATCATCCTTGCCTCTTCACCATCAGTAGTCTTCCCAGCTTAAGCCCAGTTCAAAGGAAGACAATCATGGAATCATGAAACTGTAGATTTGGGTACAAAGAGATCTCGTAAAACCTTTGAGAATAACTGAATGACTTATCAATCACTTGGATGAAGGAACAGAGGCCATCCTTATCAAATTTGCAGATGACACCAAATTAGGAGGAGTGGCTAATAGCCCAGAGGAGAGGATCAACATTCAAAATGACCTTAATATATTAGAAAGATGGGCTAAAGCTAACGAAATGATTTTCATTGGGGGGGGGGGGGAAATGTAAAGTACTGTACTTAGTCCGAGGGGGGGGATGAAATTCACAGATATAGGATGGGGGACACCTGGTCTAACATGACTTAGATGTGTGAAAGGGATCTAAGAGTGAAGTCGTAGGCTTTCATGGCCGGCATCCATAGTTTTTTGTCATTTTTTCGGGCTGTGTGGCCATGTTCTATAAGAATTTCTTTCTGACGTTTCGCCAGCATCTGTGGCTGGCATCTTCAGAGAATACTGGAATGGAAGAGAGTGGGTCTATATATACTGTGAGACCCTGGGTAGGGAGGAGTGGTTCCCAGGTGAACTGTGTGTTGTTCTGTGTTGAATAGGTATTGTTCTGTTGTTAATGGCATGGCTTCAGGGTGGGAGGAAATGCAATCAAGGATATTGTCTGCTATTGTCTGCTGGGAAAGCCCCTGACCCTGGTTGGTTTCCCATTTGCATTTGCTGAGTGCCGATTGTCTTATTTTGTAGGACTGGTAGCCATATCTTGTTTACTTTAAGGGTTTCTTCTTTCCTGTTGAAGTTGTCCAAGTGTTTGTGGATTTCGATGGCTTCCCTGTGCATTCTGACCTGATAGTTGTTGGCATGGTCCAGAATTTCAGTGTTTTCAAACAGCATTTTATGCCCAGGATGGTAAACTCCTGCGGCTATGAGAGGGTCTCTCCTGTCCTTCGCTGAGTGCAGCATTTGTTGGATTTTCTTGGTTGGTTTGTAAACCATTTGGAGGTTGTGTTTCCTCACTATTTTCCCAATTCTGTCTGTGATTCCTTTGATATATGGTAAAAATACCTTCCCTTTGGGTGGCTGCTTGTCTTCAGTCCTCTGGGTTTTTCTGTGTCTGGCAGCCCTTCTGATGTCTGAGCTAACAACAGAACAATACCTACAATAGAACAGAACAATAGAAATATTAAGAGTAACATTAGAAAGAATTAGAATAAGAGCTGCTGGACAGTGGAAGATGCTGCTGCCTCGGATGGTGGTGAAGTCTCTTCCTTTGGAGGTTTTTAATCTGAGGCTGGATGGGCATCTGTCCCAGGGAGGGCTTGGATGTGTAGTCCATCATGACAAAAGGGGGGTGGACTGGATGGCTCTGGAGGTCTCTTCCAACCCTAGGATTCTAAGATGCTATGAAAGAAAGAAGTTGGTAGCACAAGCTTTCATAGACCTGACTCCACTTCCTCAGATGCACAGAGTGGATGGTCCAGGGACAGACCTATATAAGCAGGCTGTGTAAGAGAATAGCAATAGAAAAGCCAAGCTTGTGGTTATGGAGATGAGATGTTGTAGCGTAAGCTTTGGTAGAGTAAAAAGTGCAAGGACAGACCAGTATAGCAGTCTGTGTGTGCGAGTGTCCATAGGAATGCAAAATGTTGAGACTTTGGGTGGGACCAGGAGGGAGACGTAGTCCAACCAGCTGCCATGCAGGGATCTACTGCTAAACTACTCTTGAAAAGAGGCCGTCTAATATCTCTTTAAGAACTCCAGGGAAGGAGAGTCCACTACTTTCCAAGGGAGTCCTTTCCACTGTTGAATAACTCCTACGCTCAGGAAATTCTTCTTACTGTTATTAAGTCAGAATCTCTTTTTCTTTTGTCATTTGAATTCATGTTTCAGGTCTTATCCTCTGGACTGGAGCAATCAGGAAACAAGCTCTTTCCATCATCTACACAATCTGTATGCAAAGGGATCTTGTTGTAACCTTCCAGACTAACCAAGCCAAAGAAGTGGTTAGCATAAGCTTTTGCAGACTTGTAGACTGCATCTACATGGCAGAATTAATGCAATTGTGATACTACTTTAACTGCTGTGGCTCCATGCTATGGGATCCTGGAGTTTGTAGTTTTGTGAGATATTTAGCCTTCTCTCTAAGAGAGCTCTGGTGCCACAGCAAGCTACAAATCCCAGGAGTGCACACAATGGAGCTGTGACATTTAAAGCGGTGTCAAACTGCATTAATTCTACCGCATGGCAGTAGCCTATGTCTAAGTACACCAAGTCTACGAAGTCTCTAGAGGTGCTACAATCCTCCCTTTGCATACTGATATACCAGACCAACATGACTCCTTGGAGGTCTTTAAGCAGAGGCTGGATGGCCATCTGTCAGGGATGCTTTGATTGGGAGTTCCTGCATGGCAGGGGGGTTGGACTGGATGGCCCTTGGGGTCTCTTCCAACTCTATAATTCTATGATTCTATGATTCTATGACTCAGGTCCCAAACACGCTGCAGATCTCTTCAATCTGTTAAGATCATTTTGAATCCTGTTCTTGTTCTCTGCAGGATGCACTACATCTCTCCCATGCACAATTTGTTGCCCTCTGCAAGTTTGATCAGCATTGCTTCTCTTCCATCATCAAAGTCATTTACAAATACCGTACGTTGATCAATACTAAGCCCAAGAGAGAAATCTGAGGCATCCCAGTGTTTGGCATGACTTTGCATCAGGGATGGAAAGAAAGAACAAAACCATAGAATTATCTACATAGAATTATCTACATGTACAAATCAAATAGATGGTGGAGGGAGCTTGTTTGCTGATTGCTCCAGAGGATAAGACCTGAAACATGAATCCAAATGATGAAAGAAAAACAGATTCCAATTTAACAGAATTTCCCGAGTTCCTGGTGCTTTCAACTTTTGTACGTGTTGTATTAAATTTATACTATTTTAACTAGATGGTTTTAATGGGTTTTCATTTTTTGTTGTTGTGAGGTTTTAATAATGTTTTATCTTGTGAGCCGCCTTCGGTCCCTTTTCGGGAGAAAGGCGGGATAGAAGTAAAATAAATAAATAAATGAATAACATAATCCTAGATTTGGAAGTGACCCTAAAGGCCATGCAGTCCAACCCTCTGCTGTGTAGGAATATAAAATCAAAGCACTCCCAGCAGCCATACTTATATATTATTCATTCCCAGGTCAGTAGCGTCACAGGCAAGGAGATGTTATATTATAACAGTCATATATATTATTCATTCCCAGGTCAGTAGTATTATTAGGGGGGTGCGAGGGGGGTGGACAGCACCAGAGGACACCCTAAAAACAGGGTGACCCTACTGGTCCTCAAACACCTACCTTTTGGCAGAAATGAGCTGTGGCATCCATCTGCTTCCCTTTAAGAGATGATAGAAGTCATAGAATCATAGAAGAGTTGGAAGAGACCCCAAAGGCCATCCAGTCCAACCCCATTCTGCCATGCAGGAACTCTCAATCAAAGCAAGTGAGGTGAAGCTCAGTGGGAGGAGAAAGGAGGGCCCCCAGAATTTTTCAAAATTAAAATTTCAGATTTCAAAAAAAAATTTTTCTAAAATTTTTTTAACTTTTTTGAAATTTTTACATTTTTTATTCTTTTTAAATTTTATTATTTTTAAAAAAACATCACATTTTAATCAAATCTTTACTATGTATATATAAATACATTTAGGTTGTGTATTTTGATATTATATTTTGAAGGTATAATTTTAATTTTGCTGGTTGTTTATGTCATTCAGTGATGGATGGGAATTATGACTTATGGGTTACATTAGTGCAAAAAAGGTGAAATGGGACAAGGAGGAGGAGGAGGTCGATGGGGGGGTGACACCATTTGAGTGACCTCACCGGGTGACACCAACCTAGGAACGCCACTGTCTCAGCCAAAAACCAGGTTTTCCAGCAACCAGAAAACACCATCAGGAGGAATAATAGACTAGCAAGAACTCTGTGCATTTTCCCCCACGTTGTATTCCAACGTTCTGAAGTGTTATACTGGAACTATTTGCAGGTTGGGAAATGGGATTCCTGAATACAAAAACAAAGCAAAGCAAAAGCCCTTGTTCTCTGCACATAAAATGAGTTTCCTGTGCAGCGAATACTGGTTTTTGTACCCCCCCCAAAAAAAGGTTTTGCATGCAAAAAGCAATGTATTTTTCTCTGTAGATAATTCCTCCCCAATCCATCTAAATCAGGGGTAGGCAACCTTTTTGAGCCAGGGGCCGGGTTGCTGTCCCTCAGACAATTGGGGGGCCAAAGCACCAAAAAGTAAATAAATAAATAAATTAAAATTAAAATTTAATATATATATATATATATATATTTTAAAAAATAAAAAAATATGCATGCACACTCTCTCAGCCCCAGAAAAGCCATGGCAAAACCCCTGTGCAGATTTTGCCAAGAAAACCCCAAGAACAAGTAATAACAACAATAATCAATATATCATGGTGGGCGGTGGCAGTGGCAGTGGCAGTGGCAGTGGCGGCGGGGGCAGCGGCGGCAGGACCGGCCTGGGGCCGGTCAAAAGGCCTCGGTGGGCCGCATCCGGCCCCCGGGCCTTAGGTTGCCTACCCCTGATCTAAATGTTTAAACGCTGCTGTTGTTGTTAGCTGCCCTTGAGTTGAGTTGACCTCAACGCATGGTGACCCTATGGATGAGACACCTCCAAGCCCCCCTGTCCTCCGCTGCTCTGCTCAGGTCTTGCAAATTCATACCCATGACCTCCCTGATTGAGTCTATCCATCTAGCTGCAGTCTCCTTCTTTGGAGGTCTTAAACAGAGGCTGGATGACCATCTGTCAGTGATGCTTTGATTTTGAGTTCCTGCATGGCAGAATGGGGTTGGACTGGATGGCCTTTGGGGTGTCTTCCAACTCTAGGATTCTATGATTTTATAATTCCTCTCTTTCGACTTTTTGTGCCTTCAACTTGTTTCAGACTTATGGTGACCCTATGGCAAACCTATCATGGTTTTTTTCTTGGCAAGTTTCTTCAGTGGGGGGTTGGCATTGCCTTTTTGTTTTGGTTTGTTTTTATGTACATTTGTTTTAATGGAGGAATTTACCTCCTTATATTGTGCTTCTTTTTAACTTGTATTGGGGTTTAATAATTTTTTAAGGGGGGGAGGGTGGAGGTAAATGTTCTTAACTGTTTCTGGAAATTTTATGATGTAAGCCGCCCCGATTGTGCACAGAGGGGCGGGGTATTAAATAAAAATTATTATTATTATTATTATTCCCCTGAGGCTGAGAGAGTGTGACTTGCCCAAGTCACCTAGTGGGTTTCCATGGCTGAGCTGGGATTTGAACCCTGGTCTCTAGAGTCATAGGTCAACACTCAAACCACTGCACCATGCTGGCTCTTTCTATTACCATCGACCATTCCTAATATGATTGTGTTTTCTAATGAGTCCTGCCTTCCCATGATATGGCCAAAGTACAACAGCCTTTGATCATCTTGTCTTCCAAGGAGATTTCAGGTTTATCTGTTCTAGGACTCATTTGTTCATGTTTTTGGCCATTTACGGTATTCTCAGCACTCTTGTCCAGCAGCACATCTGAAATGAGTTGGTTTTACTCTTGTCCACTTGGATGATCCTAACTTTAGTGTTCATTTGTATATCTTTGCTCTTTAGGATCTTGCCAAGTTCTTTCATGGCTGCCCTTTCCATTGCTAGTCTTCTTCTTATTGTCTCTTGGCTGCAGTCTCTGTTCCAATCCATTTGATCCTAGGTATGGAAAGTCTTTAACTATTTCAATTTCCTTATTATCTAGGTTGAATTTATGTAGATTTATTTATTTATGTAGATCTTCTGTGGCCATCACTTTCTAATGAGCCCTGCCTTCTCATGATGTGTCCCAAGTACGACAGCCTCAGTTTGACCATCGGGACTTCTTCCAGAGAAATTTCAGGCTTGATCTGTTCCAGGACCCATTTGTTTGTCTTTTTGGCCGTCCATGGGATCCTCAGCACTCTTCTCCAGCAACACATTATCTCAAATGATTCAATTTTCTTCCTATCCGCTTTCTTCACTGTCCAGCTCATTTGAATACAGGAGTAATAATGCGGAGGAATATTCATTTTGTCACGCAGCGGAGAGAAAACTACAATAATTATTTGCCTGAACATGTAATGATGAAATAGTTGAGCATTTACATTCCTAATCTGCATATTTATGTACTCGGTGCTTTCAAGTCAAAGGCTGATTAGATGCAAGAGAGGCCAGATGCCCCTCTGCCTGGAATCATTGAGGAGAAGCAGGTCTTGTGGCGCCTTAGGACTATATTAAACCAGCCTGCTGTCCTACCACAATTGCACTAGTTTAAGGAGGTTATCACATTAATAAATATGGCGACTTACTTCTTCCAAACAAATACTGGATGCAGCTGGGTATTATCACATGGATTTTGCTGTCTTTGCTGCCTCCTGACTGCATCCAGGCAAACACATGGCCAAAATACACCCTCAACTGGCCTTTTTTTTCACTTTCGGGAGCTTCCCGGCTTTATAAATCAACCTGCTGAGGGTGCATTTTAGCCGCATTTTTGCCTGGATGCAGTCAGGAGGCGGCACAGGAGGCAAAATCCATCTGATAATACCCAGCTGAAATATTCAGTATTTGTCCCTAATTTGGAAAAGGCAAGTCGCCTTATTTATTAATGCGATAATCTCCTAAGAATGGAAGAATACCAGTTTGGAATAATTTCTTATCACATTTTCTCCCATGATGGCACTCGCAATCCATGGCTGTGTGACCTGTTTTCCAGACTGCCAAACACCACCTTCCAGGAGGAAGATAGGGAATGGGCGATTGCAGCCATTAAGCGGTTCCCAAAGCCAGAATAGCACTTTCTCACCAGACCAGACCAGATCAGACCAGGGCCAACATCCAGATCCCCATAATGGGTCTCCTGCCATACCCTCTCCCAGTGCAAAACCACTGGGAAATGGATCCCTAAGGTTATATAGGGCTGAACCAAACCAAGGAGACCGAACTGCACAGATGTGCCCATCTCCCATCCAAATAGCTATGAGAACCATATAAGCAAGTTGCTAAAAAAGAGAATGACTCCCCTAGTCTACTCCCAGCCTCCAACAGCCAGGAGTAACCAGAACTGTCTAATGGGATATTCACCTAGAATATCGTGTCCAATTCTGGGCACCACAATTCAAAAAGGATGGTGACAAGATGGAGCATGTCCAAAGGAGGGTGGCCAAAATGGTAAAGGGTTTGGAAACTACCAGGCTCTATGAGAAGTGACTTAGGGAGTTGGAAATGTTTGGTTTGGAGAAGAGATGGGTAAGAGGGGATATGAGAGCCCTGTTTAAATATGTTGAGGATGGAGGAAGCTTGTTTTCTTCTGCTCCAGAGAATAGGACACAGAGCAATGGATGCAAGCTGCAGGAAAAGAGATTCCGCCTCAGTGTTAGGAAGAACTTCCTGATGGCAAGAGCTGTTTGACAGATGTCATACTGAGGATGGAGCAAGCTTGTTTTCTGCAGATTCAAGCTACAGGAAGAGAGTCCACCTAAACATTAGGAAGAACTTTCTGACAGTAAGAGCTGTTCGACAGTGAAAGATGCTGCCTTGGATGGTGGTGGAGTCTTCTTCTTTGGAGGTTTTAAACAGAGGTTGGATGGCCATCTTTCAGGAGGGCTTGGATGGTGTATTCCTGCATGGCAGAATGGGGTTGGACTAGATGCCCCTTGGGATCTCTTCCAACTCTAGGATCCTATGATTCTAGGAACTACCACACACAATATTACCCTTTCTATGCCATTGATCAGCTGCTAATATTGGGCCATATGATGCTGACAAGGACTCTAGAACACATCAGCCTGGCACCAAGGGCCATGCTCACTACTACACTCCTTCCCAATGACTTTAGCACATTCATCAGGCTCCTGCCCTACTCTCTTCTGCAGCTGCTCCTGTCTGGTGCCCAGAAGCAAAGGCTGTAAATAACCTCCCATTACAGGATGGCAATGCTTCGCTGAGCAACTTGTTTGGCCAGCCACATTATGGGCTCCATAAACAGTCTCATTTATTTTCCATTGCTTTCTCCCTGCGCCTGCAGGCATGCAAACCGAGATCTTTCAAGGCTGCATGTGACAAATGTCACTTCCTCACTGTGTGCTGTGATGAGGCTCAGAAGGATGTATGAGTCTATCTGTGTTTCATGGAATCGTAGAATCCTAGAGTTGGAAGAGACCCCAAAGGCCAACCAGTCCAACCCCATTCTGCCATGCAGGAACTCACCTTCCAAGCCCTCCCTTTGACAGATGGCCACCCAGCCTCTGTTTAAAAACCTCCAAGGAAAGAGACTCCACTACACTCCAGGAGTATGTCCACCATCGAACAGCTCTCACTGTCAGGAAGTTCCTCCTAATGTTGAGTTGGAATCTCTTTTCCTGGAGCTTGCATTCATTTTTCCATGTCCAATTCTCTGGAGCATCAGAAAACAAGCTTGCTCCCTCCTCAATATGACACTTCTTCAAATACTTAAACAGGGCTATTAAATCACCTCTTAACCAATCTTTATCTATAAAAGGTAAAGGTAAAGGTATTCCCCATTGACAAGGTTGTCAAGTCATCAAAGGCTTTCAAGGCTGGCATCTATAGGTCTTTGTGGGTTTTTCGGGCTGTGAGACCATGTTCTAGAAGAATGTATTCCTGGCGTTTCACCTGCATCTTCTGAAGATGCCAGCCACAGATGCAGGCGAAACGTTAGGAATACATTCTTCTAGAACAGGGCTTCACAGCCCCAAAAACCCACAAAAACCTATTTTCAAGTTCTGTCTGGCCATAGGGGGCAGTGCTCATCTCCATTACTAAGCCAAAGAGCCAGCGTTGTCAGAGACTACTCTGGGATCATGTGGCCAGCATGACTGCACAGAACGCTGTTTACCTTCCCACTGAAGTGGTACCTATTTATCTACTTGCATTTGCATGCTTTCGAACTGCATTTCGAACTGCATTTCAAAAAATAAAATGCATAGATATAGGTTGGAGGACACCTGGCTTAACACAACTACATGTGAAAGGGTTCTAGGAGTCCTATTAGACCACAAGTTGAACATGAGTCAACAGTGTGATGTGGCAGCTAAAAAGGCCAATGTGATTTTAGACTGTATTAATAGAAGTATAGTATCTAGATCAAGGGAAGTAATAGTACCACTGTATTCTGCTTTGGTCAGGCCTCACCTGGAATACTGTGTCTATTTCTGAGCTCCACAATTCAAAAAGGATGTGGAGAAACTGGAGCGTGTCCAGAGGAGGGAGACTAAAATGGTGAAGGGTCTGGAAACCATCAAGCCCTATGAGGAGAGACTTAGGGAACTGGGTATGTTTAACCTGGAGAAGAGAAGGTTAAGAGGTGATGTGATAGCCCTGTTTAAATATTTGAAGGGATGTCAAATTTGAGGAGGGAGGAAGCTTGTTTTCTGCTGCTCCAGAGACTAGGACCCGGAACAATGGATGCTAGCTCCAGGAGAAGAGATTCCACCTCAACATTAGGAGGAACTTCCTGACAGTAAGGGCGGTTCGACAGTGGAACACATTTCTCCCTCAATGGAGATTATGGTGGAGTCTCCTTCCTTGGAGGTCTTTAAGCAGAGGCTGGATGGCTCTCTATCCTGTATGCTTTGATTGAGAGTTCCTGCATTGGCAGGAGTTGGACTGGATGGCCCTTGTGGTCTCTTCTATGATTCTATGAACTGCTAGGTTGGCAGAAGTTGGGACTGGTGACAGGAGCAATCCCCATCATGCAGCACCTGGGCCTTGAACTGCCAACCTGCCGATCTTGCAATCAACAGAGTCAGCATCTTCACCACTTGAGCCACTGCATCCCATCTTTATCTATGCATTTCATTTTTTCTCACTAAGTGTAGTACATTACATTTCTCTCTGTTGAAATTCATTTAGTTAGCTTTGGACCAGCTTTCTAATCGATTAAGGTCATTTTGAATTTTGATCCTGTCTTCTGGAGTATTTGCTATTCCTCCTAATTAGATGTCATCGGCAAATTTGATAAGGAAGCCCTCTATTCTTTTTCATTGAAGTCATTGATAAAGATGTTGTATAGCAAACAGAATGCCATGGCACCCCATTGGTCACTTCTCTCTAGGATGACGAAGAGGAGCCATTGTTGAGCACCCTTTGGTTTGGCCGGTTAACCAATTGCATATCCACCTAACGGTTGTATTGTCTAGCCCCATTTTATTATCTTGTTTGCAGTAAAGTCTGGGGGACCTTGTCAAAGGCCTCACTGAAATCAAGATATACTATGTCTGCTGCATTCCCTTCATCTACCAAGCTGGCAATTTTATATATAAAAAAAGTGATCAGATTAGTCTGGCATGGCTTATTTCTCACTTGTTTCTCATGACTTGTTTAAATTAACAATTACAGTGGGCTGCGGTTTGGTTCTAGGACCCCTCCATGGATACCAAAATCTGTGGATGTTCATATCCCATTATATACAATAACACAGTAAAATGGTGACCCTTATATAAAACGGCAAAATCAAAGTTTGCTTTTTGGAATATATATATATATATATATATATAACATGTTCAAGCTGTGGATAGTGAAATCTGTGGATAAAGAATCTGTGAATACAGAGGGCTGCGTGTATGTTGCTGTTGTTAATTGCCTTCAAGTTGGCTTTGACTCGTGGCATCCCCATGGATGAGACATTATTAAGACCCCTGTCCTCAGCCACTCTGCTCTGGTCTTGCAGACTTGGGACCGTGACCTCCTTAATTGAGTCTGTCCATCTAGCATATGCTCTTCCTCTCTTCTCCTTCCCTCTACCTTCCTTAACATTATTGTCTTTTTCAATTATTTGTGCCTTCTCACAATGTGGCCAAAGTAGGACAGCCTCAGTGTTGTCATCTTTGCTTCCAGAATGAGTTCAGGCTTGATCTGTTCTAGGACCCATTGTTACCCAAAGAAAGGATTTTTAAAGAAAGCATAACAATAAAGATGAAAATGCAGCACACAGAGCACACCCCCATTTGCAAAAAAAAAAAAAGGCACCTTTGCAGAGCAGGTTAATTGAAAAATGTCTGCTGTTGTTGTTTTTAAAGTCTTCCCTGATTGGCGTGAGGACAGCTGGGCTCTGTCTAATGAGTTACTTTTGCATTCCTATCAAGGGCCCAAGGAAGTTATTTTTGGAAAGTCCCAACTGGAGTAGACTTAGGGCCTTTGCAGACTATCAGAAATAGTGCAAATTGAGTCCACTTTAACTGTCCTGACTCAGTGCTAGGGAATCATGGGAACTGTAGTTTATTGTGGCACAAGAGCTCTCTGACAGAGAAGGCTCAATGTCTCAGAAAAAAATACAATTCCCATGATTCCCTTGCACTGAGCCAGGGCAGTTAAAGTGGACTCAATTTTCAATCTAGTGCTGAGTGAATATTTAGGTACCACCTAGGGCACAGAATGAGAAAAAAATTACTTTATTGGTGTAACATGCTACATTTTCTAGTTGCTTTCAGAAGTTACTTTTATAGAGCATTTCATGCATTTTAGAGAAAGTGTGACTGGATTTTTTCCTCTGGTTTCCCACTCACTTACCAACACTAACATTTTATTCCGAAAGAAACGTTAAAGAAAGTAATGAAAAACGAATGAGTAATGTGCAGTGCAACAAATTGCTTAGAATGAGAGAACCATTGAGCGAGAAGGGACCCCAGGGGGCATCTAGCAGTTCTTTTGGTGGAAAGCAAGTACTTGGAAATGTGGTGATATGGAAAGTGCTTCAGAGGCATTTATATACTCATGGTTAAACTAGACATTATGCTTAGCGTGTTCTTTATTTGTTTCTCACAGGTGCTTCTTTGTGAAAGACATCTGTTTTCTATAGCACCCGACTCTTCTCACTTATGTGTCTTGCATTTAGTGCTCTTTACTTTTGTGGTTGGTCATTGAAAGGCAAACACATGCATAATTTTGAAAGTCTGATTGCACAACCACAGTATCTTTGAGGAAATCCTATTCTGAAAGGGGAAACCTGTTAACCACAAGGTATGCATAACCCCTAAGGCCCTGTTTGCTGCTCATTTATTCTAGGAAAACTGGTTCATAGAATCATAGAATCATAGAGTTGGAAGAGACACTAAAGACCATCCAGTCTAACCCGCTTCTGCCATGCAAGAAGACACATTCCAAGCCCTTCCTTGTGACAGATAGCTATCCAGCTTCTCTTTAAAGACCTCCAAGGAAGGAGACTTCACCAAACTCCAAGATAGGAGTATGTCCACCATTGAACAGTGCTTACTGTCAGGAAGTTCTTCCTAATGTTGAGGTAGAATCTCTCTTCCTGTAGCTTCCATCCATCACTCTGTGTCCTATTCTCTGGAGCAGCAGAAAACAAACTTGCTCTATCCTCAACATGACATGCCCTCAAATATTCAAACATGGCTTTCATGTTTGGCAGAATTTGTCCAAAGTGGGTTTGACATTGCCTTCCTGAGAGAATGTGACTTGCCCAAGACCACAAGTTGAACACATGTTAACAGTGTGATGCAGCAGCTGAAAAGGCCAATGCGATTTTAAGCTGCTTCAATAGAAGCATAGTGTCTTGATCAAGGGAAGTAATAGTGTCACTCTATTTTGCTTTGGTCAGATTTCATTTGGGATAATCCTGTGTCCAGTTCTGGGCACTACAATTCAAAAGGATGTTCAGAAGCTGGAGTGTGTCCAGAGGAGGGCAACCAAAATGGTGGAAGGTCTGGAAACCATGAAGCCCTATGAGGAACGACTTGGGGAACTGGGTATGTTTAGCCTGGAGAAGAGACAGTTAGAGGTGATATAATAGCCCTGTTTAAGCATTTGAAGGGATGTCATATTGAGCAGGGAACAAGCTTGTTTTCTGCTGCTCCAGAGACTAGGACCCGAAACAATGGATGCAAGCTGCAGGAAAAGAGATTCCACCTCAACATTAAGGGGAACTTCCTGACAGTAAGGGCTGTTTGAAAGTGGAACGCACTCCCTCGGAGGAGAATAGAGTCTCCTTCTTTGGAGATCTTTAACCAGAGGCTGAATGGCCATCTGTCTCAGAAGATTCTTTGATTGTGAGTTCCTGTATGGCAGAAGGGGGTTGGACTGGATGTCCCTTGTGGGCTCTTCCAACTCTATGATTCTATGAATCATGAAATCTTAGTGCTGGATGGGTTACACAAGGGCCATCTATTCCAACCCCATGCCAAACAGGAATACACAACTCCAGCATCACTCCTGAAAGATGCAAACAGGTCCCTTGAGCTCTGGGCTGCCCAGAGAGAAGCTCTGTCTTGGCAGCTGTATTGCTGTTCTCCTTCCCTCTCTTTGGCGTGATGAAAAGCCTCCTGAGAGCAGGCAGATAAGGTACAAGCCCAGGTCAGCCGAGGCCCATGTAAGCCATCCATCAGCCCTGGTGGCGGCGGCTCTCCACGAAGCCTTCCCTTTTGCCACCATCAGGTGCTTTTTTATCTGGCACAAATGTGTTCCTTCCTCCAAGGTTAAATGGATGAGTGAGGTTTAGGTGATGACAGCTCTGATTCTGTGCTGCAACAATAAATGAGCTCAGGAGGCTGCAGAGAGAGAAAGAGAGAGCTGGGGAAGGGAGGGAATGTCCCTTGGCAGCTCTGTCTGGCTGAGTGGCTTTTTCTGTGTCACTGGGAGGGCGAGTCCACTCTGGGTCTGGCTCTGGTCTGGTTGTCAGGAGCCCTCCGAAGTTCTGAACCCCGACTCCCAAATAGGTTCATCACCCCAGACAGCTCTTCTAACAGAATTCGGAGATATAGCTGTGTTACTCTGTAGAATCAGTATGTAGAGAGATCTTGTAGCACCTCTGAGACTAACTGAAAGAAAGAAGTTGGCAGCTCTTTTAACAGTCAGACTAAGACCTGGCTCACTTTCTATCACCATGGAAAACACAAGAGCCACTACTGAGCAGGATCAGGGTTTGGTTTGGTTTTGGGGGGGTTTTTTGAAGAAAAAAAAGTGATTTAAAAATTATACCCTTTTAGTGAATCAGAATACTAAGAATCATAGAATCATAGACTTGAGATTTCTGCCATGCAGGAAGACACAGTCAAAGCCCTCCCTGGGACAGATGGCCATCCAGCCTCTGCTTAAAAACCTCCAAAGAAGGAGACTCCACCACCCTCCAAGGCATCGTATTGTCAAACAACTCTTACTGTCAGGAAGATCCTCCTAATAGTTAGGTGGAATCTCTTTTCCTGGCGCTTGCATCAATTGCTCTGTATCCTATTCTCTGGAGCAGCAGAAAACAATCTTGTTCCCTCCTCAATATGACATCCCTTCAAATATTTAAACAGGGCTATCATGTCTCCTCTTAACCTTCTCTTCCCCAGGCTAAACCTTCCCAGCTCCCTAAGGTGCTCTTCATAGGACTTGGTGGCTTCCATACCTTCCACCATGTTGGTCACTCTTCTTTTGATGCTCTCTAGCTTGTCTACAACCTTTTTGAACTGTGGTGACCAGAACTGGACATAGTATTTCAGGTGAGATCTGATCATAGCATGTTTCTATGACTTCCCTCAGTCTAGACTCTATACCTCTGTAGATGCAGCTAAAATTGCATTGGCTTTTTTAGCTGCTGCATTACATTGCTGGCTCAAGTTCAGCTTGTGGTCCATTAAGACTACTAGACACCTTCTGCAGGCATTGCTTTTAAGCCAAGTGCCATTGAGACTTTGAGAGGGGGATGTGCAGACCTTATACCAGTGGAACTGTTACATAATTTTTAAGTGCCAAGTGAGAATTCAGAAAATGTATACTTTTGGACTTTGTTGTTTTGTGTGCATTCAAGTCATTTTCAACATATGGCAACCCTAAGGCCACAGGATTTTCTAGGGCCTAGGATGTGACTTGCCCAAGATCACCCAGTAGGTTTCCATGGTTGAGCAGGGAATCAAACCCTGATCTCAAGAGTCATAGTCCAATGCTCAAACCACTACACTACTCTTACATCTCCCAATATTTTTCCTCCATCTTGGGTGTGATAAATACTTTTCTGTCAAGGACAGAGCTCATAAAAGTTACTTTTATGGCCATGCAAGCAGCAGAGATAGAGTTGGTGGCAGCTTCTGTGACTCTGGAGCAGTGAATTTGCTTCAGGTTTTGACCTGGATTTGAAAGGAGCCTCAAAGGCTAATGGAGTCTTGCCTCCAAACAGGTTCAGCACCTTGGATAGCTCCTTTATAAAGTCTTTATAAAGTGGGTTCATCCCCTGCGCTGACAGGGTTGGACTCGATGGCCCTTGTGGTCTCTTCCAACTCTATGATTCTATGATTCTATGATTCTATGATTCTATGACACAGAAGCCTCAACCAGTGGCTTCCCTTAGCAATGAAAGGGCAATGGCCTAGGAATGACAATCTATGTACCTGGCTTGCTTGCATACCTTTTCTCATCTACCTAGGGTGATGATTCCTGTCCCCAGATAGATTCAGCATCTTGAGTAGCATCTTCATACAGTTCAGACTTAAACCCAGAGCAGATTCCCCATCCGCATTTACTTGCTTGGAACAGACTGCTTGGAAGATGGTAGACTCTCCTTCACTGGAGCTCTCCAAACAGAAGTGGGATGAATTCAAAGATACAGCCGTGTTAGTCTGTAGAATCAGTATGCAGAGAGATCTTGTAGCACCTTTGAGGCTAACTAAAGAAAGAAGTTGGCAGCATGAGCTTTCCTAGACTTCAGTCTACTAAATGCATCTGAGGAAGTAGACTGAAGTCTACAAAAGCTCATGCTGCCAATTTCTTTCTTTCACTTAGTCTCAAAGGTGCTGCAAAATCTCTCTACAGAAGTGGGATGGTTTAGGTGTGGATTTCTTGCCCTGGAAGATGGGGATTGGTGTCATGCCCTGCCTCCAGGAACCCAGTGCAGACTCTGACATTGACAATGAATATTCAAACCGAGCGACAGGGAAACATGGCATTAGGACTGCTTGGATTGTGTCTTCCTGCATGTCAGAATGGGATTGGACTGGATAGCCCCTGGAGATCTCTTCCAAATCTGTGATTCTGTGATTCTAGGCCAGTGATGGAGACAGATGGTGAGACCTCCCCGGCAGCCACAGCCTGACACAGAAAGAGAGGTACAGACCCAACAGTATTGACACCAGCAGAGCATCGTCAAAAGAAGGAGAGGTGGAAATGCTCTGAGTGTTTATATCTAAAATATTCAGCAATCAAATAGCACCTGCGAGAGGCTGCCGGACCATTAATAATCTGGCGCCTCCCTCAGGAAGTTGTTGCTGATAACCGAACTCCTTGGTAGAAGCAACATTCATGTATCATGTTCCTGTTCATGCTTTTGACTTTGCTCTGTTTGTTGACTACAATCTTGGATCTCCCTTTGGACTGTTTGATTTTATCACTGGATTGTGTACAATTTAGACTGAACTGATTTTGCTCCTTCAGCCTCCTTGCTTGGTGGCCATGCTTCCCCCTGTTTTTGTCTCAACTCTGTATTTTCCTGGGCTCCCTTTCTGAGGCTCTGAGACCAAAACAGGACAATTGGTCCTTGGGAATCCCACCCGAGTCTACGATCTATGATCCTCTGGCATGGGAGCCATAGCTGGATATTGTACTGCTACCTTGGCACACTCAAAACTGACCTGGAACTTGGTAAGGAGAAAGCCCATCTGTTGCTTCAAAATAGAACATGGGAAAGTAACCTTTTGGGACTACAACTCCCAGAATCCCCCAGCCAGCATGACATTTTAAGTGCTGCAGTCCAAAAAAAAAAAATCAACTTTTCCAAACTCTGCCTTGTGGATACCGTTCTCAATGTGCCCACGCAGCATATAAAATCCTCCATAGCTAGAAAATTTTATGATGGGGCTGTGCATACCCCCCCCCATCGCTAAACAGTAAATGGGGGTAAGAGTTTTGTTTCTTTTTATCTTGAATTATAAATATAAGTAGGTTTGCACAGTGCAGTTTCTGAATCAAAATAAGTGGGTGTCTGCTTTTGGCAGAGATGTCTGGGTGCAAAAGAAGAATACCTTCTTTTGGTGTAAGTCTGAATAGATCTGAATAGCCATCACAAAACCATGGATTAATTAAAGACAAGCGACAGATCTGTTGTTTGCGTTCAAAGAATACAGTTTGCTGTGATCTTTTAGATATTGCAAAATGTTTTTAATGTGGTATTAAAAGGTTTTTTGAGAAGAAGTTAACTCTGTCACATCTTTTCTTGTGTGTGTGTTTTTAGGAGTCCCTGAAGACAGACACGTACCTCTGAAATGCACTGGAGCAATAAATAATTCAGACACTTTTGAGATTTGTTTCTCTCTGTTTTTACTTTTGCATATCAAGAGCCTTCCCCTTTCATCACTTTTACGACTGACTACCCACTTCCTCTGAATAAAACCTGCCATGGGAAATGGTCTGAGACCAGATATTGATTCCCATAACTGGCTTAAAAACTCTTCTTCTTGTTATGTGACTTCAAGTTGTTTCCAACTTATGGCAACTCTAAGGCAAACTTATCATGGGGCTCTCTTGCCAAGATTTGTTCAAAGTGGGCTTGCCTTTGTCTCCCTTTGAAGCTGAGAGAGTGTGACTTGCCCAAGGTCAGCCAGTGGGTATCCACGGCCGAACAGGGATTCAAACCCTAGTCTCTACAGCAGGGGTCGGCATACCTTTTGGGGTTGGGGCCAGTTCCGCTGTCCCCCGATCATCGGCAGGCTGAAGGGGAGAAAAAAATGGCGCTGGAGGTGCACGCACATGTGCACGCGCATGCATGCACACTACTCCCGCCATAGCACGCATGTGTGTGCGAGTGCAGGGTGCCATTTTGCATTCTAAAATGGTGCCCGGGCTGGCGCATGCATGCGAACGATGGCAGGTGCCATTTTGGAATGCAAAATGGCGCTGTGTGTCGTGAGTGCATGCGCACGACGGTGGGTGCCATTTTGGAATGCAAAATGGCACTGTGCATCGAGCGCATGCATGTGTGAGCACAGTGCCATTTTGGAATGCAAAATGGCGCCCTGTGGCACCCGCACGCGTGGCAATGGATACAGCGGCAGGACCGGCCATGGGCTGGTTACACGGCCTCAATGGGCTGGGTTCGGCCCATGGGCCATAGTTTGCCGACTGCTACTCTAGAGTCATAGTCCAATGCTCAAACCACTACACGATGTTGACTCTCTACTTCACAATAATGGTTAATAATATGCCAGCTTCTCTTCCCTGTAAGAGAATCAGAAATCCAACAGGTGCATCCTTCCCCATTGTTATCTTGGCATACTTGGCTGTGCTGCACCTATTGGACCTTGTTGGGGTCTGGCCCCGTAGCCAGAAAAATTAAGGGGTGCCTCTTCTCTTCCTTCCCCACTTCACTTTCTTCTTCCTATTTATAGGCAGCTGCAGAGAGAGCACCTTACCCTTGGTCACCCAATATGGATGAAGGTCCTCCATCATTGCTGAGTTAAGGCACCCCTTCAGAAACCCCATTAATTCTCTAGGACAGTGATTCCCAAAGTGGGCAGTTTGCCTCCCCCCGGGGATAGAGGAAAGATCCATAGGGCAATGAGGCAGAAAGGGAACAGTAGGGGGGTTTCCAGTCAAAGTACTGGTGCACAAGAAAGACAACAGGAACCAGCAGCCTTTAGGACCATGGTGTGGATGAAGAGTTAGAGCATGTGGTCAAGGGAGAAGTGGCGACAAAAAGGAGCTTTCACATTTGGGCCCATGCTTAAGTTTTGTGACCTTTGACAAGACTTGGCTGGCAAGTTAGAGCTATTCTGGTGGTCCTGCTTTCTTTCATCGGACAGACCAAGAGAAACAGTAGCAAAAAAAACAATGTTTGTTGGAGGGGAGATGACTTGAAGATGTATATGGAAGACATTTTTTAGAGGAAGGAAGGGGAAGAGTATCCGGGATTGATACTCTGAAAAAATTCCTCTCCTCTCTCTCTATCTGAGAGCCCTTCCTTGCCAGGGCAGGAAGCCAGCTGTGCCCCTCTCCATCCCAGTGAAGAAGAACTGAGAGTTCTCCCTTTGCACCCAGTCACCTTGGGAGCAGCAACTGAGCAGCTGGTCAAGCAACAACTGATAAGCCTCTCACTCATACCAGCATTTGCCACAAGGCCAGCAGAGGCAAGAGGTTTCTTGGTTGCTGCTCAACCAGATGTTCAGTTGCTGCTCCTAGGAGGACAAGTGCAAAGGGAGCAGCAACTGAGTAGCCAGTTGAGCAGTAACTGAGAAGCTTCTCACCTGTGTCAACCTTGCAGCAAAGGCTGGAATATGCAAGAGGCTTCTTGGTCAGTACTCGACCAGCTGCTTGGTCACTGCTCCCTTTTCACCCAGTCACCTTGGGAGCAGCAACTGAGCAGCTAGTCAAGCAACAGCTGAGAAGCATCTCACTCACATCAGCATTTGCTGCAAGGCCAGCATGGGCAAGAGGTTTCTTGGTTGTTGCTTAGCCAACTGGTCAATTGCTGCTCCCAAGGTGACAAATACAAAGGGAGCAGCAGCTGAGCAACTGGTCAAGCAGTGACTGAGAAGCCTTGTCAGCCTTGCAGCAAAGGCTGTCACATGCAAGAGGCTTCTTGGCCACTGCTTGACCGGCCGCTCAGTTGCTGCTCCCTTTGCACCCAGTCACCTTTGGAGCAGCAACTGAGCAGACAGCCAGCTGGCCTTCCTTTTGCTGTAAGGTTGGTGCAGGTCTGGGCCGCTGATGCCATATTTACATATGAGAGGCAGAAATGGAGATGACAAGCTAGGGGCAGCTGAGATAAATGCCGCTGGCTGGGTGCCTACTGGGTGCAAACAGTAGACCTAACATCAAGAAATAGCAGTTGGGGGCACTAGGGTTGTTGCCCAAGAGGAAAGAGGGCAGTAGCCACCAAACGTTTGGGAACCACTGCTCTAGGAGATTTAGTGGAAAGGAGAGCATCCAGACAGCATGGCAGCCCATATCGATACATGCTAGTTTCGTATGAATAATAAGAAAAGGATTGAGAGACTATGGTGTTTTCATGAACTCCACAGATAAGAAGACAGTGGTCACAGGACTGATGGGTGGATGAGTGGAAGGAAGGAAAGAGAGAAAGGGGCAGAAAGAAACAGAGAGAGGGAAGAGAGGAAAAGAAAGGAGCTAATGTTTTTGTGGGGACTGGGGCAGACAGAGGCTGGAAAAGCCTTCTTCACCAAGGGTTCTGGGATCTGCAATCCAAAGAAGTGGTTTTTCCAACTTTCTAATGCACCCCATTGAGCCAATGTGGCATAGTGGTTTGAGTGTCTGACTGATTTTAGAGACCAGGGTTCAATTGCCAGCTCAGCCATGAAGCCCACTGAGTGGCCTTGGGCAAGTCACACTCTCTCAGCTTCACACCAAACCTCCTCTGAACAACTTTGGCCAAGAAAACCCCATGATAGGTTTGCCTCAGAGTCACTATATGTCGGAAATGACTCGAAGGCACACAACAACAACAACAAAGGCTGCAGAAAGCAACTCTCCCCCCTTAACCGCCTCATCCCTTCCACGATCTCTTTTGTGCTGTAGCATCTCTGAAGCCTTCTGTGTAGACCACTTCCACAGGCCTATTACATCCATTAATTCATTTTGTCTTTAAGAACTATCACTTTGATAGGTGGCTGTTCTTGCTATTGTTTTGTAATTTTATTTTTGTTATCTTTTTAGGGAGGGTGGGAACAGAGGACTGAAAAGCAGAAAAGCTTGCATCCCTCTGACTCTCATGCTCTCCCTCTCACAGACCTGAGCTTCTTCCCCATCCTTTTCCTCCCTTTTTTATCCCTCTCACTTTCCAAGCCATGCAAAGCACTGGGGAGGCACCTCTCCAGAGCCAGCTGGCCTTGGAGGAATAAGTAATGGAATCTCTTTAAATCCTTGTACCCCCAAATAGGATTAACTTGGGTGCGCTGAGCAATGACAGCCTCCCAGGCCACTGGGTTTGCTGAGCATGTGAGCCAAGTGACCCAGCCAGGGGCAAACATCTGGTTTGCAGCAGATAAGCCCCACACAATAAGAGGATCTCGGCAAATCGTCTTTGGGATGAATAGTTGGTGAGGAGGGTGAGAGGGATGGACAGGCAGAGCCGGGAGAAGAAGCACTTGCTCTCTTTAGAGAAACACTCAGCACCGTTTCAGAAGCGGCTGTGTGGAGCTGTTGACCCAGGGGCCATTCAGACATCGGGGGTTTTAGCACAATGATGTGAATCATCTCACCCATGCATTCTGGGTTTGTTAGTCACGCTGTGGCGCTGCATCAATGTGCATCTCTGCAAGTTCAGTTGCTCACATGTGCAAGCATGCAAATAAAGATGGAGTCGATGATGCCAGTGCAAAGTTTTATCCCAGGTCTATTCGGGTCTGTTCGCATCGGTTATTCACACTACCGACAATGTGGACCTTTTTTAAAAACTCAGGGAAAATCCTGATATTGATTATCCCGGATTAACTGAGTTTTTGTGCAGCCCCCCTCCCCAAACCTGATCAGGTATATCTGGGATGCATGTGAACAATGGAGATTCAGCCCAGATTCATCCTGGATTATTTTCACAATGTGAATAACCCCACAGTAACCTGCCTTTCAAAAGCAGCACCCCAAATGAAGCAGAAACTTGGTAGAGCATCTCTGAGTCTGGGAGGCTGGCAGACTGGGAGACTGAGTTGTTGTTGTTGTTGTTATTGCGTGCCTTCAAGTCCTTTCAGACTTATGACAGCCCTAAGACAAAGCTATCATAGGGTTTTCTTGGCAACTTTTGTTCAATGGAGGTTTGCCATTGCCTTCCCCTGAGGCTGAGAGAGTGTGACTTCTACAGTTACCCAGTGGGGTTTGTGGCAAAGCTGAGAACTGAGCCTTGGGTTCCAGGGACATAGTCCAACACTTAGACCACTATGCCATGCTGGCTTCCAACATAGTAGCTGCCCATTCAATAAAGGGCAGGCCTTTGAAGGCTCCAAAAGAGTTCTGCCTGGCTTTATCAAGTTTTGTACTCTGGCCTAGTACTGACTGAGCAACCTTCTCAAACACCTGCTTAGCTTAGTAGACCAACTACATCCAGGCTCAACTTTATGCTTACCTCAAGACCCGCAGGTTCTCTCAGAATGATGGCTGGACTGAATTATCCACCAAGAAACATGATGTCAGTGGAACACATTATTCAGATTAAGGAGGCCAAGTCCTTGGTGCAAGGGTGCTTTTTTATATACACAGGCACAGAAAAACAGTGTCCATTTCGTGGAATCGTAGAGCTGGAAGAGGCCTCATGGGGTCATCAATCCCAACCCAGATCTTGCTCAGTGCAAGATCTCCTGCTAGACTAGAGCATCCCCAAAGCAGGGATATGTCCAGTCTCTTTGGGAAGATCTCAAGAGAAGGAGACCACCTACCACCACTTCTTGCCCGTTCTCCAAGATTTCTCAAAAATGCTGGCAAATGGTTCTGTATGTCAGCTTTCTCCTTCAATACTCTGAGATGCAGTTCATTTCATTCTGCAGATTTCAACTGTTTTAGGTTCACAAGGTGATTCCATCCTTACTACGGTAACTCCTTATCAGTCCTGATTTGCAACCCAGATTACTTGCCAAGGTCTCTGCTGGAAGTTGACAGTCCTCATTTTGGGAGAAAAGTGAAACTGAGCAGTTCTGCCTTTTCACTGTGATCTGTTAACATTTTACCCTCCTTGTTGAGCAGAGGGCCCACCATTTCCTCTTGCTTCAAAAACATTTCCTTGGTGCCCCTTGCTTTTCTATCCAGTTTCAGCTCATTTTGAGCATCTTTCCTTGTACTATTTCTGCAAGCTTGGGCTACACATCAGTATTCTTCCTTGCTAATTTCATCAAATCCTAGAATCCCAGAGTGGGAAGAGACTCCAAAGGCCATCCAGTCCAACCCCTTGTCATGTAGGAATATCTGGACAAAGCAATCCTGACAGATGGTCATCCAGCCTCTGTTTTAAAACTCCCAAAGAGGAGACTACCATCCACCAAAGAAGCATCTTCCACTGTCAAACTATCTCTTACTCTCAGGAAGTTCTTCCTAATGTTTTAGATGGAATCTCTTTTCCTGTAGCTTTAATCCATTGCAGTGGGTCCTAGTCTCTAAACGGCAGAAAACAAGCTTGCTCCATTTTCAGTATGACATCCCTTCTCATATTTAAAGAGGGCTATCATATCCCCTCTTAACCTTCTCTTCTCCAGGCTAAACATACCCAATTCCCTAAGTCCTTCCTCATAGGGATTCATGGTTTCCAGACCCTTCACCATTTTAGTCGCTCTCCTCTGGACACGCTCCAGTTTTTCAACATCCTTTTTGAATTGTGGTGCCCAGAACTGGACACAGGATTATTCCAGGTGAGCCCTGACCAAAGCAGAATAGAGTGGCACTATGACTTCCCTTGATCTAGGCGCTATACTTCTATTGATGCAGCCTAGAATCACATTGGTCTTTTTAAGTTGCTGCATCACACTGTTGGCTCATATTCCACTTGTGGTCTACTAAGTATGGTGGAGTGTCCTACTTGGAGGGCTTTTAAACAGAGGCTGGATGGCCATCTGTCACAGGGAAACCTTGCATGGTGTCCTCCTGCATGGCAGAATCAAGTTGGACTGGGTGGCCCTTGAGGTCTCTTCCAACTCTATGATTCGAAGACCCTAGATCCTTTTCAAATGTATAAGCCAGGTGACACCTATCCTATAAATGCATTTCATTTTTCCTGCCTAGGTGTGGCATCTGACATTTATTCCTAAAGCAATTCATTTCCAAAGATATAACCACGTTAGTCTGGAAAATCAGAATGCAAACAGATCTCGTAACACCTTTGAGACTCGCTGAAAGAGAGAAGTTGGGAGCAGGAGCTTTTGTAGACTTGAGCCTACTTCCTCAGATGCAAGTTTTAGAGTGGAGAATCCAGAGACAGACCTATAGATCTGTCTTAAATAGGATGACTTATACAGGTCTGTCTCTGGATTCTCCTCTCCAAAACCTGCATCTGAGGAAGTAGGCTCAAGTCTAGAAAAGCTCACGCAATTCATTTTGTTAGTTTTGACCCACTTCTCCAGTCTTTTGGGCTCATCTGAGATGAGAGATCACAATAGAGAACATACCAACCCAATGCTCCTGGCCAGGTGGATACCAACTAGGAAGACCAGTGATGTCCAGAAGAATCCTGACTCTTATCTCAGACCTCTCTTTGGAGAGAAGAGCCGGACGTTTTCTCCCGCCCTCCTGATCGTCACATTGCCAAAGAGCTACGACCCAAGTGCTGGTTGCAAGACCACTCTTGAACCCAGCACTGGGTCCTACAAGCTGGGTCCTGCCTGGTTCCTCCTTGTGCAACAGGGATGGAGGTGTTGATAATGGTCTGGATGTGGACTAATGATTCCAGACTAATGTGGATAATGGTCTGGAAGCTCTAGAGAAGGTTCCTAAAATGTGGTTTGGGGCTCCACCTTCTCGCCAGCTCTGGATCCTCCTTTCTCTTTAAGGTTATGCCTTTTGAGCCTCACTTGTAGCCGGAGAGCTTTCTTATGGTCTTTCAGCTGACCACAGTTGGACCCTGGACCCTGGGGCTGGGTGGACCTTTAGTGCGTCCCTCCTGCCAGGCCATCCTGTAACTTCTCAGGCCCGAGTGAGCAGATGTCCGGCCAGGTCTTGGCGGCCGCGTTGCGCCCCTTGGCCTCCCCAAATACACCTCCCTTGCTCCTTGCTCCCTTCCCTCCATCCCCTCGCGTCGCTGTGCCCTCGTTCAATGTCACCCTCGGAGCCTGTCAACTTGAAAAAAGGTTTGCCTCCGATAAGGGAGAGGCCTGTCAGGCGCAGGGGTGTCGCTGGCTTGTGATTTACTGCGCCGACACTAACGGAGCACAGATTTTTCTTAATCTAAATTGAAAACCGCTCAAGTAGAAAAATAATTTCATTGCTTCATCTTAAAAGGAGGAAAAATGGGGGCAGGAGAAATGGTGGGGAGGAGAAAGGGAGAGAAAGGGGGAAAAGAGAGCCCTTGTCGGCGTCAAGCTGGTTGCGGGGAAGAAGCCAGAGTCAAGGGGCAGAAGGGGAAGGCCAGGAGGCCTCAGGTGGCCAAACATGAGGGGGTGGCCTGGGGGTCAGTAGAGGAAGGATGGGCAGCCCCATTGGCCTCACGTGGCTTGGATGGATGGATGGATGGATGGCAGGCAAGTGACCCTTTGCAGCTGCTTCTGCACTCAGTGCATGGGCAGGAGGCCTCTTAGCAATATCCATCCATAGACCTCTGGGTCCAGAAAGTGACAAGGTTCAGGGCACGGGTGCAATAATAGAATAATAGAATCAGAATCATAGAGTTGGAAGAGACCCCAAGGGCCATCCAGTCCAACCCCCTTCTGCCATGCAGGAATTCAAAATCAAAGCCTCCCTGACAGATGGCCATCCAGCCTCTGTTTAAAAACCTCCAAAGAGAGAGACTGCACCACTCAGCAGCATCTTCCACCGTCAAGCAGTTCTTACTGTCAGGAAGTTCTTCCTAATGTTGAGGTGGAATCTCTTTTCCTCTAGTTTGCATCCTGGGCACCAGGTCCCAGTCTCTGGAGCAGCAGAAAACAAGCTTGCTCCCTCCTCAATATGACATCCCTTCAAATATTTAAAGAGGGCTATCCTATCCCCTCTTAACCATCTCTCTTCTCCATTCTAAACATACCCAGCTCCCTAAGTCTCTCCCCATAGGGATTCATAGTTTCCAGACCCTTCGCCATTTTAGTCACTCTCCTCTGGACACAATTCCAGTTTTTCCACCTCCTTTTTGAATTGTGGTGCCCAGAACTGGACACAGGATTATTCCAGGTGAGGAGGCCTGACCAAAGCAGAATACAGTGGCACTATTACTTCCCTTGATCTTGATCAGGGGTAGGCAACCTTTTTGAGCCGGGGGCCGGGTTGCTCTCCCTCAGACAATTGGGGGGCCGAAGCACCAAAAATAAATAAATAAATATTTCAAAAAATTAAATTAAAAATATATGCATGCACACTCTCTCAGCCCCAGAAAAGCCATGGCAAAACCCCTGTGGAGATTTTGCCAAGAAAACCCCAAGAACAAGTAATAGCAACAATAATTAATATCATCATGGCGGGGGGGGGGGGGTGGCGGCGGGGGGGGCAGGACTGTCCTGGGGCTGGTCCAAAGGCCCCAGGGGGCCGCATCCAGGCTCCGGGCCTTAGGTTGCCTACCCCTGATCTAGATACTATACTTCTATTGATGCAGCCTAAAATCGCATTGGCCTTTTTAGCTGCCGCATCACACTGAAATTCAGTGGGGTGTTGAATTCACACTGGGTTTGTGTCAACACTTTAAAGGAGAATGCTGGACCTATTTTAGCAACAGCAATAGTAAGTACATTTCTATACAGCTTATTAGTGCACTTAAGCACTCCACAAGTGGTTTACAATGCATAAGCCAATTTCCCCCTACAAGCTGGGGACTCATTTTAGCAACCTTGGAAGGATGGAAGACTATGGGCCTAAGCAGACTGCCCGAAATAGTGCACATTAAATTGAGGCACTGCCCTGGCTCAGTGCTAGGGAGTCATGGGAACTGTAGTTTATTGTGGCACCAGAGCTCTCTGACAGAGAAGGCTCAATGTCCCAGAAAAAAATACAGTTCCCATGATTCCCTAGCACTGAGCCAGGGCAGTGCCTCAATTTAATGTGCACTATTTCTGGCAGTCTGCAAAGGCCCCGAGTCAACCCTGAGCCCTGGCTGGGATTGAACACACAACCTTGTGGTTTATGAGTGAGTGGCTGCAGGACAGGCATTGAACCACTGCGCCACTATTTTGCAGCATTTGTTGTTCTTGCTGAGTGCCTTCAAGTCATTTCTGACTAACAGTGACCCTAAAGTGAGCCTATCATGGCGTTTTCTTGGCAAGATTTGTTCACAGGAGGTTTGCCCTTTGCCTTCTTCTGAGGCTGAGAGAGTGTGACTTACCCAAGGGCACCCAGTGGGTTTCATGGCTGAGCTGGGAATCAAACCCCGGTCTCCAGAGTCATAGTCTAACACTTAAACTACTATGCCACACTGGCTGGCATTCTTAACTCAGATTTCAAACACACTGCAGAGATAATCCAGTTTAACTTTAACTGCTCTGGCTCAATGCTAGGGAATTCTGGGAACTGTAATTTGGTGTGACATCTGGCCATCACAGTCAGAGACCTCTGGTGCCACAATAAACTACAAATCCCAGGATTCCCTAGCACTGAGCCAGGCCAGTTAAAGCAGTCTCAAACTGGATTTTTTCTGCAGTGTGTTTTGGATCTTGTGACCAGATGTCACAACCGCAAAGGAGGACAAGGCACCATGAATTGTAGGACATTCAAGAAAAATTCAGGACATTACTAAATAAAAGCTAAAAGAAACCTCATATAAATTGATTTGTTTAAGTTGGCTGGCATTATTGTTTTATACGTTATTTGTTCAACTTTATTAGTATTATTATATGTTATTTGTTATGTTCAATTTTGTATATGTTCAATTTTATTAGTATTTCTATATTTATACTATAATTTTTCTTGTCTTGTTGTATATGTATAGGTGTGTTGAGTAAAATTTTAAATAAATAAATAAATAAATAAATATTTGTGCTTCTTAGCCATGCTCAAAATGGAGGACATCTTGGAATCCTTCCCGGACAGAAGATTGAAATGTAGGACATGTCCTGGAAAAGGAGGAGGTCCGGCCACCCTGATCTTGGTGGACTTTCTCCAGAGATCAGTCCAGCTCCTGTCCTTGATTCTAGACCGCAATGAAGGGCATATTTTGAACGCAAGGCTGCAATCCTGTTGTGTCCTACACACACATCGGTTCGCTTACTCAGGCATTGCACACGTCCTTGGTTTTTATTTTTGGCTGTTGTGCAACAGATGTGTTCAGTTCATGGCTGTGTAAGGACAGATCCACCAGTGTCTGCATTTCATATGGGCCTCCATCCTATTGTTAGTCCAAAACTAGAGTAGAGCCATTGAATTACAGTGCCACCTCCACATTTGCTAAGGTTAGGGGTGAAGGACCCCCATGAATGTAGAAAACCCATATACACACACACACACACACACACTATTCTTTTTACCTAAGTCTCCAGGTCCTCCATTGGAGCTCTATGGTCAACATCTGCCAGAGGTTGATCTTTGGACCTTATCACACGGGAGAAATCCTTTGCAGAAATGGGATTTAAAACCCTGCAAAAGCGGATAGATTTTCACACACATTGCTTTTAAGGTATGCTTAACCCAAACAAAAAGTACCGTAGTCAAAAGCCGCTTCTTTTTACTTTTGGGATTTTCTGAAAGTAAAAAGAAGCGGCTTTTGACTACTTTCCATTCGGGTTAAGCACAGTTTAACGGCAACATTGTCTAAAAATCTACCAATGTACCTGCTTTTATGGGGTTTTTTTCCAATTTAAAACCCCATTTCTGCATAGGATTTCCCCCGTGTGATAAGGTCCATAGATTCATGCTGGAGGACCTAGAAATGCCTAGAGAGGTCTTTTCGCTAGTGACCTCTAAGTCCTCCAGCACAACTCTGTGGTCATCGTCCTGCAGTGTTGCGCCGGAGGACCTAGAGATTCCTAGAGAGAACATATGAACCAAAACTGCAAACAACCAAATCAGCAAAAGTCAAAGCTGCGACTGTGGAAAGGCCAGCTGTCGTTGCATGCATTCATTTGTTGGCTCACCGCTCAACAATAGAGTTCAATGAGTCGACGCCAGTCGGGACTAAGCAATAGGATTCCAGCCAAGTGGTTGCACATTTCTGAAAGGTGCATGACTCTTTGTCAGTGACTCCCTTGATTGACTGGGGCAGCAGGAATAGCCACTGGGCATTATGACAAGAATTATAGAATTATAGAGTTGGACGTTACCCCAAGAGGCCATCCAGTCCAACCCCATTCATCCATAAAGGAATACATAGAAGCAGGGAATCCAAGAGTTGGAAAGAACCCCAAGGAGCCATCCAGTTCAACCCTATTCTGCCATGCAAGAATACATAGAATCGCAGAACCCTAGAGTTGGAGGGGACCCCAAGGGGCCATCCAATCTAGCCCCCTTCTTCCATGCAGGAACTCACAATAAAGTACTCCTAACAGATGGCCATCCAGTCTCCATTTAAACATCTCCAAAGAAGGAGAAACTTACTCTACGCAAAAATTCATGCATGGTTGCTTTGTGCAGAAAACAGCATTTTCTGTGTAGGAAACTGCTTTTTCTGCACAGGAAACAGCTTTTGGGTGCAAAAAAACCTGAGGGTGGAAACCTCTATCCACTACTTAGGCAAGGATACGTAACGAATTGCCCTCTCCTGACCCAAACCTCATGGAAACATCCTTCACTTAAGCTCCAATTGATGGCAGAATGGACCTCCTTCTCCATATGCAGGTGATGCCCAGTAAAATAGTTTGGCAGGGAGTTTCAGTCGTGGCAATAGAGTCACAATCATGATTAAGTAGTGGTCCTGAATAGGAGAAAGTTACAAGTGAGTAAATCTAAGTAACTGTTTCTTACTCATGATCACTACTTAAGTCATGATTGTGACACTATAGTTGTTGTTGTTGTTAACTGCCCTCGAGTTGATCTCGACTCATGGTGGCCCTATGGATGAGCCATCTCCAAGACGTCCCTCTGTCCTCCCCTGCTCTGCTTAATCCCTGCAAACCCCTTAATAAATCCCCATAGGGACTTCCTTAACAATAGAGTCCCTAATAATAGCCTATACATTTTCCCTATCCAGTTTGTCAAAGTTGTTAAGCTCCACCTCTATTCCTTTTTGTTCTATATCTTTCTTAAAATCTTCCTTAAGTTGTAAGTAGTTCAACCAATTTACCTTTAATCCTTCTTCCCCAAGAGTTTCTTTTGATTTTAACTTTAAACCTTCCTCTGTTTTCACCAGTAGTTTTTCATATTTTAGCCAATTCTCATTTTCAATAAATTCCCCTTTATGGAAGGCCTCCTGCGGAGAAACCCACAAAGGTATCTGTGTCCATAGTTTTTTCCTATATTTTCTCCAAATCATAAATAATGATTTTCTTATACAATGCTTGTTAAACTCTTTCGCCATTTTAATTTCTCCATAACCTATATATCTATGCCAGCCCATTCTTAATCCGAACCCTTCCAACTGTAAGAGTTTCCTGTTTTTCAATATAATCCACTCTACTTCCCCCCCACCTTTCTCAACATTATTGTCTTTTCCAAAAAGTCCTCTCTTCTCTTCTCATGATGTGTCCAAAGTACGACAGCCTCAATTTGGTCATCTTGGCTTCCAGAGAGGTTTCCGGATTGATCTGCTCTAGAATCCATTTCTTTGTCCTTTTGGCTGTCATCCATGGGATCCTCAGCATCTTCTCCAGCACCACATTCTCTCAAAGGCATTGGTTTTCTTCCTATCTTCTTTCTTCACTGTCCAGCTCTCCATGGTAATATTATGGCAGCCTCAGTTTTGTCATTCAGGTTTGATCTGCTCTAGGACCCCTTGGTTTCTCCTTATGGCCATCCATGGGATCCTCAGCATCTTCTCCAGAAACACATTCTCTCAAATGCATTGGTTTTCCTCCTGTCTTCTTTCTTGACTGTCCAGCTCTCACATCCATCCATGGGAATAATAGGGAATACAATGGCTTCTATGATTCTGACTTTTGGGCTGAGTTGTATATCTTTGCATTTTGGGTTCTTTTCTAATTCTTTCATAGCCCCCCTCCCCATTCTTAGTCTTCTTCTGATTTCCTGACTGCAGTCTCCATTTCTATCAATGATTGATCCCAGATATAAGAACTCTTTTACTATTTCTATTTCCTCATTGTCTAGGTGGAACTTGTGAAGGTCCTCCTTGTTGGTCAATATTTTTGTATTCTTTATGTCCAGCATTAAGCCTACTTTAACACTATAGTACACATAAATATACTTTACTCAGAGCCAGTGTAGTGTAGTGGTTTGAGAGTTGGACTACAGCTCTGGAGACCAGGATTGGATTCCTTGCTCAGCCATGGAAACTCACTGGATGACCTTGGGTGAGTAACAGACTCTCAGCCCTAGAAAACCCCATGATAGGGCCACCTTCGGGTCGCCATTAATTCGAAGCAACTGGAAAGCAAGTAGCATCAGAAATGCTTAACAAAGTACAGGATTCTGGCCAATATTTCTCAGAAATATTATTTTCTGTGCAGAAAATTCTGTTTCCTCTGCACAAAATACTATTTTCTCTGCAAAACAACCATCTATGAATTTTGCACAGAATAAATCCCAAATTGCGAACAGGGTTTGAAAAGTCACAGTGGGAAGAAAATTGCTAAAATTCCTTCAAGAAGAAAATCATTGAAGAATGGCATCCCTATGTATAACACCACTGGTTGCACAATGCAGCCACTGTGTAACTATACAAATCTAGACTTACACTATGCAAACACAATGTAGGACAGGGGAAGGCAACCTTTTTAAGACCTGGGCCAGTTTCCCGTAGCCCAGGTCTCGGCTGGGCCGAGGGGGGGGGGATGGTGGCGCGCGCACTCATGCGCATGCGTGCACCCTCCGCCACCACACGTGACCCCCCGCACATGCGGCCGCCGCAGTGCGCACAGCCACAGCCGCACGGCGCATGTCATGGCCGCCATTTTGGAAATCAAAATGGTGGCCGTGATGCATTTGCATATGCGCAAGAGTACTGTGCATGTGGAAACGCATCACGGCCACCATTTTGATTTCCAAAATGGCGGTCGCGGCAAGCGCGGCCGCAGAGCAGCAAAAACGCACCACGGTGGTGGAACGCGGTGGCAGCGGTGGCGCGCGTTGGCGGCAACCTTCGGCCTGGGCCGGTAAGTCCAGGAACCGGGGCCTTAACCAGCCCCCAGGCCGTAGGTTGCCGGTCCCTGATGTAGGATCTCAGCCAAAAAAAGGAAGCACCCGCTTGCAATGTTATACATTTCCGACTCTACAAAAGCAATGCAAATAAAAGCCAGATAGATAATGCAGATGGAAAGCCAATCTATCACAAACAGATTTAACAAGAGTTACACAAAGTTATTATAAGTGAAAAATGATAAACATTAGCAGAAAACCAACATAATAAAAGTTCTGTCGCAAAGTGCAGTTACAAGAAATAAACAGTATGAACATTTGTAATGGCAAGAGGTTAGCAGGCTAATTAAAGAAGAAGCAGTTGGCAAAAATACAGCCTTTCCAGATGTTCCTCGGTTTCTTCCGTTCTAAATCCTTGATACGCAACTGCTTCAGGTACTTTAGATATCCCAAGAAGAAGCTGGAATGTTTTGTTCAATTTCTTCCTGAAATATAACTAGAGTGCAAAAAGAGTCGCTCCATTCCAGAGGTTTCTAAGAAACATGGCTATGATATGATGGGAAGATCCCCCAAAGGACCAGCGGAAGCAGGTGGCACCGATGCTTTCAATGGGTAATGTTTAAAATATCTGATGGATATTTAATTATTTATTCCCTTGCTTTGGAAAAATCCCATCCTTCTCTCAACCTCAGACGCAAGATAGTTCACAGGTAGCAGAACCACCAGCAAAAGGCTTGTGAATTGTAGTATTTGGCTCCAAGAAACCATGGAGATTATCGCAGCAACGATGCTTTTCACATCACCACACAATTGCAAACTGATAAGAGGTTGGGGATGCATCTTCTTCTACTTATTGTTCTGTTTAATCATCAGTTATCCAGGATTAAATAAAGTCGTCTTGCCTTCATTGGGAATGGGGAGTGCATGCAGTGAAACCCCTTTAAATCCCCTTTCTCCTGCCAAAGAGGAATCTTGCCTTCATTGGGAATGGATGTGTCTGCAGGGAAACCTGTTTAAATCCCCTCCTCTCTGAATTACCCCTGAATGATTTATGGCATATACTTCAATAAGGGGTTAACAGTGCAATTGGCAGATATTCATGGGATTTTCCCCATTCATTAAGATTAAAAACACAAAAGATAGACTGGATGCCTACTGCCTAGCCATCAGGTTGTGTAATAAGATCCGGCGATTACAATTTCAATCCTGCTTCTGTCCTACTATTTAATAACAGTACGATAACCTCCCATAATTTTAATTTACAAGGAATTGATGCATCTTTGGCAGCCATTGTGGCTCAGGAGGGCAGATACTCAGAGTTAACCAACTATTAGCTCTGTTTCAAAATGCAGTACCGTATTTTCTGGCGTATAAGACGACCCACGTATAAGACGACCCCCCCCCCATTTTTCCAGTCAAAATAGAGAGTTTTAGCACCTCTATCCTCATTATCCTTATATCCGGCATATAAGACGACCCCCCCCCCCACTTTAGCCACAGATTTTGCAGGTAAAAAAGTAGTCTTATACGCAGGAAAATATGGAAAATGTGGTGGTTCTCATACTGGGATTGGAAATGTAGTGGTTCCATACTTGATTTGGAAATGTAGTGGTTCCATACTGGGATTGAAAATGTAGTGGTTCCATACTTGATTTGGAAATGTAGTGGTTCCATATTGGGATTGAAAATGTGATGGTTTCATACTTGATTTGGAAATGTAGTGGTTCTCATACTGGGATTGAAAATGTAGTGGTTCCATACTTGATTTGGAAATGTAGTGGTTCCATACTGGGATTGAAAATGTGGTGGTTCCATACTGGGATTGAAAATGTGGTGGTTCCATACTGGGATTGGAAATGTGGTGGTTCCATACTGGAATTGAAAATGTGGTGGTTCCATACTGGGATTGGAAATATAGTGGTTCCATACTGGGATTGGAAATGTAGTGGTTCCATACTGGGATTGAAAATGTGGTGGTTCTCATACTGGGATTGGAAATGTGGTGGTTCCATACTGGGATTGAAAATGTGGTGGTTCTCATACTGGGATTGGAAATGTAGTGGTTCCATACTGGGACTGAAAATGTGGTGGTTCCATACTGGGATTGGAAATGTGGTGGTTCTCATACTGGGATTGGAAATGTGGTGGTTCTATATTGGGATTGAAAATGTAGTGGTTCCATACTGGAATTGGAAATGTGGTGGTTCTCATACTGGGATTGGAAATGTGGTGGTTCCATACTGGGACTGAAAATGTGGTGGTTCCATACTGGGATTGGAAATGTGGTGGTTCTCATACTGGGATTGGAAATGTGGTGGTTCTATATTGGGATTGAAAATGTAGTGGTTCCATACTGGAATTGGAAATGTGGTGGTTCTCATACTGGGATTGGAAATGTGGTGGTTCCATACTGGGACTGAAAATGTGGTGGTTCCATACTGGGATTGGAAATGTGGTGGTTCTCATACTGGGATTGGAAATGTAGTGGTTCCATACTGGGACTGAAAATGTGGTGGTTCCATACTGGGATTGAAAATGTGGTGGTTCTCATACTGGGATTGGAAATGTGGTGGTTCTATACTGGAATTGAAAATGTAGTGGTTCCATACTGGGATTGAAAATGTGGTGGTTCTCATACTGGGATTGGAAATGTGGTGGTTCTATACTGGAATTGAAAATGTAGTGGTTCCATACTGGGATTGGAAATGTGGTGGTTCCATACTGGGATTGAAAATGTGGTGGTTCCATACTGGGATTGAAAATGTGGTGGTTCCATACTGGGAGACCATGGCAAAATGTCGCATGTTGCTCACATCTTTTCAGGTGGAGCTGCTGCAGCTACACAGTTACATGCCACTTGAGCACTCATGGCTCAGTGTTATGGAATCCTGGGATCTGTAGTTTGGAGAGCCAGTTAGAAGACAGCACTAGAACTCTCCAGAAGACAAGTCGAGTGCCTTGCCAAAGTGGAAATTCTGGGATTCTGTAGGACAGAGCAAAAACACTTAGGCTGTATACATACTGCAGAATTAATTCGGTTTGACACTGCCTTAACTGCGATGGCTCAATGCTATGGGATTCTGGGATTTGTAGTTCTGTGAGATATTGAGGCTTCCCTGTCAGAGAGCTCTGGTGCCACAACCAACTACAAATCCCAGGATTCCACAGCAAGGAACCATGGCAGTTAAAGCACTGTCAAACTGCATTATTTCTGCAATGCAGATGCAGCCTCTTCCTCTCCACAAAAGGCATCTGAAGTGGCTTTCGGACAAAATATAGAATGATGACCAACAAATACACACACACACACACACACACACACACACATATATATATTTAAAAATACAATAAAAGCAACTAAAAAGCAAGCGGTCAAGGACCACCGAAGCCGCTGAGACCCCAAAGAAAAAATGATTTGATCATCTTGACTAATCAGCAGAAGCGTTTGTGAAGAGAATCACCTGAACTGTATTTTTTGGAAATGATCTGCCTATTAATATTCAGGCATTTATGCAACACTTTCATTTCTGCTTGATTCTGCTCCTAAGACAAATTACACAAGCCACTTGCAAGGCTAACTTTAAAAGTAATATTGCATTAAATAATATTTAAAAAGCAATATCCTTTAAAAATAATACTGAGGAGGAACTCAAGAATCCGGTCATGATATCATCGTTTTACTTCGGAAATGTAGTTGATTGGTCACAACTACAGTAGCTCCATTGAATCAAATATTGAATTGTGAAGCAGCACCTCGTTCAATTGATTTAATGCTTCTACTATCACCAGGATCAGCAACTGGACTGAGGCTGCAGTTTCATTGCAAAAAAAGGAACTTGTTGAAAGAACCAACGTTACTTCTTGCTTCCACCTTCTGGCAACAATTACTTGTTGTGTGCCTTGGAGTCGTTTCCGACTTATGTTAACCCAAAGGGACCCTATCATGGGATTTTCTTGGCCAGATTTGTTCAGAGGGAGTCTGCCATGGCCAGCCTCTGAGGCTGAGAGGGTGTGACTTTCCCAAACCCACCCAATGGGTTTCCATGGCCAAGCAGTGAACTGAACCCTGGACTCCAGAGTCATCTTCCAGCGCTCAATGTGATGGTGGTCGGGTGGTTTTAAAGGCCATGTCTCATTTTCCAACTTCAAACAGGGTTCATTGGCTCGGCGTGAAGGTATGGTATTTCTAGGCAAGTTGTGTTTATGGACACACACACACACACCTTTGCCTCTTGTACTGATAAACTCCTTACTTATACTGGATGACTCCCTGAAAATACGCAAATTATTGTGCTGTTCCGACAGGTACATCTGCGAGATGATGATGATGATGATGATTATACAATATGGTCTTCATTTACTAATAAATATACTAAATCTATTATATTTTCCCCATTTTTTAAGCTTTATTTTCCACTGAGGAAGACGTTCAGTCGAAACGCGTTTGGTTTTATTGTTATTTTTTATGTCTTATATTACATGTCCTCTGGAAGTGCATATACTTCTGCTCCTTCATGCACATTGAATGTTGGACATTTTTATATTGTATATGTCATTTGAGATTTATATATTTCTAATCTTCTACATATATTGGCAGTGTATCTTCTTTTTATTTGCACATACATGGGAAGCATATACATTACTTGTTGTCTTTACTTTCTGGAACAGTGTATTGCCTTGACTGCACACTGTTTACTTGGAGGCCAGAAAATTGTTGTTTCTACATTGACTGTATATTTTATATAATAAAACTTTTCTTATGTATTACTTCTTCATTACTTTTCCCTATTATTATTATTATTATTATTATTATTATTATTATTAGCTTTATTTATTAAGCGCCATAGATGTACATGGCGCTGTACAAAACCAAATAAAAAATCCAGAATATATAAAAAGCCTGCCTATGGCGTACAATCTAAAAGTAAAACAACAAATTAAAACATAGACCTTTTCCCTAGACCTTTCTGTTGGCCACATTGTGGTTTTTTGGTTTAGGACAACACCTTTTTGCTTTGACCAGGTCCATCAACACAACACGCAAAGAAATACCTTTGTGCCAAGCCAACGAATCCTGTCATTTGTTCGAAGTTAGAAAGTGAGACATGAGCTTTAATACCACCCGACCACCATCACAATTTCTTCTCTGCTTCCTCTGAGGTTTATCTCCCCACCTGGAGACCAGGAGAAGCATGGCCATTCCTTGGCACCTTGACTGGTGCCCTCAGGTCTGGCAACCCTATCTGGAACTCTTGGCCTGGACATGCACGAGGGTCCAACTATCTGGAACTCTTGGCCTGGACATGCACGAGGGTCCAACTATCTGGAACTTGGCCTAGACAAGCATGAGGGTCCAACTATCTGGAACTCTTGGCCTGGACATGCACGAGGGTCCAACTGTCTGGAACTCTTGGCCTGGACATGCACGAGGGTCCAACTGTCTGGAACTCTTGGCCTGGACATGCACGAGGGTCCAACTATCTGGAACTCTTGGCCTGGACATGCACGAGGGTCCAACTATCTGAACTCTTGGCCTGGACATGCACGAGGGTCCAACTGTCTGGAACTCTTGGCCTGGACATGCACGAGGGTCCAACTATCTGGAACTCTTGGCCTGGACATGCACGAGGGTCCAACTGTCTGAACTCTTGGCCTGGACATGCACGAGGGTCCAACTATCTGAACTCTTGGCCTGGACATGCACGAGGGTCCAACTATCTGGAACTCTTGATCTGGACATGCACGAGGGTCCAACTATCTGAACTCTTGGCTTGGACATGCACGAGGGTCCAACTATCTGAACTCTTGGCCTGGACATGCACGAGGGTCCAACTATCTGGAACTCTTGGCCTGGACATGCACGAGGGTCCAACTGTCTGGAACTCTTGGCCTGGACATGCACGAGGGTCCAACTATCTGGAACTCTTGGCCTGGACATGCACGAGGGTCCAACTATCTGGAACTCTTGGCCTGGACATGCACGAGGGTCCAACTATCTGAACTCTTGGCCTGGACATGCACGAGGGTCCAACTATCTGGAACTCTTGATCTGGACATGCACGAGGGTCCAACTATCTGGAACTCTTGGCCTGGACATGCATGAGGGTCCAACTATCTGGAACTCTTGGCCTGGACATGCATGAGGGTCCAACTATCTGGAACTCTTGACCTGGACATGCACAAGGGTCCTGCTATCTGGAACTCTTGGCCTGGACACGCATGAGGGTCCAACTATCTGGAACTCTTGATCTGGACATGCACGAGGGTTCAACTATCTGGAACTCTTGACCTGGACCTGCACGAGGGTCCAACTATCTGGAACTCTTGGCCTGGAGATGCACGAGGGTCCAACTATCTGGAACTCTTGACATGGACATGTACGAGGGTCCAACTATCTGGAACTCTTGACATGGACATGCACGAGGGTCCAACTAACTGGAACTCTTGGCCTGGACATGCATGAGGATCCAACTATCTGGAATTTTTGGCCTGGACATGCACGAGGGTCCAACTATCTGGAACTCTTGGCCTGGACATGCATGAGGGTCCAGCTATCTGGAACTCTTGGCCTGGACATGCATGAGGGTCCAACTATCTGGAACTCTTGATGTGGACATGCACGAGAGTCCAACTATCTGGAACTCTTGACGTGGACATGCACGAGGGTCCAGCTATCTGGAATTCTTGACCTGGAGATGCACGAGGGCCCAACTATCTGGAACTCTTGACCTGGACATGCACGAGGGTCCAACTCTACCCAGATGCCTTCAAAGGCTCTGCATTCAAGAATAATGGCTCCCTTGAAGTCTAGATCAGGCTGCAGCTGCCCAGAGGGGCAACATGGCCTTCACATATATATCCCAGAAGACATTGTCCACATCTTCAAAAAGGGGAAAAAAGAGGATTCCAACAACTATCGCCCAGTTAGTCTGACAGCAATACCAGGAAAGATTGTAGAACAGTTCATTAAACAGAGTCTGTGAACATTTAGAAGGGAATGCCATAATCACTAAAAGTCAACATGGGTTTCTCAAAAACAAGTCATGCCAGACTAATCTGATCTCTTTTTTTAAAATATAAAATTACCAACTTGGTAGATGAAGGGAATGCGGTAGACATAGTATATCTTGATTTCAGTAAGGCTTTTGACAAGGTCCCCCATGATATTCTTGCAAGCAAGATAGTAAAATGTGGGCTAGACAATACAAATGTTAGGTTGATTAGTAACTGGTTGAGTGACCGAACCCAAAGGGTGCTCAGCAATGGCTGTTCCTCTTCTTCATCCTGGAGAGAAGTGACCAGTGGGGTGTCCAGTGGGATTCTGTCCTGGGCCCAGGGCGATTCAACATCTTTATCAATGACTTGGATGAAGGAATAGGGGGCACACATCTCAAATTTGTGGATGACACCAAATTAGGAGGAATAGATAATACCTCAGAAGACAGGATGAAAATTCAAAATTACCTTAATAGATTGGAAAGCTGGGCCAAAACTAACAAAATTAATTTCAACACAAAGAAATGTAAGGTACTGCACTTAGGGCAAAAAAAATGAAATGCATAGATATAAGATGGGAGACACCTGATTTAAGGATACTTATACGTGTGAAAGGGATCTAGGAGTCCTAGTAGACCACAAGTTGAACATGAGTCTACAGTGTGACGCCGCAGCTAAAAAGGCCAATGCGATTTTAGGCTGCATTAGTAGAAGTATAGTCTCTAGATCAAGGGAAGTAATAGTTCCACTGTATTCTGCTTTTGTCAGGCCTCACCTGGAATAATCCTGTGTCCAATTCTGGGCACCACAATTCAAAAAGGATGTTGAAAAACTGGAGCGTGTCCAAAGGAGGGCGACTAAAATGGTGACAGGTCTGGAAACCATGAATCCCTATGAGGAGAGATTTAGGGAACTGGGTATGTTTAGCCTAGAGAAGAGAAGGTTAAGAGGGGATATGATAGCCCTGTTTAAATATTTAAAGGGATGTCATATTGAGGAGGGAGCAAGCTTGTTTTTTGCTGCTCCAGAGAATAGGACCTGGAGCAATGGATGCAAGCTCCAGGAAAAGAGATTCCACCTAAACATTAGGAAGAACTCACTAACACATTAAGAGATGTTTGACAGTGGAATACACAATCCCTCGGAGATTTTGGTGGAGTCTCCTTCTTTGGAGGTCTTTAAACAGAGGCCTGATAGCCATCTGTTGGGGATGCTTTAATTGTGAGTTCCTGCATGGCAGAAGGAGGTTGGGCTGGATGGCCCTTGGGGTCTCTTCCAACTCTATGATTCTATGATTCTATGAAGTAGTGGGATATCCAACGGCCACCTAAGTCCTGTCTTCACAGGCCAAAAGGTCTCTCCCCTCCCCTCCCCATTCTGGCATGGTCCTGTTTGGAGGAAGAGCAGTCTGGATGATGTCGGTGCAAATATCTGAACCTCCTCTAATATATTTATCAACTCAGCATGAGTGGATGTGGTCTGTGATGCCATGCATAGCATCGGACTTGGGCAGTGTGAATGGCTCATAGAAACAGCCATGTGGAAAGGCATGGAGCTTGCAAGAAAGGGCACTCTCTCTCACTCACACTCTCTCTCACTCACACTCTCTCACACACACACCTTACTCTGCATTTCTGACAGAAGCAGAAAACCAAAAGATGAGTTCTGCCAGATCAAACAAGACCCAAATCCCCCTTGCATCTCTTGTGTATTCCTAAGTACCTAGTGTCTAGATCCAGGGATGTCATAGTGCTATTCTATTCTGCTTTAGCCAGACCTCACCTGAAATATTGTGTCCTGTTCTGGACACCTCAATTCAAGAAGGATGAGGACAAGCTGGAGCATGTCCAGAGAAGGGCAACCAAAATGGTGAAGGGTCTGGAAACCATCAGGCTCCATCAATGGAAGTATAGAGTCTAGATTGAGGGAAGTAATAGTGCCATTCTATTCTGCTTTGGTCAGGCCTCACCTGGAATAATCCTGTGTCCAGTTCTGGGCAACAAAATTCAAAAAGGAGGTTGAAAAACTGAAGCGTATCCAGAGGATGACGACCAAAATGGTGAAGGGTCTGGAAACCATGAAGCCTTATGAGAAGAGATGTAGGGAACTGGGTATGTTTAGCCTGGAGCAGAAAAGGTTAACAGGTGAAATGATAGCCCTGTTTAAGTATTTGAAGGGATGTCACATTGAGGATGGAGCAAACTTGTTCTCTGCTGCTCCAGAGAAGAGGAAATATGGAGCAATGGATGCAAGCTATACGAAAAGAGATTCCATTCAACATTAGGAAGAACTTCCGGATGGTAACAGCTGTTTGTTTGTTTGTTGGGTCTGGAACCCATAAAGCCCTATAAGGAACGACTTAGGGAGCTGGGGATGTTTAGCCTGGAGAAGAGAAGGCTGAGAGGTGATATGATAGCCATGTTTAAATATTTGAAGGGATGTCATATTGAGGAGGGAGCAAGCTTGTTTTCTGCTGCTCCAGAGACTAGGACCCGAAACAATGGATGCAAGCTGCAAGAAAAGAGATTCCAGCTCAACATTAGGAGGAATTACCTGACAGCAAGAGCTGTAAAATAGCGGAAGATGCTGCTGCCTTGGATGGTGGTGGAGTCTCCTTTGGAGTTTTTGTGGGTTTTTCGGGCTGTGTGGCCATGTTCTAGAAGAGTTTCTTTCTGACGTTTTGCCAGCATCTGTGGATGGCATCTTCAGAGAAAAAGATGCTCTCTGAAGATGCTAGCCACAGGTGCTGGCAAAATGTCAGAAAGAAACTCTTCTAGAACATGGCCACACAGCCCGAAAAACCCACAAAAACTATGGATGCCGGCCATGAAAGCCTACGTCTCCTTTGGAGGTTTTGAAACAGAGGCTTGGATGGCCATCTGTCACACGGAGGGCTGTGATTGTGTCTTCCTGCATGGCAGAATGGGTTGGACTGGATGGCCCTTGGGGTCTCCTTCAAGTCTGTAATTTTATGGTTCTCTGATTCTAAGTCCTTTTCCTTTACTCTCCATCTGGAAAATCCCACAGCCAGTTCCTGCAAATAGCAGCAATTTTCTGCCATACCCTTCAGGCCGTGGATGATGGGAGCAAGATGGTTCAAGAGGCAGATCAAGGGGAAAACTTGGAAAGCAAGCCAATTCCAGTCGCATTGGCTGAGCTGGTATATAATGACGCGCCCAGCGAGCTGCATCGCAACGCCGCCACCAAATTAAAGAAATTCTTTTTCCCCTTTAATTTGAAACTCACCGCTGGGAAATCTCCCGTGGCTTCGGCAGTGATTTCCCCCCAGGCTGGCTTTCTGGAGAAATCTTTAATTTTGATTGTCACAGTTTGTGGAGTTTTAAATCAAGAAAAGCAGGACCATAAATAAAAAGCACTCGTTCAGGAGGGAGAAAAACAAACGTGTGTCCAAGTCGGTGGGGAAGGAAGCCTCTCCGAAGGGCTCCCCATAGAAGCATCTCAGGGGGGCCCAGGCAGACCAAGATGGGCAATTGTCAGGGGCCCACACTGGCCCTAAAGCCCTGTGCTGCACATATTGCAGGAACCTGACATTTTTGCTCCCCAGTTTCAGCATCTGTTGGCTGCCTCTGAGCCAAAGGGAGGCCATTTTCCTAACAGGAAGAGATGAGGGACTTGACTCAAAGGGGGAGATTGGGGCCCTGGGAGCAAAAAACTGGGTAACACATTTCCCACCCCGTTATAGAAACTGGACAAGGTTATCAATATCTGTATCAGTATCACCATCTGTATGGCTTGTTTAGCTGCCGCACTGCACTATTGACTCATGTTCAGCTTGTGGTCTACTAGGACTCCTAGATCCCTTTCACATGGATGTTGCCTAGCCAGGTGTCCCCCATCCTATATCTGTACATTTCAGTTTTTTGCCCTAAGAGATGTAAGGTACTACATTTAGGGTGAAGAAAAAAAATGAAATGCATAAATAAAGGATGTGGAACACCTGGCTTAAAGAGATTTATATGCGTGAAAGGGACCTAGGAGTCCTAGTAGAGCGCAAGTTGAACATGAGTCAACAGTGTGATGTGGCAGCTAAAAAGGCCAATGCGATTTTAGCTACATCAATAGAAGTATAGTGTCTAGATCAAGGGAAGCAATAGCGCCACTCCATTCCGCTTTGGTCAGGCCTCACCTGGAATAATCCTGTGTCCAGTTCTGGGCATCTCAATTCAAGAAAGATGTGGTATCCACAGGGGTCTTGGAACCAAGCCCCAATGTATATGGCCTTAGGGTTGCCATAAGTTGGAAATGACTTAAGGCACACTACAACAACAACAACAACAACAGTGATAAACCAGTGAATGGATTTGGGGGTGTCAAAATGACTGTTGCAGCACCCCCTCCCTTTCCAAGCAAGGAAGCCAAGGGCTGTTGCCTCTCAGGATGATAAAACTGTATGGAGCCGTGGTTTCTTATTTGCCGGGAGAAGGATGGGAGGCTGGTTAATGAAAAGGAGGCGACCTGTGAAGTCGTGGGTCTTGGTGGCTGCGCCAGAATGAAAGAGATAGAAAAGGATGGCGGCAAGGAAGGGGGATGTTCTGGGATCTGACTCCTGTGCTTGGAAAAGTTCCTGTTTGGGGACTACACCTCCCAGAATCCCCCAGCCAGCAGGTCCTATGAGAGTACAGAAAAATCAGTAATGTACGATTCGTCATAATACATTTGTACAATATACGTAAATCCTCTTTTCCTTTTCCTATCCATTCCTTCCTAGCCCTACTCTTCCTACTCATCCTCCTGCTCTACAGCTACCTTCATTGCCTATTCTTATTCGTACCTTCATGCCTTCAAACTCTCTTCTCCTTCTTCTGGACCTCTGCAGTCTTCTCTCTTCCTCTTACCTTCTACATGACATACTTTGCCCAGGCTTGACCTGTGCCAGGAGCCATTCCTTTGTCTTCTTGGTCATCCATGGGATCCTCTGCACTCTTCTCCAGCAACACATGATCTCAAATGCATTGGTTTTCTTCCTATCTGCTTTCTAATAATAATAATAATAATAACAATAACAACAACAACAATAATATTCTTCACTGTCGAATATCAGTACATGGGATGCAATGGCTTGGACCATGGCTTTTCCAGGCTCCAACTTAATTTCCCCATCAAAACCTTTGGACCGCACTGATTTCTCTCAAATACTAATGCCCTCCATATCCACAGATTCTTTCTCCATGGATTCCAACATCCGTGGCATATATATATATATATATATATATATATTCCAAAAAGCAAACTGTGATTTTGACATTTTATATAAGGGACACCATTTTACAATCTGTTGTATTTAATGAGATTTGAACATCCATGGATTTTGGTATCCATGGCAGGTCCTGGAACCAAACCCCAGCAGATACCAAGGACCTACTGTCATTTTAAATATTTTTTTCCATCTTTCAGATCTGTTTTAACCCATCAATCATGTTTAATGTACCGTTTTGTTTATTTAAACTCTTTTTATTGATCCAAACTGTTTTAACCTGTTCGTTTTCATGTTACCGTACTTGTAATCCACCCTGGGAAATTTTTTTTGATGCCAGAGACGGTAGAAATGTCATCATTATTGTTTCTGTATCATTTCCGATTTACGTTGACCCCAAAATGAATCTGGGTTTTCTTGGAAAGATTTAATTAAAGGGGGTCTGCTCTTGCCTTCCCTTGAGGTTGAGAGAGTGTGGCTTGCCCAAGGACACTCAGAGGGTTTCTATGGGAGGTTTCCATCATTTAAACCACTACACCACCTTGGTTCACTCTGTTTTATTTCTCAATGCCAGAGTTGTGTTTGTTTGAGCTGTGACGCCTGAATAAATAAACTCTGTAAATCACATTTGTGTAGCTTTCCTCTCATTTTGAAAACATCAAATATAGGGCATGCAGAAGGAGTGCCAAAATATTTCTTTTGCAGTCACAGTAGGTTGCTCATCTTTCATGCTCCCAAACATGTAAACCTTGAGTCTCTGGGGTTTCTTTTGCAATAAACTCTACTGCGCCGGCACCAACAAAACAATGCTATGGCACTCTACCCAGAATCACATCCTACTGAGTTCAGTGGGACTTACTCCCGAGGAAGACTCCCAAAATCCATGAATGTTCAAGTTCCAAATTTGCAGAGGACACCAAATTAGGAGGAATAGCTAATACCCCAGAAGACAGGATGAAAATTCAAAATGATCTTAGTAGATTAGAAAGCTGGGCCAAAACTAACAACATGAATTTCAACACTTTCAACGTAAGGTACTGCACTTTGGGCAAAAAAATGAAATGCATAGATATATGATGGGGAACACCTGGCTTAAGGAGACTTAGGGCCTAAGCAGACGGCACAAAGCACCGTTTTCGAAGCCAGGAAGGGGAGGGGCAGCCTCACGCTGGGCGCCCCAAGCCCTTCTCGAATACGTCATTGGAGCGCCCATCTCTCCGCACGGTCAGCGCTCCGATGACGCACTTCCGCTGCAGCGTCCACACACACTGCAGCGGAAGAGGCACCAAAGGTTTGTCGGAGGCCTTTTGCGGCGCACCTTCGGTGTCTTGCGGATGGAGTCTATTTTAACGCTCCTTTCTGGGCCAGGGACGCTGCGGCTCGGGGCCGAGGAGTGCAGATACCTCGGCCCCGATCCGCAGCTTCCCGGGGCGGCCCCATGCCGCCCGTCTGCTTCCCCCCTTAGACAAGTGAAAGGGATCTAGGAGTCCTAGTAGAACACAAGTTGAACATGAGTCAACAGTGTGATGCCACAGCTAAAAAGGCCAATGCAATTTTAGGCTGCATTAGTAGAAGTATAGTCTCTAGATCAAGGGAAGTAATAGTGCCACTCTATTCTGCTTTGGTCAGGCATCCTCACCTGGAATAATCCTGTGTCCAGTTCTGGGCACCACAATTCAAAAAGGATGTGGAGAAACTGGAGTGTGTTCAAGGGAGGGCCACTAAAATGGTGAAGGGTCTGGAAACCATGAATCCCTATGAGGAGAGACTTAGGACGTTTTCACACGGGGGCCCCTAAAGCCGGGTGGAGCCATTCCGGAACGGCTCCTGCCGCCGATTCCGGAATGGCTCCGTCGGCGGCAGACTAATTCCTGGTGGACAGCCGGAATTACCTGAAGCTGGAGTTAGCCAGAGTTAGCCTTTTGCCACTCGGAGGACGTTTTCACACGGGGCTTTAAACGGAGGCAAACCTACCTCCGTCCGGCCCCACTCCGGCTCCAGAACCTAAAAGTTCAGACGACGTCGCAGCAAGCCCCTCCTCATCCTGCGCCATCCCTGCCTCACTCCGGGGTCTTGCTTGTCGTGTTTACATGACGTCGCAGCAAGCCCCGCCCCATCTTGCGCAATCCCTGCGCCATCCCTGCGCCCTCCCGGCTTTAGCCCCATATTTCTAATTCCTTTTCTAAAAAGGAATTAGAGGGGCTGCTGCCGGAGGCAATCAGGAGCCCTTCCGGCGGCTGCTGTTTTCGCCGCCGGAACGGCTCTTGATTGCTTCCAGGGGGCTTCCAGGCGGCTTTAGAGCCGCCTGTGTGAAAACGCCCGGAGTGACGCCGGACTTAGGGCTCCGTGCGTTTGAACACACAGAGCGAAAAGCCGGACGGACGCAGGGATGGCACTGGAAGGGGCGGGGTTTGCCGCCGCGCGCGTGTGAACTACGTGGAAATGGAGCCGGAGTGGGGCCGGACGGAGGTAGGATTGCCTCCTCAAAAAGCCCCGTGTGAAAACGTCCTTAGGGAACTGGGTCTGTTTAGCCTGGAGAAGAGACGATTAAGAGGGGATATGATAGCCCCGTTTAAGTATTTGAAGGGAGGTCATGTTGAGGAGGGAACAAGCTTGTTTTCTACTAGGACATGGAACAGTGGATGCAAGCTCCAGGAAAAGAGATTCCACCTCAACATTAGGAGGAACTTTCTGACAGTAAGGGCTCTTTGACAGTGGAACACTCTCCCTCAGAAATTTTGGTGTAGTCTCCTTCTTTGGAGGTCCTTAAACAGAAGCTGAATGGCCATCTGTCGGGGATGCTTTGATTTTGAGTTCCTGCATGGCAGATTGGAGTTGGACTAGATGGCCCTTGGGGTCTCTTCCAACTCTAGGATTCTATGTTTCTAAGACCACAGCCAAAGTGGTGTAGTGGTTTGACCATTGGACTATGGCTCTGAAGACCAGGGTTCGATTCCCTGTTTGAGCATAAAAACCCACTAATTGATCCTGGGCAAGTCATATACTCTCAGCCTCAGACAATGGCAAAATCCCCTCTGAAGAAACTTGCCAATGAAATCCTGTCATATGTTCTCCTTAGGGTTGCCATAAGTCCAAAAGGACTTGGAGGCACACAACAATAACAAAAGTCCAGACAAGGTTGCAACCTCAGGGGTCCATCGTGGGATGCTTCATGCAAAGGGAAAGAGAGACAGATGTCACCCCTTAACCATCTCTTCTCCAGGCGAAACATACCCAGCTCCCTAAGCCGCTCCTCAAAGGGCTTGGTGGTCTCCAGACCCTTCAGCATTTTGTCTCCTCTTCCTCACTTTTGTCAGGGAATGGCCACCTTGGAGGGAAGTGGTCTTGGTGGTCTCCAGACCTCCCCCCTTTTTGGTCACCCTCCTCTGGTCACTCGTCCTGTGTGATCATAGTTGTCTTCCAAAGAGGCTTTCCTCTTGGCTCCAAGATGGTCTGAGATCTGCTTGGAAGACCACCAGGAGCAAAGCCTTTAGTGGCCCACACTTGTGCCTCGGACATTGTTCTCAGACCATTCTCCAGACTTCATTTTAGACAAGTATTCCCTGATTGATAAGTGGCAGTTATAGTGCCACTAATACATCTGGGTTTTTTTTTATTTATTACTCATTTATTTATTGCAATTTTTGCTCTGATATCTCGGCTATGCAGCAGTTCATAAGTGACACACAGTGACTGTGTCTGCACTGCAGAATTAATACAACCACTTTAACTGCCATGGCTGAATGCTATGGGATTCTGGGATATGTAGTTTTGTGAGATATTTAGCCTTCTCTGTCAAGCAGCTCTGGTGCCATAGCAAACTACAAATCCCAGGATTCTGTGGCAGTTAAAGTGGTGTAAATTGCATTAATTAAAGTTAAAGTGGTGTCCAACTGCATTAGTTCTGCAGTGCAGATGCAGCCAGATAGATAGATAGATAGACAGACAGATAGGCATGCAGACAAGCAGGCAGGATGGCTGACATTGGCTCTTCCTAATGGAGTCATTATTTTATGGAGCCTTAAGAAAATATAGAGTCACTCTAAATATTTTGTTAAGACTCCATAAAATAAGAGGAAAACCAACAGAGATGCTCCCCATCTGTTACAACGCTATACTAAGACTGCTGTAAAGTGCATGGGAAAATACGCCTCGCTTCTTTGTCTCCTGGCTTGGAAATGTGCTTTGCTTTGTCCCAGGGGATTTGTATCCTGTACTTTGGAAAAGGCCAAGCTATTTTACTGCAAACCCATTAACAGAGTCTCTTTTTAAGCACTCCTGGTCTGTTGTTTTAAGAGCCTTCAACTCCGCTGAGTTAAGTTCAGCCGGTTATCTCTGAGCCAGGCCCTGGCTGTAATCCTACTATCTTTTTCTTCCCAACTTCTCTGCATGTCCCCTACCACTGAAAAAGTTGTAAAAGCTCTTGGCTAACGTTTTGCACATGTTGGCGAGAGGTGCTGCGGCATCGCTTGTTGCTCCCTTCCATTGCTTTCCATTGCACTAGGTGTCACAGTGTGCTAATCTGCAATAACAGTAGCCTTGTTCGGCTCTCCCATAATGAGGACCCTGGAAAAGGGTCATTTCTCAGCCATATTAGCAATTAAAATAATGAGGGGATGGGGTGGTGGGGAGAAAAGGAGGAGAAGAAGGACTCCATGGCGCCAGCTCCGGGCAGACGCTTCCCCAGCACCACAACCGCAGTTCCTTCCAAGTGGTGAACTCCGCAAAGGTTACCGCCAATTTGCATTTCACTCTTCAGTAATTTCCAAACTTCAGGGTGCAATTAAATCCGAGGCTGAAGTTACGAGGCTGTTGGTGTGCCGAGAGACCTGAATGCCAACCGGCTCCCGTTCTCTGCAGGCTGCCTGATTTATCCGTGATAAAACCACAATGATGCAGGTGGGTTTCCATCTGCAGCTGTAATGGACCCTGACTCCATTAAAGCCCTGACTTATTTATTTATTTCAAGGCCTGGCCTTCTGAAGAGGGTTGCTGTTGTACTGAAGACCTTGAACCTGGGGAATTACTAAAGTCCAAGTCTTCTATGGGATCTTTTATCCTTTGTTTACGGAGGTGGCTAGGGAATAGACAGATAGAAATAAAGCTTTCCAATGAACTGTAATTTATTTAGGGATTCAAACATACAAAGACACTCTAACATATACTCATACACACAAGAACTCAGGAGTAAAGTAGTTAGCTCGCATAAGAAACACAAGGCTTTCTGCTGGTGATAATTATCTGAAGGAGAGGCTGCTCCAACGATGAATGAAGATGGATAGACTCTACCGTTATGAAACGGAAAGGACATTGGACACAGCACAGTGTCACCATGAAATCCAGCCAGATTTGGGGGAGCATTCATGCCCTTAAACCTAGCCTGGAGTGAAGATTGATTATAGTATATCAAAGGATTCTGGATAGGTTGCCTTTGAAGTAGATAATTTCCAAAAGAGGGGAGATGGGATGTTAATGTTATCTCATCTTCAGCCGGTCACATCCTGGCTGCCACTCTTAAATCCTCTAGGTGTGAATGTCCTCCTTTGCAGCTCCTAAGCCTGGCCTTTTTGATCTGCAAATAGTTGTAAATGGAGATGTGGCCTTTTTAGGTGCCTACATGATGCGCGCTTGCTTTGAATTCATGGCAATAGGGCTCATCCCAGCCCAGGGCTATGGCAAGGACCCAAAAAGGGGTCTTTGATGTGAGGATGGTGTTGGTGTGTGGATGATGAGTGTTGTAGTATGCCCTTTGGCACCCAGCAGAGTCTGCAGGACAAGCTGGCTGCTGTGATCCACAGCCACTGTGTAGATTTGCCATCAACTGGCTCAGCTTCTCTTCTCCAGGCAATCCTGTCTTCCTCAGTCAAGAAGACACATTGTAAAGTCCAAAAACATAGCTTTATTAATGCATATAAAAAGTAAAAATAAGATAACTAAGTAAAATCCATTGTGATGAACTTGTCCAGTTCAGCCATGAAAGATTACATCTTTAACAATCCCAAAAGCATTAGATCCAACTTGTTGCAGTTAAAACCACTGCATCCAACCACACACGCTCACATCTTAAACAATAAACAATTCTTAGACAAAGGATTTTCTAAGCCCATCCCATACTCCACCTTCTAGGTGTTAACTTTATGTTAATTGGATAATGACAGTATGATGTATGTTAACCCAGCCTCTTGTTGTCCATCATCCACCACGTGAGTAACTTTTCCAAGCTAACGATGTTTACGTATTTGATATATCTTTGTTATCCATAACAAAGTCTGGTTCCATTAGTTTTACCTCTGGGAAAGTACATTGTTGATGTCTCTGTTACCACCTGGCGTTGATTCACCCTGTTTCTCTAAATATTGTTTGTGCCTTGTCCAGAAACTGTTCTCAAGTAGAAAATTACAGACACACACACACATCTTTACATTTCACCTTTGACTATATATCCCATTCATATCCTAACAGATGGAATTGGAGGATTCTGGCTGCCAGGAGGAGAAAAAAAGGTTTCCCCTTATTATAACAGAGCATCACAGTTGGATTATAGGGAAAGGAAGTAATTGTTTTATTGTTTATACTGTACTATTTATTCCTTTTGGATGTCGTTTTTTAATGTTATGTTTGAGTTTTTTATTGGATCTATTGGAACTGTTGATTGTAATGGATGATGATGATGATGATGATGATGATGATGATGATGATGATGATTCTGGGGGGAAAGGAAAGGAAGAAGATTCAGGTTTGAATCCTGTGGGTGAGATGAATGCCCCTTTGCAGGCATCATGGAAGGAGGAATCCCACAACCATCTATTCAGACACCCAAAAACCAGCCAGGCTGTGCAAGAGGCAGCCAAGAGCCCCAACAGGATGACAGGAAGAGGAACGGCCATCAAGGTTTAGGTAAAAGCAGCTAGACTAAACTCTTCCCTTATCACCCCATATGCGGTTGCAGTAAAGACCTGAAGCGAGAATCGTTCAGACCATTGTATTCCCCATCACCATGTACAGATGTGAGAGCTGAACTGTGAAGAAAGCGGGTAAGAAGAAAATCAATGCATTGGAGAGAAATGTGGTGCTGGAGAAGAGTGCTGAGGATACCTTGGACAGCCAAAAAGGCAAGTAAATTAAAAGATATTAAAAGAGCTGGCAAATATCTCAGAGCCACTGGTCATAATAATCTTTGAGAACTCCTGGAGAACAGGAGAAGTCCCAGCAGACTGGAGGAGGGCAAACATTGTCCCCATCTTCAAAAAAAGGAAAAAAAGAGGATCCCAACAACTATCGCCCAGTTAGTCTGGCATCAATACTGTTCATTAAACAGAGGGTCTGTGAACATTTAGAAGGGAATGCCATAATCACTAAAAGTCAACATGGGTTTCTCAAAAAGAAGTCATGCCAGACTAATCTGATCTCTTATTTTGATAAAATTACCAGCTTGCTAGATGAAGGGAATGTGGTAGACATAGTATATCTTGATTTCAGTAAGGCTTGTGACAAGGTCCCCCACAATATTCTGGCAAACAAGACAGTAAAATGTGGGCTAGACAATACAACTGTTAGGTGGATTAGTAACTGGTTGACTGACCAAACCTAAAGGGGGCTCAGCAATGGTTGTTCCTCTTCTTCTTCCTCCTGGAGAGAAGTGACCAGTGGGGTGTCCAGTGGGGTTCTGTCCTGGGCCCAGGGCTATTCAACATCTTGATCAGTGACTTGGATGAAGGAATAGGGGGCATGCGTCTCAAATTTGCAGAGGACACCAAATTAGGAGGAATAGCCAATACCCCAGAAGACAGGATGAAAATTCAAAATGTTCTGAATGTTGAATAGATTAGAAAGCTGGGCCAAAGCTAACAAAATGAATTTCAGCACAGAGAAATGTAAAGTACTGCACTTAGTCAGAAAAAATGAAATACATAGATAACGTGACTTATACATGTGAAAGGGATCTAGGAGTCCAGGTAGACCACAAGTTGAACATGAGTCAACAGTGTGATGCCACAACTAAAAAATTAATATGATTCTAGCACTCTAGGCTCCAACAGGAATGCCTAGATCTAGGGAAGTAATAGTACCACTCTCTTCTGCTTTGTTCAGACCTCACCTGGAATATTACGTTCAGTGCTAGTCACAACAATTCAAGAGTTGCCCGCTCTTTCCTTACTCCATTCCTTTATCTCCCAAGACCAAAACCTTTGAAGTAATTTGAAGAGGAAATTCAGCATACTTCCAGACATATGGGACAAGAACTGAAAGGAAGAGGCAGAGTTTTGTAAGAAAGATGGGGACCTGCTTGTGACAAAAGAAAATAAATCAGGAGGTAAAGGCAGAAAAATGGTTGATGACATGGAGAACTTTTTTAAAAATGCAGAACAATGCAGTCCTCCTTTGTTGTGGTGTGCCTTCAAGTCACTTCCGACTTATGGCAACCCTAAGGCAAAACTATCATGGCGTTTTCTTGGCAAGGTTTGTTCAGAGGAGATTTTGCCATTGCCTACCTCTGAGGCTGAGAGAGTGTGACTTGCCCAAGGTCAACCAATGGGTTTCCATGGCCAAGCTGGGAACTGAACCCTGGTCTCCAGAGTCATAGTCAAACCACTATGCCTGGCTGGCTCTGGTCCTCCTAAGCAAGGGTTAAACCCCTCGCTTGCCATTTCTGTCCAGTACTGGCCACACTGGTGAAGACCTGAGTCCCACTTTTCAAGGCTGGTCTTCCTTTTTCCGCTCCCCAAAGATAAAGTGTGCAGCCAGGGCTGATTATTTTTTTCCCCGACAGAAGAGGGCTGTTGTCCCTTTAAGTTTCATCACAAATTTAATGGGATACTTTTGAACTTCAGTCTGATGATTTCCTCTCTCTTTCTTTGCCTCCATCAATTTGGCCTGAGATTTCTTTCTTTCCCTCTATTATCCACCCTGATTAACTCAACTGCACCTGTCAGCTTTTATTCCATGGAGCGGGGAAGCCTGTTAAAATGCATGAGTTTTTATCACATTTGCTCTTTCTTGGCCAGCAACGCTCAACCAGAAGCAGGCAAGAGGAAGGAAGGAAGGAAGGGAGGAGGCCAGCCCCAGGCGTTCGTTCGGCTCCTCTGATGAAAGAAGAGAGCGACTGGCTTCTGGCAGGCAGAAAATAAACTCATCCCATGCAAACAAATCAGGGATGCCAGCAAATGCTATTATTCCCACTGCCAGAAGCTTCTGGAAACTGACAGCCCAGAAGTCCCAGAAAGTGGACTGTCCTCTCGCGTAGTTCACTCACGTGAAACTTTAAAGCTCTTGCACTGGGTCAGCTTGGCGTATGTGTCTTACCTTTTGCTCACAGTGCATGCATGCCAATTCCACCACAAACCTAGAAGGTCCATCCCTCTTTCTGAAGATTCACAGAACCATCCATAGAAGTATATTGCATCGATAGAAGTACAGTGTCTAGATCAAGGGAATTCGTAGTCCCACTCGATTCTGCTTTAGTCAGGCCTCACCTGGAATAATCCTGTGTCCAGTTCTGGGCAAAACAATTCAAAAAGGATGTGGAGAAACTGGAGCGTGTCCAGAGGAGGGCAACCAAAATGGTGGAAGGTCTGGAAACCATGCTTTATGAGGAGAGGCTTAGGAGCTTATCGCTTGGCTTTTTAAAGACCACCACCTGAGTCTAATCCAGTTTCAAACAGCTCTTACAGTAAATTGGTTCTTCCTAATGTTTTGGTGGAATCTCTTTTTCTTGTACTTTATGACTTGTCCAAGCTGAGCCGGGAATCGAACCCTGGCATCCAAAGTTGTAGTCCAATGCTCAAACCACTACACCATGCTGCAAAACTACAGATCCCAGGATTCCATAGGATGGAGCTACAAGTGCTTAAAGTGGTTTCAAACTGCATTATTTCTGCAGTGTAGATGCACCCTACCTGGAGTTCAACAAATCCCCCTTTCTGAATCTGATGCTGAATGAGGAGCAACTTAGGGAGCTAGACATACCCAACTCCCCAAGGAGCTTATCGCCTGGCTTTTTAAACCGCTTTACTTCTAGCTGGTTTAATCTTAATTTGGGCAGCATCCTGATTTTATCAGATTTTTTTGCCGCTGAATTTGCCGCCCAACTACAGCCTGGGTCCATCCCTGCTTCCAGAGCTGCTCTTCATAGCAGCCCATTTTCTTAAGCTGGAAAATTCCTGGATCCGAAAAGAGCCGCAATGAGCCCTGGTGGCGCAGTGGTTCAATGCCTGTCCTGCAGCCACTGACTCATAGACCACAAGGTTGCGAGTTCGATACTAGCCAGGGCTCAGGCTAGACTCAGGCCTGCATCCTTCCAAGGTCGCTAAAATGATCCCCAACTGTTGGGGGGCAATGAGCTTACAGTTGTAAACCGCTTACATATCCCATAGCTATATATAAATTAAGCTATATATAAATGAAGCTGCTTTGCTTTGCTTAAGAAAATCCACATTTTTTGTGTGTGCAGAATATCATTTACTCTGCAGGAATGCTGTCTTTTGCACTTTCTATGCATAAAACGACATCCTTGTGCGGAAAATTTCGTTATTGTGCACAATAATTCCTGGGCTGGCAATAGTTCTTGAAAATTGTGCAGGTTTTTCTTTTTGAGAAATCTCTTTTGCCGGGGAGAAAAATGGCAAAATTATTCATTGATTGTGGTTTGCAGGAACAAAATTTGCAAAAATCCACACCTCTTCCGCCCCGCTGCCAGCCCCAGTCCAGTCTGCAATGCAGGTGAAGAGGGAAACCATCCCATTTGGCAATTTGTGGGGCAGCCAGGACTGTTTTCTTCTTCTTTGCATGAGGCCAAGACAGAGAGGAGAAGAAGAATCTGTGCAAACAGTACCAAAGTGGAGTGTGTTGATGTTAATATGGACGCAAAGTACTGCCGTTTGCAATGATGTTTCTGCTTACTGTTCTTTTCCCCCCTTCCCTATTCTGTCTTACTTTCTTTTGCTCCCTGGGAAAAACAAATAAATCTTTCAAGGTGCATTGTGTCAAAGCCCAAAACCAGCAGCGAATGCGCTTGTGTAGCACGCGACGCAGGCAAACACGGCGTGCTTCTGGTCTATCAAAACATTTTCTCCTTAGCTGCAGATTTGCTGCTTTGCTAATGCTAATTTCACCGTCCAATTATATCCGGTTTGCCTTTTCTCCTTTTAATAAAAACGAAAGCATCCGGAAAGGCTGCTGTGCCCAGGAAAGCGGCAGATCTGACATAATTAAAAAGTGACTTCAATCAGGCTGTTTTCCTAATGGTTTGTCATATCAAGCTGCAGCTCCCAGCGAGCAAAGCCCCCCCCCCCACTTCCATTCCCAACCCCCTGAGGCATCATTTACATTTCTTAATAACCCCTCATTAATATTCATGACGTGGGGAGGATAATGGCGACTGAGTGCACACCACTAATTCAATTTTGCAAAGGCGCCGTGTGTTTAGTTAATCACCGGGGGACCTGGGTTACTCAGTACAATTATTTATTCAGAATTAGATTTCGAGGCATCTCAAATGAAAAGTGCCCAAAGAATACAATTACAAAGGGGGAGATGCCATGCCTTTTCTCTGCCTGGCCAGGTCCCTGTGGCGGATTGCTCTTTGCAGCACTTCTCCTGGTCCCAGACCGGGCTGGAGAGGGAATAGCTCATTTTATTTTTGCTAAGGGTTTTCCGGTCCTGACAGGAGCTGCCATTTCTGGTGGTGTTCCTTGGCTTTGAGGGTCTCTGCCAAAGGGGACCTTTCCTGTTGTTGTTATTCGCTCTCAAGTTGACCTCGAGTCAAGGTGAGACATCTCCAAGACATCTTATCCTCCAATGCTCTGCTCAGGTCCTGCAAATTCATACCCAGGACTTCCTTAATAGAGTCCATCCATCTAGCATGTGGATTTCCTCTCTTTCTACAGCCCTCCACTTTTCTTAGCATTATTGTCCTTTCCAATGAATCATGCCTTCTTATGATGTGGCCAAAATATAACAGCCTCAGTCTGATCATCTTGGCTTGATCTGTTCTAGGACCCATTGGTTTGTCTCTTTGGCCATCCATGGTATCCTCAGCACTCTTTTCCAGCCCCACATCCTCTCAAATGAGTTCCTTATCCTTCTATCATAGTCTCCAACATTTCAAAGATGGAAATTTCATGGATGGACATATCCTTCCCTGCTCTGCTCTGGTCCTGCAAATTCGTACCAGTGACCTCCTTAGTAGAGTCCATCCATCTGGCATGCAGCCTTCCTTTCTTTCTGCTTCCCTGCATCTTTCTTAGCATTATTGCCTTTTTCTAATTAGTCATGCCTTCTCAAGATATGGCCAAAGTACGACAGCCTCAGTCTAGTCATCTTGGCTTCCAGAGAGATTTGTTCTAAAACCCATGTATTTCCTCCCCACCATATACTACCATCTTAACTAAAGACTGAAACAACATGCAGGCATCTGACCAACATTTCCAATTGTTTTTCTCCTGTTTGGTTTGTGACATCTTGCCTGAAGACCAAGAAGAAGCCAGTGGAGCTTCAAAAGTTTGCAACAAGTATAATATTGTGCATTTTGGTTGGCCAATAAAGGCATCGCTGTTTGGTGGGGTTTTGTTTGATTTTGCTAAACACAGCTACCCCTGAATGTTTCCTAAGACCATTGGTTTGTCCTTTTGGCTCTCCATGGGATCCTCAGCATCTTCTCCAGCCCCACTTTCTCTCAAATGCATTGGTTTTCGTCCTATCCTCTTTCTTGACTGTCCAGCTCTCACATCCATTGATGGGAATAATAGGGAATACAATGGTTTGTATGATTCTGACTTTTGTGCTGTGCTGTATATCTTTACATTTTATGAACTTTTCTAGTTCTTTCATAGCCACCCTTCCCATTCTTAATCCTTATTTCTTGGCTGCGGTCCTTGTTTCTATCAAGTAAGGAGGAAATTTAGAAGTTTAAACAGTAACTAACTTGTGAAAATCACGCAATTGACATTAAAATGTGACTAAAATGAGATTGACACAAGAGCCATTATCCCATGAATAACCAGGGAATAACCAGGCAATAAATAGCAAAAAGTCATTCATGGGATTTGAATGATTTCCTACTGTTTCTTGCCTGGTTATTCACGGGATAATGGCACTTTAATCGTGTTTCATCTCGACATCGTGTGAAAGCCATTAGTGCAATTGCAGGATTATGACGGGTTAATCACAGTTTATATTTCCAACTGTCCTCCATGTGATAAACTCGTATGAGAACTCTTTTACTGTTTCTGTTTCCTCATTGTCTGTGTTGAATCTATGTAAATTCTGCTTGTCTCCATGCTGTTAAACCCTCCTGCAATTATTGCATTGCTCTGGAAAAAGGTGGCAAAGCATTTTGAAGTATTACTTATTCCTTTGTTCTTAAGGACGTCCAAGAAAGAGACTCCATCACACTCTGAGGAAGTGCGTTCCCCTGTCCAACAGCTATTCCCATCAGGAACACACAACAACAACAACAATGGGATATAGGATGAGGGACACTTGGCTTAACAAGACTATATGTTAAAGGTATCTAGGATTCCTAGTAGACCATAAGCTGAACAGGAGTCAATAGTGTGATGCAGCAGCTAAAAAGGTCAATGCGATTCTAGGTTGCATCCATAGAAGTATAGTGTTTAGACCGAGGAATGTAATAGTGCGACTGTATTCTGCTTTGGTCAGGCCTCACCTGGAATAGTCCTGTGTCCAGTTCTGGGCCCCATAATTCAAAAAGGAGGTTGAGAAGCTGGAGTGTGTCCAGAGGAGGGCGACTAAAATGGTGAAGGGTCTGGAAACCATGAATCCCTATGAGGAAAGATTTAGGGAACTGGGTATGTTTAGCCTAGAGAAGAGACGGTCAAGAGGGGATATGATAGCCCTCTTTAAATATTTGAAGGGGTGTCATGTTGAGGATGGAGCAAGCTGTCAGGTCCAACATGCCCACAGGTCTCCTTTCAGATCCTAAAAACTGATCCAAGACTTAAAGTCTGCAATAAAGAAAAAATAGCAGACAGGTCCATGACTTCTTTGACAAGTCTGAAGTTGAAGCATATTGAAACACTTTTATAGAACATAGCCATGTCCCTCGCCATAGGTTGGTGTAACTCAGTGATTGGTCACCAATTCCCACGCTCCGGCCATTAACATTTACCGTCCAGAAAGTCCAGCAATTGTCATGATGCGTATGAAACTGTAGCTTCCCACCGACAATAGACAAAACAACCTTGAAGTAACACTGCTCTCTGTGTGTGTGATATATCACCTGGGACTGGGATCACGTATTTATCAATATCATCATATATATATGTGTAACATAATTAACAACCGAATATATAAAAATCTAAAAGCACCACTTATTAAAACCATCAAACAATCTATTTATACATAAAACGCTTTCCAAACCTTTCTCATTATCTCTTTAACCATATTTTTAAACTCAAGCCTCTCGCTTCAGCCAAGGTGGAAACATCCCACAAACACGCATTGAAAAGGAGCCTTTCACTTCCCAGCCTTTTTTAAATCTCTTTTTAAACTCATTAACCCTTACAGCATAACCTCAACTATCTATTATCAATCTCATCTCTAATCAAAATCAGTCAGGACAAATTCTGGCAGGAAAGCATTCAGGTAATGCATTCCTGACACAAGCTTATTTCCTGCTGCTCCAGAGAAGAGGACAAGGAGCAATGGATGCAAAGTACAGGAAAAGAGATTGCACCTAAAAATTAGGAAGAACTTACTAACACATTAGAGATGTTTGACAGTGGAATACACAATCCCTTGGAGATTTTGGTGGAGTCTCCTTCTTTGGAGGTCTAAAGAGAGGCTGGATGGAAATCTGTCAGGGATGCTTTGATTGTGAGTTCCTCCATGGCAGAATGGGGTTGGACTGGATGGCCCTTGGGATCTCTTCCAACTCTATGGACCTTATCACACGCAGGCCACAAAGCGATAAGAAAGCGAAATAAGAATAAATCCAGGAATAAACCGAAAGAAACCCCACAATACGTAAATGGCTATCAGACGCAACTAGCATCATTGCTCAATTAAGGAAAGTGCGATGAAGCGCTCCCGGGAACCGTATTTGCTGTTCGCACACAATTGAGAAAATCCCGGACATAACCAAGCAATGATGCCCTGCACATGCTCAGTACAGCCGCGGCTGTCACTTGCCGCGGCTGTCAAACACACCCCTTCCCAAGCCGGCTGTCCCCCAAACCCCTTCCCAAGCCGGCACAGGGTCCACGCTCCAAGGAGAATGTCCTCAGAGAGGCGCCTCTCCGAGGACGTTCTGCTCGGAGCTCAGGCCCCGCGCAGGGCCCGAGCTCCAAGGAGGACCTCCTCAGAGAGGCGCCTCTCCGAGGACGTTCTGCTCGCAGCTCAGGACCCGCGCAGGATCCGAGGTCCAAGGAGGACCTCCTCAGAGAGGCGCCTCTCCGAGGACGTTCTGCTCGGAGCTCAGGCCCCGCGCAGGGTCCGAGCTCCAAGGAGGACCTCCTCAGAGAGGCGCCTCTCCGAGGACGTTCTGCTCGGAGCTCAGGCCCCGCGCAGGGTCCGAGCTCCAAGGAGGACCTCCTCAGAGAGGCGCCTCTCCGAGGACATTCTCCTCGGAGCTCAGGCCCCGCGCAGGGTCCGAGCTCCAAGGAGGACCTCCTCAGAGAGGCGCCTCTCCGAGGACGTTCTCCTCGGAGCTCAGGCCCCGCGCAGGGTCCGAGCTCCAAGGAGGACCTCCTCAGGTCCTCCTTGGAGCACAGGCGGGGGCGGGGAAATGCTCCCCAATACGTATTGTCTTTTCAAACTGATAAGGTCCCTACGGTAAAAGCGAAATGATTCCCGTCGCACACTTGTACTTCCTGAAGAAACCGAAATACAAAAGATCTCGGTTCTTGCAGCATTCTGTCAGGGTTCTGTCGGGGTTCTGAGCGACGTCGTGTGGACACACGGAAAAATAATACATATCAGGTCAGGATTTCGTTTGGGTTCTGACTGCTTTGGGCCCCCTGTGATAAGGTCCTATGATTCTGTGCTGGAAAAGAAGGGTTAGAGAGAGGTAGAGGCTGAATTCTGAAGACAGGGGACAGTCACTGAAAAGAACCAGTGCCTTCTCAGCTCATCCCAGTGGATTCCAGTGATGCACAGTGCAATTGCTTGTACTGAGTTTCCCAAGGACAATCCATGGCTGTTCATTAGAGACAGAAGAGCTTCATCCCAGGGCTGGTGTGTGTTTGTATGCCAAGATGCAGAAGACGCGAACCTTCAAGCTCCTTGCTTGGTTATTTGGACCTTTCGGAAATATTCCTGGGCTTTGCTGGTTTTTTAAAAAGTGTATCTATCCTCTTTGCTCCTTGGTCCTGAGAATCCCATCTGGATTTCCTTTGGGCCTCTGCCTTGTTAACATGATTTTTTGGTTTCTATTTATAGGAAAGGTGGGCAAGGGGAAAAAAAGTTTTCCCTACACATGAGGAATCCCTATTGATTAAGAAGGAGCCATTGTGGGATTCTTCACACACTTCATGAGGTCTTTGTGAACAAGTTGTGTGCAGGGAAATAAAGCTATTTTTCCCTAGGCAAAAAATACCCTCCTTAATTTTTTGCACAGAAAGCATGTTTCCCCTTACGTTTAATAATAAATCATATACATGTAAATTCATGCTTCTTAGTCTTGCTCAAAATGGAGGATATTTTTGGAATCCTGGAAAGAAGGTTCAAATGGAGGACATGCCTGGGAAGCGGAGGACACCTGGTCACCCTGTTCTCGACATATACATGAAATCCCTGGGAGACTTCACAAAATATGATTAGTGATCAGGAACAGCACAGAAACCTTCCATGTTCTTGCACAGAAGGAAGAAATCTACCAGAAACTGTTCGTTTTTGCACGAGAGGATGAAAAAGACGAAGATGAAGAGATCATCATCATCATCATCTTCATCACCATCATAATCTTGCAAAAGCAAAGGTGGAGCCCCTGGGCTTTGGTTTTCCTGGCATGTCCCTTTGGCACTCTTTTGCAACCTGTGCCTACCGAGCCTCCATCCTCATCCTCATCCTCATCCTCATCCTCATCCTCATCCTCATCCCTGCGTACCCCCCCCCAGTGTTTCCGTGGGTCGGGGGCTCTCTGGGGGACTGTCAGAGGCCCTGATAGACAGCTCCAAGGAAGGCCCATCATGCCAGCGATGATGGAAAGGTGGAGGCGGCAATGGAGGGAAATGGGGTGGGGAGGGCTCTTGTCACTTCTTTATTTGTAGAGGCGAAGAAGGCTTGTCAGGTGAGAGATGGATGGGCGACAAGCTGCAGGTGATGTGCATCCCTGGCTCCTCTCTTCATTTGCACAAGCAAATGAAAAACGAGTTTTGACCCCAGGTGTCTCTGAGTGAGTTGCAGCAGAGGCCAAGTTTGCAGAGGAGGCCAAGCGAAGGCTACAACCAGCGGCTGCTGCTGCTGCTGTTTCTGGACATAGGAAAGAACCACTCGGCTGGTCCGAATGGCATCTTATGCCTTGCAAGGGTCCAGAACCAGCATAGCCTCAAGGCCAGTTGTAGCCCAGCCGAAGGACACAATGCAGTGGGACCAGAGGTGGCTGGTGGATCTGTGGGTACAGGGACGGTGAACCCACACTTGGTCTCATGGTCACCCCGCATGCAGCTCTTTGGTAGGGCAGGGGACCAGTACCATTAAGGTACTGGAACCGATTCCCTTCAGCACTGAAGGGAAAACTAGCATGGCTTCTCCTGGGCTGACCGAGAAAAGAGAGCCAGCATGGATTGAGTGTTTCACTATGACTCTGAGGACCAGGGTTCACAACAACGACAACAGCTTAGAAAAGTGTGCATCCCCTTTAAACTGTGCTGCATCTGCACTGCAGAATTAGTGCAGTTTGGCACTGGTTTAACTGCTACAGCTCCATCCCAGAGCTCTCTGAGAGAGAGAAACGAACTGTTCAACAGTGGAAGACACTCCCTCGGAGATTTTGGTGGAGGTTTTTGAACAGAGGTTAATAATAATAATAATAATAATAATAATAATAATAATAATAATAATTTTATTTATACCCCGCCCCTCTGTCAGACAATCGGGGTGGCTCACAGCAGTTAAAACTCATACAATATTAAAATGCAATCCAAAATCCCACAACCCTCCCACCCCTTAAAAAAAATTAAACTAATAATAACATTAAAACATGATGATTAAAACATTAAATTAAAATAAACAGTCCAGGAACAAATAAACAAATAATAGGCAGGTCAACAATTGCAGCCAAGACAGAAAAGGGAAAAAGGGGACTCCTGAGGCCGGGAAATCTAATCGAGAAAGGCCTGCCGGATGGGTGGCCATTGGTCACAGGGGTGCTTTGGTGTCTTCCTGCATGGCAAAAGGGGGTTAGAATAGATGGCCCTTGGGGGTCCCTTTCAACTCCGTGATTCTATGATTCTATGAAGGATACATAATGCAGACATGCAAGTGGGACATTACACAAGGCACGTGTTATGCAGCCCTTTTGTTGCACAACTGAACCCAAGGCATCACATGTGCAACCAAGCATACAACAAAATATACTTGTGCATCCACACACAATGCATGAGCAGATCAATGTGGAATGTGCACCTAACAGAATTCTCATAGAATCTTAGAATTGGAAGGAACCACAAGGACCATCTTGTCTAGCCTCCTGCTAGGTAGGAATGCACAGCTAAAGCACACCTGAAAGATGTCCATCCAAACTGTGGACTTTATGGCACCGATATCACACTTGACTCAGGCCTGCATCCTTCCGAGGTCGCTAAAATGAGTACCCAACTGTCGGGGGGCAATGAGCTTACAGTTGTAAACCGCTTAGATATCTGAAAGATGTCCATCCAAACTGTGGACTTTACCGCACCGATATCGCAGAGAACTCTAGCATCAAAATATTGCATATGTTCTTAACTCTGGGCAAATCATAGAATCATAGAGTTGGAAGAGACCCCAAGGGCCATCCAGTCCAACCCCTTTCTGCCATGCAGGAACTCCCAATCAAAGCATCCCCAATGACAAGTGGCCATCCAGCCTTTGTTCAAAGACCTCCAAGGAAGGAGACTCCACCAAAATCTCCATTGAGGGAGTGTCTTCCACTGTCGAACCGCCCTTACTGTCAGGAAGTTCCTCCTAATGTTGAGCTGGAATCTCTTTTCCTGGAGCTTGCTCCCATTGTTCCGGGTCCTAGTCTCTGGAACAACAGAAAACAAGCTTACTGAAATCAAGATATACTATATCCACAGCATTCCCTTCATCTACCAAGCTGGTAATTTTATCAAAAAAAGAGATCAGATTTGTCTGGCATGACCTGTTTTTCTGAAACCCATGTTGACTTTTTGTGATTCTGAAATTATCTTCCAGATGTTCACAGACTCTCTGTTTAATGATCTGCTCCAGAATCTTTCCGGGTATTGATGTCAGACTAACTGGACGATAATTGTTGGGATCCTCTTTTTTCCCCTTTTTGAAGATGGGGACAACGTTTGCCCTCCTCCACTCCGCTGGGACCTCTCCTGCAGCCATCTTCTACAGAGATAATGGTGCAAATTACAAATGCCAGAATTCTGCAGGATGCATCCAAATGGAATCAAAGTACTATAGTTATGTAATGCCTTTGCATGAATTCACATAAGGCGAACGTCAAAGAAGGAACATTTTCAACACAGGCAAGTCGACCAGGTGCTTACTTTCCTCATCTTTGCATCCTCTCTTTCTTCTGCCTCTATCCTTCATGTTCAAAGCTCTGCTCTAAAACATGATTTAATGTGGGCAGAAATGCTGCATTTGGTCCGTCAATATCTGACATCGCAGTTTGCAATTCTAGTCTGCAAGCCACCTCTCTGCCATCCCTCCCTGTGTTTTCTCAGCTTTCCGTTCAACATCCCCTGCTCTCTCTATTTGCCTTTAATTCAATATTTCCTCTCCGCGATCCATCTCTCTTTATCGGATAATGCCACTCAGTTATTGAATCCTGTCCTGCAAGTGCAGCGGGGAATTCAGCTTCCTGGGCAGCAATAAAGTTGGACTGGAGTCTCTGGAGGCCGAGAGGAGCCAAATTCAGTTGGAGGAGACCAAATAACTTGTAATAGTGCCACTCTGTTCTGCCATTCTGTCCAGGCCTCACCTGGAATAATCCTGTCTCCACATGGAACCCTGGGCCAAAACTAACAAAATGAATTTCAACAGGGAGAAATGTAAAGTACTGCACTTAGGGCAGAAAAACGAAAGGCATAGATATAGGATGGGCAATACCTGGCTGAATGAGACTTATACGTGTGAAAGGGATCTAGGAGTCCTAGTAGACCACAAGGTGAACATGAGTCAACAGTGCGATGCTGCAGCTAAAAAGGCCAATGCAATTTTAGGCTGCATCAGTAGAAGTATAGTGTCTAGATCAAGAGAAGTAATAGTGCCACTCTATTCTGCTTTGGTCAGGCCTCTCCTGGAACAATCCTGGGTCCAGTTCTTGGCACTACAATTCAAAAGGGATGTGGACAAGCTGGAGCATGTCCAGAGGGGGGCAACTAAAATGGTGAAAGGTCTGGAAACCCCCAAGCCCTATGAAGAATGGCTTAAGGAGCTGTGTATGTTTAGCTGGAGAAGAGTAGGTTAAGGGGTGACATGATGTCCCTGTTTAAATGTTTGAAGGGAGGTCATTTTGGGGAGGGAGCAAGCTTGTTTTCTGCTGCTCCAGAGAATAGGAGACAATGGAGCCTCAATGGATTCAAACTAGAGGAAAAGAGATTCCAGCTCAACATTAGGAAGAACTTCCTGATAGTAAGGGCTGTTCGAAAGTGGAACACACTTTCTGGGAGAGTGAAGGATTCTCCTTGTTGGAGGTTTTCAAACCGAGGCTGGGTGGTTATCTATCGGGGGTGCTTTGATTGAGAGTCCCTGCATGGCAGAATGGGGCTGGACTGGATGGCCTTTGGGGTCTCTTCCAACTCTCTGGAGTTTATCACAGTGGAAAAAGAAACGGGATATTAGCGCAATACTCCCATCAATATCCCATGAATATCGCACGATAACACCATGATTTTCATGCAACGTCTTTATTATTGTGCAATTATCCCGTGAATAAAGCGGCAAAATCACACCGCTTTTTATTTTCTGGAAAATCCATGCTGCCGACGCCATGGGGAAACCACAGTGTTATTGTGCGATATTTACGGGATATTGACGGGAGTATTGCGCTAATATCCCGTTTCTTTTTCCAGTGCGATAAACTCCTATGATTCCATGGTTATTCTAAATAAAAGAGGCCATAAGAAGACGTCGCGTCGGATGCATTAAGCCACTTGGTTTCCGCATCTGCTGAGGTCCTAAGAATTGGGTTCATACACTCAGAATCGACACCTTTCCCCATCTTTTAGTCTCAGATATTTATTCTCCGCTTGCATTAAACCACCGCCGGCTTCATACGTCTTCTTTATTAACACAACTTGCCAAGCTTTCCAATATCTTTGCAACGTCCGCAGTAAAGATGTCGATTTCCTCAGAGCGACCGTATTCCCGAAAACTGTCACTTTATCTGCTGCTCCTTTATCCGGATGCTCCATAAAAAGGATGGCAGAAGATGCCCAGCGCCACGCGACGGCTCTCTCCTTCTTCTTTCTCCAGAGAAAAGATTTGTTAAGTTAATTTCATCCTTCGCCCCAGAAGAAGAACCAGGAAAATTATATATATTTTTAATTCTGGGCCTCTCTTTGGAGGCATCTCCTGCAGAGATAATGGCGCAAAGTCTGCTATTAATGGCACAGGAGAAATGGAGGACGGGGGGAGGACGGGGGCATTTGGATTAAGGCTGTTTGTCAAGCTTTGGAGCAATTAGCGTTTCTTCTGTAAGCATATTTTATACATATACACACACACACACACACACACACACTATATAATACATATATGCATATGTACATATATATATATATATATATATATATATATATATACACACACAATATATATATATATATATATATTCTCACACAGACACTATGTATACATATATAACACACACACACACACACAATGTATACATTATATATATATATATATATACACACACACACACACACATATATGCACACACACACACTATATGTGTGTGTGTATATATGCACACTATATACATATATACATATATATATATATATACACACACATACACACACTATATATAATACATATATACATATATATATATACACACACACACACACACACACTATATATATATATATATATATATACACATAAACACACACACTATATACTCACACACACACTATGTATACGTATATATAATACATACAAACATACACACAATGTATACATATGCACACACACACACTATGTGTGTGTGTGTATAATACACACTATATACATATATATATATATATACACAGATACACACACTATATATATATATATATATATAATACATATATATATATATGTACATATACATATATATATATATACACACACACACTATATATATATATATATATATATATATATATACTCACACACACTATGTATACATATATATAATACATACATACACACACACACAATGTATACATATATATATATATATATATATACACACACAACACACACACACATATACATATATGTTCACTGCCAAATTACTTCATATATGGCTGAAAATGAAATGCATTTACTGCACTCTGTAAACATAGCCGTTACGACTCTTTTTCGCTCCTGGATGCATTTCCCAAAAAGAGACACTTGGGTTGCATCCGCACTGCAGAAATGATCCAGTTTGACACCGTTTTGTGTGCCAAGGCTCAATACTGTGGACTCCTGGGAATTGTAGTTTGTTGTTGCAACAAAGCTCTCTGAAAGAGAAGGCTCAATGCCTCACAAAATTCCCAGAATTTCCATTGCATTGAGCCAGGGCAGTTAAAGCAGTGTCAAACTGGATTATTTCTGCAGTGCGGATGCTGCCAAAGCTTCTAAACTCCCATCCGCACTGCAGAAATAATCCAGTGTGACACTGCTTTAACTGCCCTGGCTCAGTGCTAGGGAACCTTGGAAATTGTAGTATATTGTGGCACTGGAGCTCTCTGATAGAAGACTAAATATCTCAGAAAACTATAATTCCCAGAATTCCATAGCACAGAGGCAGGGTAGTTAAAGCGCTCTCTCTCAAACTGTATTATTTCTGCAGTGAATTTTGGCACCAAACTTCTGGGGGGTATATCCAGACCGCAGAATTAAATCAGTTTGACACCACTTTAACTGCCATGGTTTTATTTGACAGAATCCTGGGATTTGTAGTTTTGGGGAGGTATTCAATCTATTCTGTCAGAGCGCTCTGGTGCATTTTCAAACTACAGATCCCATGATTCCTCAGGATAGACTAATGACACTTAAAGTGGTGTCAAACTGATTTAATTCTGCAGTGTGGATGCTCCCCAAACCAGAACTTCAATTACACCAATACAGGTCCAATCCACATTGTAGAAATAATCCAGTTTGAGACCACTTTAACCGCAATGGCTCAGTGCTAGGGAATCCTGGGAATTGTAGTTCTGTGAGACGCGTAGCCTTCTTTGTCAGGGAGCTCTGGTGCCCCAAGAAACTAGAATTCCCAGGATTCCCTAGCACTGAACCAAGGCAGTTAAAAGCGGTGTCAAACTGGATTATTTCTGCAGTGTGGATGGGACCACAGCTTGAGTCTCCCTTATTCAAAATGCTTGGGTCCAGAAGTGATTGGGATTTTGGGATATTTTGGGATATTTTGCACTTGCAAAATAGTCTAAATAAAGTCTAAATAAACATTAAATCCATTTATGTTTCGTATATACCTTACACAACATTTTCCAAACAGTTTTGTGCATGAAGCAAACTTTGTGTACACTGAACCACCCGAAAGCAAAGGTGCCACTCTCTCAGCCACCCATGGGGAGAACTACAAATCCCAGGACCCCATAGGACTGCATTTTGGCAGAAGCCCTGCTCCCTGGTTTTATGCAATTTACGCACACAAAGGCTGCAGAATTAATGCAGTTTGCAGGATGCCCAACTAAATGGAAGGCAACTTCGTCCTACGTCTCTAATTTAAGACTAAGGGCAGGGGTGACCAGGTGTCCTCCTTTTCCAGGACATGTCCTACATTTCAGCCTTCTGTCCAGGAGGAATTCAAAAAACGTCCTCCATTTTGAGGATGTCTAAGAAGCATGGATTTACATTCGCATCAGTGTTTCGAGCTTTTATTTGGTCATGTCCTCCATTTTTTTCCTCGAATGTCCTACATTTTGCAGTGCCACGTCCTCCTTTGCGGTTAAGGATGTCTGGTCACCCAGACTCAGGATGCATGTAAAAATAATGCAGTTTGACACCACTTTAAATGTCATAGCTCCATCCTATGGTATCCCGGGATTTGTAGTTTCGCAAGGTCTTTTAGTGTTCTCTGCCAAAGAATTCTGGTGCCTCACAAAAACTACAAATCACAGGATGGAGTCAAAAGTGGTGTCAAACCGCATTATTTCTACAAGGGTCACCTTAAGTCAGAAAGGACTTGGAAGGGACGCCACCAGAACAAACTACAAATCCCAGGGGTTCCAACAGGATGCTGCCCTGGCGGTTTAAAGTGGAATGACACTTCTATAAGACGTCACACTACGCTGTTATAGCGCTATTATTCCGCTTTAAACTATCAGGGCAGCATCTTATGGAATCCTGGGATTTCTAGTTTGGTGGGGGAACCAATGCCCCTCCATAAACTGCAAATCCCAGGAGTCAGCAGTTAAAGCGGAATAATAATAATGCAATAATAGGCGAAGCATTTTATAAGATTGGGGCTTTAATTGGGTTTTGCATTTTAACGCACTGTTCCCCCAACTCCAGCCTTGAGGAGAGGCGGAAAAGAGAAAATGATAATAATAATAATAATAATAATAATAACAACAACCATTAAACAATGTGATGTGTTGTTGTTGTTGTTGTTAAAGAGTGCAATGTGATATTATTATTACTATTATTATCAAAACAGTGCAGCGCAATATTACTATTATCAATAACAGTGCAGTGTGATGATTATTGTTATTACTATTAGTATTATTAAATAGTGCAGATTATTATTATTATTATTAAACAGCAGATATTGCTATCATCTTCATCATCATCACACAGTATTATTATTGTTGTTTGTTGTTGTTATACAAGGCAGACATTATTATTATTATTATCATTATCATCATCATCATTAAACAGTGCAGCTATTATTATAATTATCAAACAGGGCAGATATTATTATTATTATTATTATTATTATTATTATTATTATTATTATTATTATTATACAGTGCAGCTATTATTATTATTATCATTATTATTATTATTATTATTATTATTATTATTAAACAGTGCAGCTATTATTATTATTATTATTATTATTATTATTAATATTACAGGGCAGACATTATTGTTATTATTATCATTATCATTAAGCAGGGCAGATTATTATTATTATTATATAGATCAGATATTATTATTATTATTATTATTATCATCATCATCATCAAACAGTGCAGTTAATAATAATAATAATAGTAATAATCATGGCAGACATTATTATTATTATTATTATTATTCAAGTAAAGGAAGAGGGCAGAGTGTGCTCTTATGGCTCTCTCTTGACTCTTGACGCAGCCGACGCTTTCTTTCCTTTCGCATGCGCTCATAGTCTGGTATTTACGGCCGATGCCTGAGGCGACGGCGTTGAGGGCGCTCCTTCACGCGTTTTTACGGCGGCGTGGCGCCATCTCCGCTCGCTTTACGGCAGCGTGGCGGAACCACTTTTCCATCTCCGGTCGGTCGGTCGCGCTTGACGGCACCGCTCCGCGCGGCTTTTTTGCGACAGTCCGGAAGAAGGAGAAGGAAGAGCGGGAGCTGCCTATTTTCTCTCTCTCTCTCTCTCTCTCTCTCTCTCTGGGAAGGAAGGAAGGAAGGAAGAAAGAAAAGGGGGCGAGATGGATGTCGGGGAGCTGCTCAGTTACCAGGTGAGGGGAGAGAAGAAGGGGCCCTCTCTTTCCCCTTCCTCAGTTTTGGGGGCGGTTGCCATGGTTACCTGAGGGTGAGGGGCACGTGGGGGAAGGGGGGCACATCACGTGACACACGAGGAACCCCCCCTCCCCCAACACAGCCCCCCCCAAATCTCCACATCTATTTCCTGATCAATTGATCAATAATCGATTATTGGCATCGATTAGTCGCCACCAGAAAGAGGGGTCGGGGCCCTGGTTTAACCCCTTCAACTCCTCGGGGGGGCTACCTGGCAGGGCTGGTGTGTGTGTGTGTGTGTGTGTGTGTATGGCCTCATCCCTCTCTCTCTCTCTCTCTCTCTTAATTAATTTAATTAAGAATTTAATTACTGCTCCCTCCTCTCTCTTCTCAGCTCTCTGAGGGGCCTACCTGGCAGGGCTGGTGTGTAGAACTGCCTTACCCCCTTTCTTTCATTATTGTTGTTGTTGTTATTTCCAAGTAAGAAACGTATTCAAATGAAGAATTTTATTTTAAAAAAAAGTACAAAAAAAAATAAGAAGATGAAAAAGAACAGAGGGACTTTCCTAACAATGGTGGTACATAATACATAATTGGTGCCTCCGCAATCCCGCACAAAGGTGGAACGTCAATAAAGATGAGGATTATAATGACAATAAATAATAAAAAGCTGAGCTACTGAAAAGTGGGAGGCAGGAAGAGAGGCCTCCTGGTATCGTCCCCATTTTGCAGATGGAAAACCAAGGCTAGCAGCCCTTATGGATGACCGTGGGGTTAGGGCAAAGGGCCCCGTGAACGTGGAAGAACAGCGAATAACAAAAACACGATTCTGTTTACCTGAGAGAGTGTTTCTCTAGGAATCTCCAGGTCCTCCAGTGCAACTCTATGGTCAACATCTGCCAGAAATTCATCATAGAATCCTGCTGGAGGACCTACAAATGCCTAGAGAAGTGGCTTCTCCAGTACAGCTCTATGGTCAATTTCCAGCACTATTGTGTTTGAGTGCCTAGAGATCCCTAGAGAGAACATATGGTGAGTTCCTGCATGGAACTGGATGGGGTTGGACTGGATGGCCCTTGTGGTCTATGATTCTATATTAATCAAAACCGCAAATAATCACAGCCGCAAATGTGAGGGGCCAGCTATACTGGCAAAAGTCTTGCTTTTCTTTGGATTTTGCAATATTTGCAGATACAGCACGAGATAAGTGAGCCAGCACAGCAACCCTATTGTGGGGGTTGGGTTTTTTTTGGGGGGGGCAAGATTTGTTCAGAGGAGGTTTGCCGTTGCCTTCCCCTGAGGCTGAGAGAGTGTGACTTGACCAAGGTCACCCAGTGGGTTTCATAGGTGAGCATGGAATCAAACCCTGGTCTCCAGAGTCGTAGCCCAATGCTAAAACCACTACGCCATGCTGGCTCTCCTGATCCTCAATATGACACCCCTTCAGATAAACTCGTCCCTCCACATTTGCTGCTTTGACTTTTGCAGCTTTGATTATTCACGGATTTTATTAATATGTTCTCTCTAGGAATATCTAGGTCCTCCAGCACAACTCTGTGGTCAACTTTAAGCAAAAGTTGCACTTAAGGACCCAGAGATTTCCTAGGGAGAACCCTCCACTAGGCATTTGTAGCTCCTCCAGCACAATTCTGTGGTCAGTGTCTGGCAGATGTTGACCATAGAGTTGCACTGGAGGACCAAGACATTCCTAGAGAGGTGTGCTCTCAGGTAAAAACATTGTGTTTTTGTTATTTGTGGTTTTTCCTAACCCCAGCAAATGTGGAGATACCACTGTACTTAAACAGGGCTCTCATATCACCTCTTAACCTTCTCTTCTCCAGGCTAAACATACCCGGCTCCCTAAGTCGCTCCTCACAGGGCTTCATATTTTCCAGACCTTCCACCATTTTAGTTGCCCTCCTCTGGACACGTTCCATGCTTCGTACCCACTTACCCACTTCACTCAGTGGCAGGGAAGCCCTTGCCAGCTTTGCCCTTGGCCAGATATGAGCTTGCCCACGTCTTGAGATCTTCTAGGGAGGTCCTTCTCTCTGTTCCCCCCCCACACCTTCATGGGTACAGCTCATAGGAACATGGAAGACGAAGCTTTCTTGGTGGCTGCCCCCGGGCTCTACAACTCCCTTCCTATGGAGGTTACACTGATAGACCTTACCATCCTATGATAGGCCAGGTGACTTGAAGGCACTTCTACCTTATGGACCTGCCTGTTGTCTTGGGATCTTCTTGGGAAGCACTTATCCCTCTGTCCCACCACCCTCACAGAACATGGATGGCCCCCAGGCTCTGAAACTTCTATCCTAGAGAGGTTAGACTAGTGCCCACTTGCCATCCTCCTGTAGGTTGAGTGACCTGAAGGACTCTTCTCCCTTATGGACCAGTTTTGGGATCTTCTCTCTGTATCACCACCCTCACAGAATATGGGTGATGGAGGCTTCCTGTTGGTGGCCCCCAGGCTCTGAACCTCTTCCTAGAGAGGTTAGACTGGTGTCCTCCTTGCTATCTTCCTGTAGGCTGGGTGACCTGAAGGACTTTCTCCCTTATGGACCAGTCTTGAGATCTTCTGGAGAAGACCTTCTCTTTGTGTCACTACCCTCACAGAATATGGGTGGCGGGGGCTTCCTGGTGGTGGCCCCCAGGCTCTACAATTGCCTTCCTAGAGAGATTAGACTGGTGCCCTCCTTGCCATTCTATTGTAGGCCAAGTGGCCTGAAGGATACTTCTTTCTTACAGACCTGCTTGTTTTTTTGGGATCTTCTTGGAAAGCGCTTTCCTCTGTCCCACCACCGTCACCGAACATGGAAGACAGTGCCTTCTTGGTGGTGGCCCCCAGGCTCTGAACCCCTTCTTAGAGAGGTTAGGCTGGTGCCCTCCTTGCTTATCCTACTGTAGGCCAGGTGACCTAAAGGACTCTTATGGACCTGCCTATTGTCTTGAGAACCTCTGGTTCCTCACAGAACACAGGAGACAGGGCCTTCTTGGTGGTGATCTCCAGGCTCTGGATCATTCTTCCTAGAGAGGTTAGACTGGCACCCTCCTTGCTATCCTTCTGTAGGCTGGGTGACCGAAAGGACTGTTCTCCCTTATGGACCTTCCCATTGCCTTGGGATCTTCTGGGGAAGTCCTTCTCTCTGTCCCAACACCGTCGTAAAAAATTGGAGACAGGGTCTTCTTGGTGGTGGTCACCAGGCTCTGCAACTTCCATTCTAGACTGGCATCCTCCTTGCTACCTTTCCTTAGGCTGGTGAAGACCTTTTTGTTTCAAAAGCCCTTGAAGACTGACTGCTCTGGGGTGAAAGGGCCTTTTCTAGACTAAATTTGCTGTTCTTTTGTTTAATTGGGTTGTTTTTAACGGCTTTTAACTTTATTGATAGTCTTAATTCTGTTTTAAAACTTTTGCATGATGTGAGTTTTTTTATAATAACATTTATTACATCTTAAATCATAACATACAAAATTAAAAAACAAATGGCAGCAAAACAGCTAAACACAACGTTGCTACAAAACAAAATGCACACACAAATCTAAAATTATAAAAATAATCTTTAAAAAACCAATTTCTCCCTCTATTCCCCCCTTAAAAAACCTAAACCTAGCATATATTAAAGTAACTTAAACCAAGTAACTACATAATAAAGTCTAACTAAAGTTGAACTTCCCACCCTCCCATTTCAGGAAATTTAAAGCAAAATATAATAAAATTCTCTAATATACTCTTCTAGTATAAACTCACTTCTGTTGTAGTGCTTCCACCGTCTAAAAAGCCTCAGGCATCCCAGTCTGCAAGCATAATCTTCTTTCCTTTTATAAAGTTGACCCACAATTTCTCCTTCAGTAATATTGAAAGTTTGCCAACTCAAAAAACTTGTTTTCCAATTCTGGGGTAATAACAATCTATCTACTAATATCATATGGTGAGCCATTTCAAAACTCATATTTTTATATTTCTCTATAAGTGTACCCAACAAGAAAATTCTGGTTTAAAGTCAATCTTGTACATTTCCAACACTTATTATTTACTCCTTTATACATCTTAGACAGCCTTTACAGACAAAGAAGTGAGGTTTTCTTTTTAGCTGTGTCTTTTCAAACTGTTGTAAGCCACCTTGAGTCCCAGGCTGGAAAAAAGGATGAAGGATGAGGATGATAATGATTATGATATGTGGTCAAATCTCCAGCAACAGCAGTAACAACGTTTGGAGGTCAGAGCGGCCTTAGCCAAGAAACGCAGGAAGTTCTCTTTCACACAGTGCAAACTGGAACTCCCTGCCACAAGATGCAGCAATGGCCAGCTGCTTGGTTTGAAGTGGTCTTGGACCAATTTGTGGAGCTATGAGCAGCCCCCCGACTGCACAACCTCACACTATCTCTTATGCCAGATCTGGTACACACCTCTTGATCGCATTTGTTGGACCTTCTGCTTGGCCTCTGCGGTCCTTAATACATTATCTCTAGCCATCTCTAGGTCCTCCAGCACAGCTCTGCCAGAAGTTGACCATAGAGTTGTGCTGGATAGCCTAGGAGTTCCCAGGGAAAGCACTTCTCTAGGCATTTGTAGGTCCTCCAGGATGTTTCTGTGGTCAACCCCTGGCAGATGTTGACTCCAGAGTTGCACCAGAGGACTTGGAGATTCCTAGAGAGGTGTTCTCTTGGGTAAAAAGAATACAGGCGCCCCTTCGTTTTCATGGGGGATCTGTTCCGGACCCCCCCCCATGCATATTCAAGCCCCATTGGCTTGAATGGGTGTGCGCTTCCGTGTGCGGTCCTGTGTGTACGCCGTGCGCACGCGCCATTTTACCCAATGGGGATCGCCCCTCCATGAGTAATCAAGGCCACGGATTTCAGGTCTGCTAAAATGGAGGGGGTGTCTAGTATTTTTATGTTTTTTCCACATTCACAGGGGTCCTTCACTCCTAACCCCAGCGAATGTGGAGGGACCAATGTAATTCATGTAGTCTTCTAGCCTTAGTTTTCTATCTGCAAAATGGGTATAGGAGCAAGAGGCTTTCCAGTAGGATGGCTTATTATTATGTATCTGCCATTATAATCATCACCTTTGTTGATGTCCCACCTTTTCCTCCAAAACTGGTAATCAAAGTGGCTTACAAATTAAAGCAAATATGGGATAGCTAAAAAGGTATGAAAACCTAGCATTACAGGACCACTCGGTTATAGAAGCTCACTGGGGTGACCTTGGGCAAGTCACACACTCTCAGCCCCAGAAAACCCTGTAATAGGGTTGCCATAAGTTGGAAACATCTTGAAGGCACGCAACAAGAAACCCTATTATTCCAGCTGGAGGAGACCTATTGAATCAATGGCATTTGCCTGAATGTTGACTCACTTTGTTGTTGTTGTGTGCCTTCAAGTCATGTCCAACCTATGGTGACCGTAAGGCACTTATCAATAAATATTGAGGCTAATCAGTAGGATTCAAGTCATTATTAAAACTACCAATTATCTAAAAAAATATTAAACATAACAGTTTAAATTAACAAAAAGCCCAAAGTGCAATTAAAAGAAGGGCAGCATCCAGTTGAAAGCCTTTGAACTGCTTTAATTGCCCTGGGTCAATGATAGGGAATTCTGGGAATTGTAGTTTTGTGAGATATTTAGCCTTCCCTGTCAGAGGGCTCTGGTGCTGTGAAAAAACTACAATTCCCAGGATCCCTAGCACTGAGCCAGGGCAGTTAAAGTGGTGTCAAACTGGATTATTTCTGCAGTGTGGATGGGATCATTAAGAACCTTTTTTTGTTAAATAGTTTAATCTTGTTTTAACTTTTGTATCTTGACCAAACGTATGTGATTTTTAACTTGTTCTAGGTTGCTTTGAGCCCCAAACTGGGGAAAAAAAGCATAATAATAATAATAATAATAATAATAATAATAATAATTGCTGTCTTTCTCAGTCAACCACTCACCCTTCCTTTCAAATTCTGTATCAAGCGACTTCCAGAACTGATTTCTGTGTCCTGTTCTAGTTGGGTTTTATTCTTAGCTTTTGTTACTTCTGAATAGAAAGAAAAATGCTGTTGTAACTACCATGATAGCATCAAGTTAAAACTGAATTGCTTTCTACTTTTTCCCCTATTGATTTATCCTTCTTTGTACTTGAATTATGGGTGACACAAAACATAACGTTGGGGCATGATTGTTTGGATTTGTTCAGGTAAAAACCTTATCACACGTAGTCCCTTTTGAAGAGATGGTGGTTATCTGATGCTCGTTTCACAGATAAAGAGATGAGATTATCTAGTCTAGTGTCAGTTTAATATATGACACTTTCTTCCTTTCTCATAGAATTACCCATTTATATGAGATGTGTGTATGTGTGCCTCCAAGTCACCTGCTGACTTATGTGACCCCATTAATTTTGTAGGGTTTTCTCAGGCAAGAAATGCTCAGAGGTGGTTTTACCAGCTCCGTCCTCTGAAATAAAACCTGCAGCACCTGGGATCCCTTGGTGATTTCTCATCCAAGGACTAACCAACGCTTGCCCTACTTAGCTTCCAAGATCAGATAGGATCTGGTGTTTTTAATAAGAGTATTTATTTAATAAGGGTATTTAATGAGGGTATTTAGGTCCTTATATCTGAGAGCCAGTGTGGCATAGTGGTTTGAGTGTTGGATGACACTGGGGACCAGGGTTCGAATCCATGAAACCCACAGGGTGACTTTGAGCAAGTCACATTCTCTCAGCCTCAAAGGAGGACAAAAGCAAACCCTCTCTGAACAATTCTTGCCAAGAAAACCTCACAATAGACTTGCCTTAGACTAGAGTTACCATAAGTTGGAAGTGACTTTAAGGCAGAACAACATATACATATGTGCTTAGCTCCCACCTTTCTGCCAGGGCTAGGATGAACGCACCTTCCGGCATGATTAAAAAGAAGTTCCGGTAAAAATCACAATGAATTATACATATTAAAACACATGTTAAATAATTTATGCTGTTAAAAGCACAAATCATTTTAAAGGCAGTTTAAGACTTGATGCTAATAACAAATAGGATTTAAAACATACTTGTATTTTCCGTCGTATAAGACAACCCACGTATAAGACGACCCCCCATTTTTTCCAGTCAAAATATAGAGTTTTAGCACCTCTATCCTCATTAGCCTTATATCCGGCGTATAAGACGACCCCCCCCCACTTTAGCCACAGATTTTGCAGGTAAAAAAGTAGTCTTATACGCAGGAAAATAAGGTATTTTTAAAGAGTCCAGCCCCCTTTAATAATTAATACAGGAAAGATAGTTGCTGAAATACATCCTGCATTTTAGCACAAACTGCAAAAGAGAGAAGGGTCTAATAGAAGCAGAGAAAGTGCATTGGGCAAACCAGAATGAAGTACCATTATAATGTAGGAGATGCTTTAAATTAGAAGTACAGCTCATTGGTTTTTTCTGTTTTGCTTCTAACAATAAATCACCCACCCCGAGCTTCTCTTTGTGCCTCTGTTCATCCCTTTCTCCTCGTTTTTCTTCCTTTCCCCTTGCTGATGATGATCCTTTTTCTTTCCCCCCAAAACCCTCAATTTATTGTTCTCCCCTTGCCCTGTTTCCATTCCTATTGCAGCAAGGTGAGTGAGACTCTTCCCTATTCTTTTACATATTTATTTCTATCCTGCCCTCTATCGTGAGATTGCAGGGCAGCCTATAATTAAAACCGACATATTTAAAAATAATTCCAGGTAAACATAATAAAAATCATTTAAATGGGATAAAAGCATATTGAAGAGATCACTGAATTGAAACAGGAGAAGAAGCTAACATGTTAATAAAACAGAAAAATTGGGTTCCAAGGCTTGGACAAAAAGCCATGGTTTAACAGCATCTATGCTATGGGATTAGTGCAGTTTGACACTGCTTAAACTTACATGGCTTAATGCTGTGGAATCCTGGGATTTGTAGTTTGCTGTTGCACCAAAACTCTCAGAGAGAAGACTGAATATCTCACAAAACTACAAATCCCATTATTCCATAGCATTGAGCTATGACAGATAAAGCATTGTCAAACTGCATTAAAGTCTGCAGTGTAGATGCAGCCTCTGCGTCTAAAGGAAGCCAGTATTGGTGTTAGTTAGAAGCCACAGGAAATATGGGGTGCCGCAGTAGAGAAGACCCTCTGCCCAGGTGACTTATGCCCCCCTTCCTTTTGTAACTTGCTTGCCACCCAATTACTCTGAGATTTCAAATGAAGCCTCACCTGGTTTCGGAAGCGAAAGAGGGGCAGGCCTGGTTAGTAGATCATAGAATCATAGAGTTGGAAGAGACCCCCCAAGGCCATCCAGTCCAACCCTTTTCTGCCATGCAGGAATACATAATCAAAGCACCCCTGACAGATGACCACCCAGCCTCTGTTTGAAAAACTCCAAAGAAGGAGACCCCACCACTCTCCGAGGGAGTGTTTTCCACTGTCAAAGTAGCTCTTACTCTCAGGAAGTTCTTCCTAATGCTGAGGTGGAATCTCTTCCTGTAGATTGCATCTGTTGTTCTGGTTCCTGTTCTCTGGAGCAGCAGAAAACAAGCTTGCTCCATCCTCAGTATGACTTCCCTTCAGATAATAATAATAATAATAATAATAATAATAATTTTTATTTATATCCCGCCCCTCTGCCAAGCAATCGGGGCGGCGTACAACATATCAAAACATAAGGACAAATAAAATCACTTCAAATCCCCTCCCTCCTTCCTACACCCACCCAACCCCTGAAAACAAACCAAACTAACCGGATTAAATAACAATAAGCAATTAAACAATTAAACAGTTAAACAATTAATCAGTTAAACAATACACAATTAAACAATAGTATTAAAAACCCGCTGGCGTTCTCCATGGCCCCACACCATCCCCAGCTGCTCCCGGCCCCCAGGTGATGGTAAGGGGCAAGAGAGTCCTTCAGGGGCCTGAGCCTCCAAGAGTACTGCCGGTGCTGGGGAAGGATGGTCCTGGACACATGCTGCCAGCAGTCTCTTCTCCTTCTGCTCCTTCTGTGGAAGGGAGGGGAGGCAGTTTTTAAAGCCTCTGGCTGCTGTTTCTTCTCCTTCTGCCCTGGTGGAAGGGAGGGGAGGCAATTTTTAAAGCCTCTGGCTGCTGTTTCTTCTCCTTCTGCCCTGGTGGAAGGGAGGGGAGGCAATTTTTAAAGCCTCTGGCTGCTGTTTCTTCTCCTTCTGCCCTGGTGGAAGGGAGGAGAGGCAGTTTTTAAAGCCTCTGGCTGCTGTTTCTTCTCCTTCTGCCCTGGTGGAAGGGAGGGGAGGCAATTTTTAAAGCCTCTGGCAGCTGTTTCTTCTCCTTCTGCCCTGTTATCCAAGAGGAGTGTTATCCAAGAGGAGATATTTACAGGGCTATCATTTATTAATTTATTTCACTTCTATGCCACCTGTCTCCTCACAAGGTAACCACTTAACTTTTTCTTCTCCACACTAAATATACCCAGTTCCCTAAGCTGCTCCTCATAGGGCCTGTTGGTTTCCAGACCCTTCATCATTTTGATTCCCTTCCTCTGGACACTTTTTAGCTTGACACAGTAGTATCCTAGAGTTGGAAGAAACCCCAAAGGCCATCCAGTCCAACCTCCTTCTGCCATGCAGGAAGATGCCATCAAAGTCCTCCTTGTGACAAATGGCCATCCAGCCTCTGTTTAAAAACCTCCAAAGGAGACTCTACCACTTTCCAAGGCAATGTCTTCCACTGTCATAGAATCATAGAGTTGGAAGAGACCACAAGGCCATCCAGTCCAATCCCCTGCCATGCAGGAAATCACAATCAAAGCATTCCAGACACAGGGCATCCAGCCTCTGTTTAAAAACCTCAAAGGAAGGAGACTCCACCACAGTCTGTGGTAGTGTGTTTCACTGTTGAACAGCTCTTACTGTCAAGAAGTTCCTCCTAATGTTGAGGTGGAATCTCTTTTCCTATAGCTTCCATCCATCGCTCTTTGTCCTATTCTCTGGAGCAGCAGAGAACAAGCTTGCTCCATCCTGAATATGACACCCCTTCAAATACTTAAACAGGGCTATTATAACCTTCTCTTCTCCAGGCTAAACATACACAGCTCCCGCAGTCCTTCCTCATAAGGCATGGTTTCCAGACCCAACAAACAAACAGTTGTTATCATCACGAAGTTCTTCCTCATGTTGAATAGAATCTCTTTTCCTGAAGCTCCGGGTCCTAGTCTCTGGAGCAGCAGAAAACAAGCTTGCTCCACCCTCAATATGACATCCCTTCAAATATTTAAACAAAGTGTTAGGCTTGGATCTTTTGGCTTTAACAACCTTTCTCAAGACCAGGACTGTGTGGTCATTTCTCCTGATTCATACTCCGAACCAGCAATGCACCCAAGCCAGGGTCTTGTGTCGTGAGTGCTACACATGGCTATCATGTCCCCTCTTAACCATCTCTTTTCTAGGCTAAACATACCCAGCTCTCTAAGTCTCTCCTCATAGAGCTTCGGTGGTTTCCATACCCTACACCATTTTAGTCACCCTCCTATGGAAATGCTCCAGCTTGTCCACAAACTTCTTGAACTGTGGTGCCCAGAACTGGACACCCCATTTCAGCTGAGGTCTTACCATCAGGAGGTTCTTCCTAATGTTTTGGTGGAATCTCCTTTCCTGTCATTTGCATTCATTGCTTCATGTCCTGGTCTCTGGAGCAGCAGAAAATAAGCTTGCTCCATCTTCAACATGACATTCTTAGGTGGAGCTGACAGTGTTGGATTGGATGGACCCCTGGATTGGCTTTGTCCTAGGCATCTCCATGTGCTTTTAAGTAGCACCTTATTGCTCTGAATGCAGCCTCTCTTCTGCAGAGTGTGTTGAGACACTCCTTGGATAACACATGGCCATATGCCAAAGCTGGGTAAGATATAGTTCATGGGCCACATGCGGTCCTGACTGTATCAAAGAACCACCAGCTTCTGGAGTGATTTTTGTTGTTCATGCCCCTGAAAATCCAAAAATGAAGAGAACCACTCACCAAATCAAATTGCCTTCCTATTACCTGTCTCCCCCAAATTATGTCTTTTGAACCAAAAACTGCCCCAAAATGGTAACTGGAAGTGATGGGATGTTACTTCTGATACTCTGCAAAGGGTGAGTTGACCCCCAAACTTGGATATTTGCAGACCGTGCTCTTCTAAGTGTAAGAAGCATGCTTTAGCAGCCAGGGGAAAACAGAAAAATTGGAGAAACACAAGAAAGGGAAATAAATCCCAATGAAATATTTTCTTTTCCCAAATAAGTGAAGTGCTTCTGAAGACAAGGCTTTACTCACTCAAAATGCCAGGTGTCTTGCAGTATCAAGATTTGTATATAAGACAGTCTCTAAGATTAGAGGCTCTAATTCTTCTGCCTACTGTAGATGCATAAAACTCTTAAATCAGAGACGTATTTCTGCACCTGGAGGGATGCTCCTTCTTCATGCAAAGCTCAAGTCTTCTGAAGTCCTGGAAATTAAGGCACAGATTCATGGTTGTACTCCATCAGTTCATCTGAGGAAATTGATTGTGATTTCATGAAAGTTTCTGCTAAAATAAGTCTGCTAATCTTAAAGGTGCCACAAGATCCCTCTTTTTCATCCTCCGCTTCTTTTCCATAGAAGAATAGAGTTGGAATGGGTCCCCAGAGGCCATCTAATCCAACCTCCTGCCAGTGCAGGAAATCTGCAGCACTTCTGAAAGATGCCCTTCCATCCACTGTCTAATGACCTTCTGTGAAGGAGAGCCCCATCACCTTCCAGTGGAGTCTGGTTTTTCCAGTCATATGTGTTATTGAGCATACGAAGTTTCATTGATGCTTGCAATGATTTTGCTGCCCTTTGTTCTTTGTATACCTTTGGTGAGTTGCCTTAATGCCCAGTCTGTTGTGATTATTTGCCATCTAGTTACCTTTGACCTTTGATTATTTGCCATCTAGTGACCGTCTTAATCAGGGGCTGTCAAGAAAGCTTCATTCACAGCCCTGTTCAGGTCTTGTAAACTCTTTGAAGCATTTGATTCTTTGATACATTTGATAAAATGTGAGTGATGTTGGTCTTTCTCTCTCTCAATGGGCTGTTGTAAAGGCACATGGTGTAATGTTGTCCAGTGGACTCTTGGTAGCCACTGGGTTTTGGACCCAGGACCCCCTGTGGATACCAACATCCATGGATGCTCAAGTCCCATTAAATACAATGGTATAGTAAAATGTTGTCCCTGAAATAAAATGGCAAAATCAAAATTTGCTTTTTAGAATTTATATATTTTTAAAATACAGTTGTCCCTCCCTGTTCATGGACTTCGAGTCTGCGGCCTTGCTCTTCATGGGGAAGGACAAGGGTTATAATTTAAATGGCTGCGTGTGCGACATTAGTTTAAATGGGGCTCAAATATTTGTGAACCACCATTTTTGCGGGGGTAGGTGGGTCCGGAACGGATCTACTACAAATTGAGAGGGGCTACTGTATTTTCAAGCTGTGGATGCTTCAATCCTTAATTGATGTACGCCGCCCCGATTGCCAAGCAGAGGGGCGGGTTACAAATAAAATTTATTATTATTATTATTATTATTATTATTATTATCTGTGGATACAGAGGGCCGACTGTATAATTTTTCCATTTTCCACCTCCTAGATCTAAAAAAAAAAAAAAAAAAAAAAAATTGCACTGCTGAATCCACAAAAGTGTGATACCTTTATTAGGCCAACCAAATGCACAAAATATATGGTGCAAGCTCTCAAAGCTCCACTTAGCTTCTTCATCAGGCAAAGGTGTTAAAAATGAAACAGGAGACAACCTGGATATCAAACGAAGTTTCTTTTGGTGCTGCTAAGGGAGTTTAATTTTATTTCCTGACTTTATGACTCTTTCTCTCGCAGAGCCTACATGGCCAAAGAAGAGGAATGGCTTACCTGTATAGATATCCCTTCACGTCATCCTAACATAAACAACTCTAAATACATCTTGATAAAATGTCTCTCTTCAGACAGCAGTATCTTCCATTGTCTTCCACTATCTTCCAACAGCTCTTACCCTCAGGAAGTTTTTCCTAACGTTTTGGTGGAATCTCTTTTCCTGTCATTTGCATCCATTGCTTAGTCCTAGTCTCTGGAGCAGCAGAAAACAAGCTTGCTCCTCCTCCTTTCAGATATTTAAGCATGGCTATCATGTCATCTGTTAACCGCCGCTTCATAGAATCCTAGAGCTGGAAGAGACCCCCAAGGACCATCTATTCCAACCCCCTTCTGCCATTCAGGAAGAGTGCCACCCAGCCTCCTTGGCCTCTTCTTTATCTGCTGTTTCAGGAGCCATTTAGTTGGCAGCCCTCACAGCCTGTTGATTTCCTCTTCTTTTGCCTAAATAATCTCATACGGGCAGCCGAAATGCAGGCCAACTCAACTCAACTAATGTTTTTATAACAGTGTTCTGATCCATTTGTTCTCACAGGGCCCGGAGTTTCTTGCTTGAACAGAGCTATTCTTCATCTGACGGTTTGAGTCGAAAGCCAGAAAGCAGTTAACGCATTAGCCAGAGTCATTACGGAAGGGACGTTCTCGCTTAAGGGAAGTTCAGCTAGATTGATTTTGTGGCAATCTGGGAATGTCACAGGAACAGCTTCTGCTTCTAGCTGCACTGTTTGTTGCCTGAGCTCCCAACCTACCTGTGAGAGAAGGGCTTTCTCTGCATAGCAGCGACCGAAGTTGGGGGTGTGTGGAATTTTGCTATTTAGGCTGCAAGGATAGAGACACCTACTTGAGAGTAAGCCACAAGGCTTATGGTCCCAGCGGTCCCTTCCAACTCTGTGACGCTTGTAGGACTCAGCTCTCAATCAGCAAGTTTAGGATGACATTCCTGTTTGCTTATATTTCGTTCTTTAAGATAGAAACTGGTTTTAGAAATGGCTTTCTTGACTAATTGTCTAGAGGCAATGGTGCTCAAGCCATAGGCAACTGCAGTTGAAAGCCTTTTACAATGCAATGGGTGAGGAAGGGGAACACACTGTGGGCTGTCTTCCCTCCCACCCCATTTAGAAAAAAGGAAGCCAATTCTATGTGGATGCTGGTTTGAGAGTGAGGCGGGAAGCCATCACGCTGTAGGCCACTGACAGTGCAGTTTCTAGCGAACAATCTTAATGGAGTTGTTTCTGCTTTTGCTCTAAAGCGTCGATTCCCAAACTTTGTTCCTCCAGATGTTTGGGACTTCAGCTCCCAGAATTCCTGACTCTTGGCCAAGCTGACTGGGGTTTCTGGAAACTGAAGTCCAAAATGCTTGGAGGAACAAAGTTTGAGAATCCCCGCTCTAATGTATGCATTGATCAGAATAGGGACTACAGTCAAGAAATCAGAAGAAGGCTAGGAATGGGGAGGGCAGCTATGAAAGAACTAGACAAGATCCTAAAATGCAAAGATACACAACTAAGCACAAAACTTAGACTCGTACAAGCCATTGCATTTCCTATTACCATGTATGGATGGATGTGAAAGGAAGACAGTGAAAAAAGTGGATAAGAAGAAGATCAACTCATTTGAGATATGATGCTGGGGGAGAGTGCTAAGGATGCTATGGATGGCCAAAGAGACAAACCATTGGGTCCTAAAACAGATCAAGCCTGAAATTTCCCTGGAAGCCAAGATGATCAGACTGAGGCTGTTATATTTTGGCCACATCATAAGAAGGCATGATTCATTGGAAAAGACAATAATGCTAAAAAAAGTGGAGGGATGTAGAAAGAGAGGAAATCCACATGCTAGATGGATGGACTCTATTAAGGAAGTCCTGGGTATGAATTTGCAGGACCTGAGCAGAGCATTGGAGGATAAGATGTCTTGGAGATGTCTCACCTTGACTCGAGGTCAACTTGAGAGCGAATAACAACAACAGGAAAGGTCCCCTTTGGCAGAGACCCTCAAAGCCAAGGAACACCACCAGAAATGGCAGCTCCTGTCAGGACCGGGAAACCCTTAGCAAAAATAAAATGAGCTATTCCCTCTCCAGCCCGGTCTGGGACCAGGAGAAGTGCTGCAAAGAGCAATCCGCCACAGGGACCTGGCCAGGCAGAGAAAAGGCATGGCATCTCCCCCTTTGTAATTGTATTCTTTGGGCACTTTTCATTCGAGATGCCTCGAGATCTAATTCTGAATAAATAATTGTACTGAGTAACCCAGGTCCCCCGATGGAGCAGTGGAGCATAAGAAATCTTGGAGATGTCTCATCCACAGGATTGCCATGGGCTGGGATCAACTCAAAGGCGGTTAACAACAACAAATGCATTTCCACCTGTGCTTAATCCTAACCTCCCTGAAGTGCATGGGAGCCGCTTGCTTCCTCCTCCATGTGTAATGTGTGCAACTGTGCCTTCCTCCCTCTTTCCTGAATTAGGCTCTCTGCAGATTGCCAAAATGCTGAGATGACTTTCCCGTCTCTGCTCCGGCTCCTTCCCTCCCTCCATTGCTTCCCGTACGTTCTGTACTTTCTGCCAACTCTTCATCTTACTTCTAATCCCAAGTGAAAACTTTCATTTTTCTCCTGTCTCTATTTCTTCCGTTTTCCTGGGTCTTGCTGTTATTTATGACCCTCTTATTTAATTCTAAGTATTTTTGATGCAATTTGCATGTGGCATGCAAGACATTATAAAATGTAATGCTGCACTGTATTTCATCGTCCCCGCTTGTTTCAGCAGCTCGTCTGGAAAAGAAGATTGATTTTGCTCATATTTTCTTTCCCCTTCTTGAAACGAAAGGCTCCTGCAATGGAAATAAGGGGAGGGGGTTGTGTGCATCTATTTAGGCATATATCAAATCTCCTTTCTCTGCCCAGTTCTCTCCCCCCCCCCCCCCGCTGCAATTTCTCAGTGTGATAAGGCTTTTGTAAGTTAGGTTTGGCTGCTTGTGGAGGGTGAGCAAGGAGGAAGGAATTTTATTTATTTGCTTATTTTAAAAGCATAGTCTGGGTATTATTCAGTGGCAGAAGTTCCATATTTCCTCTACTTTCTGCACCTGAGGAGGCTTGCTTGCTGAAGCTGTCTGTTTTGCAATTGCGTGGTCCTCTCTGAAACAGCTCCCTGGTAGGGAATATTTGCCAGTCCCCCCCGGGTCAATTGTGATGAGGCTGGGAGGAGGCAAATCTTCTGCCCAGAGGTGCTGAAGGAGCCACAAGGATTACCAAAAATTAGGAAGTGTTCAGAAATCCATTTCTGGGCGGGTTTTTTTTGGGGGGGGGGGAATAGGAGATTTTTAATATTAAAAGATATAATAATAATAATAATAATAATTTTTATTTATTTCCCGCCCCTCTGCCAGGCAATCGGGGCGGCGTACAACATTTCAAAACATGAAAACAAATAAAATCAATTTAAATCCCATCCCTCCTTCCCACACCCACCCATCCCCCAAAAACCAATCAAACTAAACAGATTAAATAACAATAATTCAACAATTAAAAAATAAACAATTAAACAATAATTTAAAACCCGCTGGCGTTCTCCCCAGTTCCGCACCGTCCACAGCTGCTCCCGGCTGCCCCAGGTGATGGCAAGGGGCAAGAGAGTCCTTCAGGGGCCTGAGTCCTCCAAGAGCACCAGAGCGCCGCCGGCACCGCATATAGGCAGTATTTCTCTTCCAGGGCTGCCCACTGTTGCCGATGGTCAGGGCTTGAGAGGCTTTGAAGGCTCATCTCCCTTGGGGCCAGGTGTTCCAGGGCAGGAGGGGACGGGGGAAGACTCTCACTGCCCGGCTCCTGTCCTCCAGAGTCCTCCTTCCAAGGCCTCCTGCTGTTGCCGATGGTCAGGGCTTGGGAGGGTTTGAAGGCTCATCTCCCTTGGGGCCAGGTGTTCCAGGGCAGGAGGGGGCGGGGGAAGACTCTCACTGCCCGGCTCCTGTCCTCCAGAGTCCTCCTTCCAAGGCCTCCTGCTGTTGCCGATGGTCAGGGCTTGGGAGGCTTTGAAGGCTCAGCTCCCTTGGGGCCAGGTGTTCCAGGGCAGGAGGGGGCGGGGGAAGACTCTCACTGCCCGGCTCCTGTCCTCCAGAGTCCTCCTTCCAAGGCCTCCTGCTGTTGCTGATGGTCAGGGCTTGGGAGGCTTTGAAGGCTCAGCTCCTTTGGGGCCAGGTCTTCCAAGGCAGGAGGGGGCGGGGGAAGGCTCTCACTGCCCGGCTCCTGTCCTCCAGAGTCCTCCTTCCAAGGCCTCCTGCTGTTGACAGTGCAGCTGCAACCTATTCAAAAAGCAAACAGCTGTTCCTGCCAAGAGAAGCAATTCATGTTTTTCGGGGGGGGGGGAGGGACTGGGTTAACAGCCTAAAGGGGTTGACGACAAAATGGTGGATGATGATGATGATGATGATAGAAAATCTTACTTTTCTCACTCCTACCCTAGCCTTCCACTCAGTTTAGATGCCTCTTAGCTTGCACTATCCTTCTTAGAGATGCCTTGATATGGTCATCCCATTAATACTTGGAGCTTTCCAGTACAGGGTTTGTTGGGAATATTTGTTGTATTTATGTGCCTTCAAGTTGGCTTTGCCTATGTTGACCTTCTGAATGAGCCCTCTCCAAGACAACCTGCCATTGACAGTCCTACTAATGTCTTGCAAACTCAGGGCAGATGTGGCTTTCTCCATGGAGTCCATTGACTTGTAAAGCAGTCATTCTATTTTCCTACAACCTTCCACTATACCAAGCATTTATCATATTTTCTATGAGTGAGATGGTCTCATTGTCTGTCCAAAGTATATCATCAACTTAGTCATTTTGGATTGTAGAGAAAAGAGAGCTCAGGGTCGATTTGCTCTTGCTGTTGCTGCTATTTGCCATCAAAACAAGTCAACTCTGAATGGGAAACTTCCAAGATCCTTGGTCATCCAGTGTCTTCCTCATGTCTTGCAAACTCATGATAGCTATGGCTTCCTTAATGGAGTCAGTCCATTTGTATCTTGACCTTCCACTTTGCCAAGCATTATCATCTTTTCCAAGGAGTCATGACATCTTGTGACGGAAGTATGATAGCCTCTGTCTAGTCATTTTGGCTTCTAGGATGAGTTTGGGCCTGATTTGCTCTCAGTCCCATTCGTTTACCTTTTGGCAATCCAGTCTATCTACAGAACTCTCCTCTAGCACAGTGATTTCCAAACTCTGGGCCTCCAGGTGTTTTGGACTTCAGCTCTCAGATGTTTCAGCCATCTTGGCCAATGGTCTGGGATTCTGGGAGCTGAAGTCCAAAACAGCTGGAAGGTCAGAGTCTGAGAATCACTGCTGTAGCACCACATCTCAAATGAGTTGATTCCCCCCCCCCTCCAAAAAATTCAGTTGTTGGGGACAGGTAGGTGTGCTTCATGGTTATCTTGCTGTTGTTCCTCCTTCCCCAGCAGTCCAAAAATGTAGCCCTGAAGCATCCACTGGAAAGTCACAGACCTCTTTTCCCCTTCTTGGTGCCCTGCAGACACATGATGGAGCGTGTCCAGAGGAGGGTGATCAAAATGGTGAAGGGTCGAAACCATGCCTTGTGAGGAGAGACTTAAGGGAGCTGGGTATGTTTAGCCTGGATAAGAGAAGGTTAAGAGGTGATATGATAGCCCAGTTTAAGTATTTGAAGGGAGGTCATGTTGAGGATGGACCAAGCTTGATTTCTGCTACTCCAGAAAATAGGACATGGAACAAAGAATTCAAACTACAGGAAAGGAGATTCCACCTAAACATTAGGAGCCTCAGGAGAAGGCAATGGCAAACCCCCCTCTGAACAAATCTTGCCAAGAAACCCCAATGATAAATTTACTTTAGGATCGCCATAAGTTGGAAATGAGTTGAAGGCACACAACAGGTATGGCATCCATATCCTACTTAAAACTTTGGAAGGATGGGTGGCTGTGGCAAGGCAAGATTTTGGGAGACCCCCATTGCCAAGTTCCGCCAAAACTCTGCTCTCTTTCCCTCCTCCCTTCTCAGTGCCAGCTGTACTAATTGCTTTTCCTTTCTGATCTCTCTTTTCTAAACATTTAATTTATGCTCTCCTTAATCAAATAGCTGTGCTGCCTTTGTGCCAAGTTTGGATTTGGGCAGCGCTGGGCACCGTGCCTCTTAATTCAGCACCAAACATTGATCAGAAGGTGCTCCGGCCACCCCCGGGTATTCGGTGGCACGGAGTCCATCCGCACCTGGTGGTTTACAAAGAGCTGGGGCAGCCATAAACTTCTTTTATGTGCCAGAGCAAAACAGTTGCAGATGGCCTAAACCGATGATTAATATCGCTGCTGCGTTGCCCAGAAAGGCAGCGCCCAGCCCTCATGTGTCTGGTTTCTGAATGCCTTGGGTAATAGTTAGTGGGTGGCAGCCAAGTCCAGCTTCTTCCAATTTCTCCATGGAGAGGAAAGAGAGGAGGCCATTGTCCTGATTGCTCAGAGCTGAAATGTACTTCTGCAGTCGCTGTGGTTGATTCCTAATTGCTGTTCTGGGTTTCAGAAAAGAGTGTTTGCGTGAGGCTTGAGGGCTGCTGAGAGAGGAAAGACGAGAAGGAAGAATTGTGGAGTATATCTTCCTGCCGGCTGGCAAAGGTGCAAAATAAGAAAATGCTGCAGTAGGTGGCAGTAGGTCATAAGCCCACTGGATGCCAAGGACAGTCATTTTCACAAGGTCTGCTTAGGCAAGAAATCCTCAGATGTGGTTTTGCCAGTTCCTTCCTCTGAAGTATAGCCTGCAGCACTTGGCATTCATTGGCATTCTCCCATCCAAGTACTAACCAGGGCTGACCCTGCTTAGCTTCCAAGATCAGGTGGGCTCCTTGAGGGTGTTTAGGGTCTGTGTTGTATTGTGTGTGTGTGTGTGCTTTCAAGTCACTTGTAGACTTATGGTGACCCCATAAATTCCATAGGGTTTTCTTAGGCAAGGAATCCTCGGATATGGCTTTTGCCACTTCTTTCCTCTGAAATAGAGCCTACAGCACCTGGCACTCATTGGTGGTCTCCCATACAAGGACTAAATAAGCCTGATCCTACTTAACTTCCACGATCAGACAGGATTGCATTCTATATTTTGCCAGTAGTCTCAAACATTTGATCAGGAGGGCTTTAAACTGAGTCACATGGGGGAGGGAGACAGTATCTTGGAAGGTATCTTGGAAGGTAGGAGTACATCATGGGCTGGAGATAATAGTCAAAGTGTTATAGACGGAACAAGGCAAATGATGCAAGGGCCCAACAGTGGGAGGAAAAAAGCCTCACACAGGCAGCAAGTGGGGAATACACATGCTCTTAGATGTCTCTACACTAATGCACAGAGCATGGGAAATAAACAAGATGAACTTGAACTCCTAGCACAACAAAGCAAATATGATATAATAGGCATCACTGAAACTTGGTGGGATGAGTCTCATGACTGGAATGTAGAAAAAAAGGGGTATAACCTTTTCAAGAGAAATAGGCCAAACAGGAAAGGAGGAGGAATAGCATTATATGTCAGGGATGTTTACACCTGTGAAGAGATCCAGGACTTAAATCCTCGAAATCAGGTAGAGAGCGTCTGGATAAAAATTAAAGGGGAAGGAAACAACAGGAATGTTATAGTAGGAGTCTACTACAGACCCCCAAGTCAGACTGAGGAATTGGATGATGCCTTTCTAGAACAGATGACCACACACTCAGAAAGGAGAGATGTAGTAGTGATGGGTGACTTCAACTATCCTGATATTTGCTGGAAGTCAAACTCAGCCAATACTTCAAGGTCTAGCAAATTCCTCACTTGCCTCGAAGACAATTTCTTTGTCCAAAAGGTGGAAGAGGCAACAAGGGGATCAGCTATTTTAGATCTGATCCTAACCAACAGGGATGACCTGGTCAATGGGGTGCAAGTGGTGGGATCCTTAGGTGGGAGTGATCATGTTCTCTTGGAGTTTCTCATACAGTGGAAAGGAGAAGCTAGGCATAGTCAAACACTCATTAATCTAGACTTTAGGAGAGCTGATTTCAACAAACTTAGGGAAACACTGGGAGTGATCCCATGGTCAGGAATACTAAAGGAGAAGGGAGTTAAGAATGGATGGGAGTTTCTCAAAAGGGAGATTCTGAAGGCACAATCTCAAACTGTTCCAAGGAGAAGGAAAAATGGGAGATGTCTCAAGAAATCGGGTTGGATGACAAAAGAACTTTCAACTGAACTATGTTTTAAACGGAACATGTATAAGAAATGGAAAAGGGGCGAAATCACTAAAGAGGAATTCAAACAAATAGCTAGCACATGTAGGACTAAAGTCAGGAAAGCCAAAGTACAGAATGAGCTCAGGCTTGCTAGAGGGGGTCAAGGACGATAAAAGGGCTTTTTTGGGTATGTCCGTAGCAAAAGAAAGAAGAAGGAAATGGTAGGGCCACTGCGCAGAGAAGATGGAGAAATGCTAAGAGGGGACAGAGAAAAGGCAGGACTACTTAACACCTTTTTTGTCTCAGTCTTCTCACAAAAGGAAAAAGGTGTTCAACCTGAGGAAAATGGAGCAGAGGACACAACAGGGGAAATGCAGCACAAAATAAATAAAGAGGTAGTACAGGAATACCTAGTTAATCTAAATAAATTTAAGTCTCCAGGACCAGATGAACTACATCCAGGGCTATTAAAAGAATTGGCAAATGTAATCTCGGAGCCATTGGCAATAATCTTTGAGAACTCCTGGAAAACAGGAGAAGTCCCAGCAGACTGGAGGAGGGCAAACATTGTCCCCATCTTCAAAAAGGGGGAAAAAGAGGATCCCAACAACTATTACCCAGTTAGTTTGACATCAATACCGGGAAAGATTCTAGAACAGTTCATTAAACAGAGAGTCTGTGAACATTTAGAAGGGAATGCCATAATTGCTAAAAGTCAATATGGGTTTCTCAAAAACAAGTCATGCCAGACAATGACCAGTTTGGTAGATGAAGGGAATGTGGTAAACATAGCATATCTTGATTGCCGTAAGGCTTTTGACAAGGTCCCCCACAATATTCTTGCAAACAAGATAGTAAAATGTGGGCTAGACAATACAACTGTTAGGTGGATTATTAACTGGTTGAGTGACCGAACCCAAAGGGTGCTCAGCAATGGCTCCTCTTCTTCATCCTGGAGGGAAGTGAGAAGTTCTGGGTTCTGTCCTGGGGTTCTGTCCTGGGCCCAGGGCTATTCAACATCTTTATCAAGGCAGGTGGGGGGGTTGGACTGGATGACCCTTGCGGTCTCTTCCAACTCTATGATTCTATGCCTTGTGTGTGTATACCTTCAAGTTGCCTGTTGATTTATGGCAATCCCATGAGTTTCACAGGGTTTTCTTATGCAAGGAATCCTCAGAGGTGGTTTTGCTAGTTTCTTCCTGTGAAATAGAGCTCACAGGCCCTGGGATTAATTGGTGGTCTCCCATCCAATTAAATCCTAACCGGGGCTGACCCTGCTTATCTTCCAAGATCAGACTGGATCTGGTGCCTTAAGGTTATTTAAGCCATGTGTTACAGTGTGTTATTATGTGCCTTCAAGTCTTACATGATGCAAACTTTCGAAGCTCCACTGGCTTCTTCATCAGGGAAGGGTGTTAAAATCATATAGGAGGAAGGAAAAAAAACAACACACGACAATGTTAGAGATACAGGCCTGCATTTTGTCAAGATGCTGTTGTTGTTCTCAGTTAAGATAGTACGGAAGAATAGGAGAGGCCATTCCTTTTAGCCTTGTGCGCTCTGGGAGTCAAAGACTCTGAAAAGTCCAGGAAATAAAATTTAAACTTCATTAGCATTAGATCTCCTTTGAGAGCCAGGTTGTCTCTGTCCTGTGCGAGGCTACCTGTCCCCTTATTTAGCAGAGAACATTTAATTTCTCAAGATGCCTCTCCTGTTGTTTCTTCTGTTGCATTTTGGGGGGGAAATAGGTACTGTTTAGGTAAAATATGCCAAATATAGTCCCGACTGGAGAAGGTTTTATACCTCTGTTGGAGGGAGAAACCTCAAGGAGTTTTGCTGCAAAATAATTTTACTGCAATGGACGGCGAAACCACCAGATATTTTAAAAATCTGCCTTAAGGGAACTGTCCTCGCGGAATGCAATTCTTTAGAAGGGTGACTGTATCCTTTGCAGACATTGATGGTCACTGTGGCTTTTGCTTTGCAATGTTTGCATTGCAGTTTTCTCCTGCATTCCCCCCCCCCCCCCCGACATTTCCTAATGCAAGAAAGGGCCAGGTTTGTCCTTCTGAGGTTTATAGTGATGTGAATACTAGTCCCTCACCCGTCTACCCCATGTCCCAGAAAAGAACCGCAGGGCCAGGCCGTGTGGCAGGTATTTGCTCTCACCTGTTAGCTGGTATGAAATGCACACCTTGCAAATGCAAATGAGTTTCCCTCCCTGCCAGGCAGCTTAATTTCCTTAGCTAAAAAGAAATAAAACTGTTTAGCTCACGCGCTACCTGACATTGCTTATTTCTTCACAGACGCACTCTCGAAAAGCAGGATTGAAAGGAGGCTGGCTTAACACAGGTGTTACACAAAAGATTAAGAGGTTGCTGGAAAGATCTCGCTGGAGATTTGGGGCTTGCTTCCTTCCGAAGTCTTTCTAAATTGACAGCTAATAGGTAGCTCTCCTTGATGGCTCTTTCTAGCTGGCTTTGGCTGGCGGAGATCTGTGCACAAAGGGAACTTGAAGGTTCATTTCAGATTTCTTTTAACAAATTATTTCTGAGCTCCATAGTAACAAGGTTATTTTGCGTTTGCACTATGCAAAGCAGGCATGTATATATTTTTTCTCCTCCTCCTCTTTCTTTCTTCTGCTAAATGGAATAAGTTAATTCACTGCCGGAGTCTGATATTTTTCTCTTCTGCCCCCCTTCTCTCCGGTTTCCAATCTCATTGAGTTGCTGATGAAGGCTGGCAGTTACGAGAAAGCTCAGGATAATTCCTTGTTTTTCTGAGAGGAGCTGTTTGTAAGGAGGACAGGCGATCTGACAGAGGAGCGTTAGTCACACTCTTATTATTTATTAAAATATTTATAAATTGCCTTTCTGCCCGAGGCAGTATGCAAGTTTTCAAAACAAAACTATCAAGTTAATTGTGGAGCAGGAACACCACCCTCTTTGAAGCATCCTGAGTGCAAAATAAAACTTTAAGCCCTTCAACTTAAAGGCAACTTAAATAAAATAAGATTTATGACCCAGCTCCAGTTAGGTAAAGGTGGGAGCAATCTCACCCCTGTAGAAAGGACTCCCATGGTTTGTTCATTTATTTTGTTTGCTTAAATATTCATATTCCTCCTGATATCATGGGTTCGGAGGGCAGTGTACAAGTAAAATCAGTTTTTAAAAATAACTCAGGCTGCATCCACACTGCGGAAATAATGCAGTTTGACACCACTTTTATTGCCATGGTTCAGTACTCTGGAATCCTGGGATTTCTAGTTTGTTGTAGCACCAGAAGTCTCTGACAGAGAAGGTTAAATATCTCACAAAACTACAAACCCCTGAATTCCATAGCTTTGTGCCATGGCAGTTAAAGTGGTGTCGAACTGCGTTATTTCTGCAGTGCAGATTAGACCTATGAATTTAAAACAATAAAATGGATATTAAACAATTTAGCAAGTGGAAATGGATTAAAATGGTTTAAAGTGCACTTTAAAATCGTACACAGGTACATTTTGGTTTCTTAAAAAGCTGTTTTTACTCGATGCCAAGTAAAATCAGTCTTTTATTGGTGCCATTCGGCCTCCAAAGAGGATGACGCCCCACAACCAGGGTACGCAACAGAGAAGACCCTGCGCCCACGTTCTGCCCCACTGATGGGAGACACAGGAGGGTCCCTCCAGCAGACCTCCGGTGGTATTGGGGTGCCAATCTGTAAAGTGCATTCAGAGTCATCACCAGGACCTGGAATTCACCTCGATGAGGATGCTGCCACAGGACTTGCCAAGTTCTTTGCTTCCTCTTTGCTTTCCAGCTGCTGAAGTGCTGTAGTCTGTGTGGATAGAGTATGGATTTAGACAATGGCCAGGAGGACTGGAAGCACACTATGCATGCTTCCTCCATCCCCAGTTGCTGTTTAAAAAGTAGAGAAATACCTGGGGGTTATATGGGCAGAGGGCACCCTTCCTGAGTGCAAAATGAACATCGAGGACCATGTTGTTGTTCTTAGCTGCTTTTGAGTCAATCTTGACTCATGGCGACCCTGCAGATGAGACATCTCCAAGACTGTATTCAAATGCTCTGCTCAGGACCTTTAGATTCATGCCTGTGGTCTCCCTGATTGAGTCTATCCATCTGGCGGGGGGTCTTCCTCTCTTGCTGTTTCCCCCCCACCTTTCCAGTATTATTGTCTTTTCTAAGAGTCATTCCTTCTCATGATGTGGCCAAAGTACAACAGCCTCAGTTGAGCCATCTTGGCTTCCAGGGAGAGTTCGAGCTTGATCTGATCATGGACCCATTTGTTTGTCTTTTTGGTCATCCTCGGTATCCTCAGCACTCTTTTCCAGCACCACATATCAAATGAATTGATTTTCTTATTATCTGCTTTCTTCACTGTCCAGCTGTCACATCCGTACATGGTGCAAGACCACAAAGCGCAACATAATTGACCTCCAATTCAAATATACTGGAAGTTATAGATGTCCCCTTCACTGCCATGCAAGACATGACCCACCGAGTATGGAGTCTCTTATGAGACACCTTCCGCACCTCTGGGCTGGGATTCAGTAGTCTGATTTTTAGGTGGCCGTAGGTAGTACCTACCCAAACAAATGTGTGCATGCAACTGTGACCATGTAGTGAAGCAGTAGTGCAGGGGTCGGCATACCTTTTGGGGGTGTGGCCGGTTCCGCTGTCCTCCGATCGTCGGCGGGCTGAAAAAATTGGCAGCGGAGGTTCGCGTGTTTGTGTACGCATGCACACTACTCCCGCCGTTGTGCACATGCGCGTGCGATGCGGGGCGCCATTTTGCGTTCCAAAATGACACCCACGCTCGCGCACGCATGTGCACAATGACGGGCGCTATTTCGGAACGCAAAACGGCGCCTCGCGAGCACATGCGCACAATGCCGGTGCCGTTTTGCATTCCAAAATGGCGCCCGCTGTCATGCGCATGTGTGCACGGGCGCTATTTTGGAACGCAAAATGGCGCCCTGCGGTGGCAGGACCGGCCACGGGCCGGTTACAAGGCCTCGACGGGCCAGGTTCGGCCAGTTGGCCATAATTTGCTGACCGCTGCAGTAGTGCTTGCAAGCACCAATCTTATGGGCAATATTGGTTATTGGTTAGCTTTTGGACCTGCCTGGTATGGCTGCTGGTTGCTTAGGTGAGGACTGCTCACTGGCATCCCATAAAGCAGTCAGGGAAGGAAATCTTTCTCCAGGAACATGAGAAAAGCCCCAAAGCCTGTCTCTTCCCACAGTAACTGGCTGATAGAATCATAGAAGAGTTAGAAGGTCTGCAAGGGTCATTATAGTCCAGTTCCCTGCCATGTACACAACTAAAAGCACTCCTGAAAGATGCCTATCCAACCTCTCCTTAAAAGCCTCCAAAGAAAGAGAGTCCACTACCCACCCATTCCATTCTCTGTAAGCGTTTACAGTATAAAACATTCTTCCTAAAGTTTAGGTGAAATCTCCTTTCTTGTAATTTGAACCTATGTGTAGTTAGGCTGATGGAAAACCCCCAAGATGGGCATTCTTGTTCATTTCTTCCCTGGCTCTGAGATGGAGAGGTCCACTTTCTTAGAAGGTCTTTGAAAATGCTTCTGGTAAGATGAGGGATCATTCCCTTGTTGTTCTGTTTGTGGCTGTCTAAATTTGGCACAGCTTGGAAATTTCTGTGGTGCTTGTTCCACTCTGGTAGTTCTTGTGAAGTTCTTTCCCATTTCCTTTCGATCCGAACTTCAGAGGCTTTTTGTGTGTGTGTCTCTGTGTCTAGGAATTCGGTGGCACACAGGTTCCAGTGTGTTGGAGGCTGTTAATAATTACACTCTGGGCACTTCTCATAATTTATCATAATGCCTCTGTTATTGCATATTAGAGATGATTTCCCTCCGCCTTGCCTTCCCCAATTGGGGTCGAAAGCAGATCGTAACTGCTGATAATGACAACCGATTGCAAGGGCTCCGCAGAAATGGAGTTGGCTTTGTAGTGGAGTTTTAATTTAGCAATCGTTCCGGTGATGTAGCCTCTTCTATGGTACATTACTTTGCACCCAACCAAACCGCGTGCTCCCCTAGCCTCTCATTACAGCTGCAGTCTCATTGCTTTTTAATTAAAAAAAAAAGAGCGGAAGGGAGAAAAATTAGAACTGGCAGCCTCAATTGTACGCTGCCTTGATCCGAGGAGGCAGCAGTGAATCCTCTCAAACCAGTTCAGAACTTTTTAAAGTTGCAATTTCAAGCTGGGAGCAGTTGAAGTTGGCTTCTGAGGGATGCCGGACTCAGCAGTGCACCCTTCCAGCTGGAATGCTTTTTTCCCTTAATTGGATCTTAATGAGGGTGGAACTGCACTTCGGTCCTATTAAACACATCTTTCCAAATTCATATTTGCTGAAGTAAGGTGGATGCATGGGAAGAGGGGGCATTTGTAGGGGAAACCCGTGGAGTTGACGAGGAAAAAAATAACCTCATCTTTCCTATATGTCTATTTTTCCTGAAGACACCTTACTTTCCACCTGGAATTACTTCCAGTCTCCAACTGAGAGAAAATGATCAGAGGGAATTTCCAGCAAAGTCTGAGAAGGGAGAGGATAAAGCGCACCTCTCAACCACTACCATCCTCTTGGCAAACGACCCTTTTCCCATGTTCCCGCAACACAAGGCAAAGACCAGATGTGCTTGCCAAGCTCAGATTATGCCCTTCATCTCTTGACTTCTCTCCTGGAGAACCACTTCCGCTTACTATATATACTCATGTATAAATCGACCTCATGTATAAGTCAAGGGCATGTTTTTGGGCCAAAAATATGGACTTTGTTATGCCCTGTGGATGGAATGACTTAGGGGGATGTAACAAAGGATGTGAAGGATGAAGCAAAGGTAAACAATGCCAAATAACTTTTCACAATTCTGGCAGCATAACTCTTTGTGCTCTCCCTAAAGGCTGGATGGATGAGGAAAGAAGTATGGTAAATCATGGCTGCGTGATATATGGTGGAGGCGACCAGGCGTGGGCAGGGCTAGGATAATGCACACGTGTCAAAAAGGATGTAATAACAAGAGTTAAGGTGCAGTATTAAATCTTATCAAAACAGGGACCATCCCCTTCTCTAAGTTGAGTGGCAAAAGGCGAAACCTTACTCTGTCCCAGGAGAACCTAAAAGAAGCATCGAACCCCTCTGCTCTCCTGGTCCTTCCACTCTGTATGGGACTCCAGAGGTGGTGCTGGGGACCCCATGTTTTGGCACCAGAGCAAAGCAGAGCTGCTGGTGATGTAGTGCCAACATTTTCACAGTCTACCCACCCCTTGTATGGCACAGGCATTCTTCTCTCGAGGGCGATTGCACGGATCCCTGCTGTTGCCCTGAAGCCTTGACATAGCACTTCTGATGGAAAGTACTGGGGGGGGAGGGGGCGGGAGGAAAGAATTGCAGACTCATCTCAAAGGCTGCTCATCCCTGGAACTTGAACCCCAAACCGTTTTGGTCAGACTCACCTGAAATAATACTTTGCACCACAATTCAAAAAGGATGTTGGCAAGCTGGAGTGGGTCCAGAGGAGGGCAACCGAAATGGTGAAAGCGCTGGAAACTATGTCCTATGAGAAGCTACTTATGGGGCTGGGTAGGTTTAGCCTGGAGAAGAGAAGGTTAAGAGGAGATGTGATATCCATGTTTAAATATTTGAAGGGATGTCATATTGAGGATGGAGAAAGCTTGTTTTCTGCTGCTCCAAAGAATAGGACCCAGAACAACGGATTCAAACTACAGGAAAAGAGATTCCACCTCAACATTAGGAGGAACTTCCTGACAGTATGAGCTATTCAACAGTGGAAGATACTTCCTCAGAGTGTGGTGAAGCTTCCTTATTTGTAGGTTTTTAAATAGAGGCTGGATGGCCATCTGTCATAAGGAGTGCTTTGATTGTGAGTTCCTGCATTGCAATGGGTTGAACAGGATGGCCCTTATGGTCTCTTCCAACTCTATGATTCTACCATAGAACTGGAACTCTGTCAGAAACCTGTCAAGACCATCCTTCTTCAATATATATATATATATATATATATATATATATTGTTTTATTTGATTTTTGGGTGGCTTGGGATACAAGAGCCAAAGAGGGATGGGTTTGGGGTTGTTTTTTGGTTTTGGTTTTGGCTTCTCATGTTATTTTTCTCCTCTTTGCAGCCAAACAGAGGGACAAAAAGACCTCGTGAAGATGAAGAGGAAGACCTTAAAATCCGGCACAAGCAAGGAGGAGGGCGGGAGCGCAACCGCCACCGGGAAGAGGAGGCTCCTGTGGTGGAGGAGACGGAGGACGACAAAAAGAAGCTCCTGCAGATAATCGAAAAGGGTGATGAGGAAGAGGAGGAGGTACGCTTCCTACCCCAGGGCTGGGGTGCCATGCTTTCTTTTTCACAGTTTCTACTGATGGTGGGGGTTGCAGATCCCAATTTGTGATTTGAAACTCACCCTGCAGAGCAGGTCAGTTCCACTCAGACTGCTTTAGTGGAGATGTGATTTCAAGTCAAAGCAGAACCTCAGATTGAAAAATCCAACACTTGATTTCTTTCTGTTGACTATCTTGGGAAGTAAACAAATGGCCTTGGTATCTTTACTTTTTCACAGAATTTGGGGAGACTTGGGCAACCCTTTTTATTGAGAAATTGTGTTAAACAGGAAAGAGGAGGCACTCTCCCCAAAGGTGAAAATCCCTTACTTCTGATCATTGATTAAAGATTTCCTATCCTGCCTCCCATGCTGCAGTGAGGCTTCGACACCACCCCCTCCTGGAAAAATTGATCCTCCTTCCTTACAATCAGGCTTTTAAAAACTCTCTTTATCTTTTAAATTGCATTTTATTCTTTAAATGACTGGTGTGTTGATAATATACTAGTTTAATGCCATTTTAACACCCACTTTTGTATGTTTTTAATAGTAGTTTTAAAAAAATTGTAAGCTGCTTTGTGTTCCATTTTGGGGGGAAAAGCGGGATCATCATTGTTGTTGTTGTCGTCATCATCATCATCATCATCATCTTTGGGGTCTTTCACACCCTGATTGCCAAAACTAGGGAGTGGGTATACCAAACCTTTGACTCCCAACTCCGACTCTGCTATTGTTTACTGTCCAGCTCTGACTCTTGCTTCTTTATAAATAGGAAATGTATATTAATTAGTAATAACAAATTTACTGGAGTAAAATGGTAGTGCAAGGCTTCATCATCACTACATGAATCATCAGGCTACTTAGATCAAGGGAACATAAAATATACAGTCTGACCCTCATATCTGTGAGATTGGTAACTGTGGTTCTTCTTCGTGGTCTCTGTGCTTCACACAACCGGGTTTCCGTCTGTGCAGAGACTCCATTTGGAATCTGGAAAGCTGAGCAGATTGGGAGGAAGCCCCAGGCCCTCCCGTGTCCCAGTCCTGCCAATCTAGCTCCTCCTTCAGTTCTCTTTCATCTGCTGTGAGAGAAGCTGCTTTTGGATTGCTCTCTAGCTGAGCTCCTCTCGTATATGGCAGATTTCGATTTTTCCTCTTCTGATTTTTGATTTTTGTTCTTTTTTGTGAGCATTGCCCTTACAGAGCTTAGAAGTGAGTTTTCTTGCATTTTTTTCGCCCAGCTTGGCTCCTCGCTTCTATACCTCTTATGGCCTCCAACTCTTTATTTAAGCTCTGCGTTTCTTCTAACCGAAAGGTACCCCTCACCGATGGACATTCTAAGTGCCTTTTTTGTTTGGGTGAGGGCCACATTACTGAGTGTTGTTCCATTTGCCGCTCCTTTACCAATGTGACTCTTCTCAGTAGGGTCCAATGCTTGAAACTTTTTTGTTGGGAATGCTCCCTTTCTGTTGCCGAGAAATCTTCTTTTCAGAAAGATCCTTTGGTTTTGGTGCCCATTTTGAAACTTCCTTGGATCCCAAAATTCTCAAAGAAATCTGCCCCGGCATCTTCATTGCTGACATCGACTTCGCTGACCCTGAAGGTCTCAACATCAATAGCGCCTTCCTCGACATTGAGGCCTTCGACATTGAGCATTTTAGAGCCGGTTTCCTCTATGTTTGAGGCCATTGCTGATCTATCTGCTGGTCAGCTTCCAACATTGCAGGAGATTCCCTCTATCTCCCAAGATAAGCAACCTCACAAGGCTAAAAGGAAGTCTGATTCTTCTGTTGACCATGATGCTGAGAAGGCCAAGCAGAAGCACAAATCTAAGGCCTTCTATTCTGCCTTGTACAACTGCAGAACTACCTTCGACCTCGATGTTGGTGCCGGCCTCGACACCAGCCTCGACTGCGGCAACTGCCTTGGAGACTACTATGGCCTTCCTGCTTCTGGCCTCCATGCCGCCACCGATGCTGGCGCTTCAGCTCCTCATCTCAGTCCCTTCTACAGACTCGACATTGGGGGTTCTGACCTCGGCATTGCGAGTGGTACTATACCATCGATCTCACTACCTACTCCATCTTTGTTGCCTATGGTCTCTCCGTTGCTGCTGGGACCTGCTTTGGTGCTGTTGCAGATATTTGCCTCTCCGGCCAGGGTCTACAGGCTTTCACCTTCAGCCCCTCAATACAGTGAAGTGTCTCTGGCTAGATCTCGCATTCTCCGACACCATCTCAAGACTCCGCGGATTTGTTGGCATCATCATTGAGGCTTTACTATAGAAATTCACCTTACATCTCAGCATCTTATATTGATTGTTATTGAGCCGAAGAATATTGGAGGGAACACCCATCTTCTTATCAATCCTATTCTCCATCTTACAGGGATCGCTATCACCACAGGGAGCTCTACTATCATTCTTCTCGATATCCGGCCCGTTCCCGTTCCCATTCTTGATGTCCCCTTGATGTGCCTTGATCTCGATCTGACCCTAGACCAGACTACTATCCATCCAGAGTACCTTCACCACTGCCTCATACTACTGTTACGGTCTTTCGCCTGCCAGCATCTCCAGTTCAGTCTTCCATGCCGGCAGCTCAGATCCCCCTTATGATGTCGATTCCAACGCTGATTCCTGCTGTCATCCCCATTGTTTCCTCAGTGTCGATGCCTCAAATCATACCTGTTCCTACCACCTCACAGGCTCCTCAACAAGCTACTCCTGCCATGCCTCAGCAATCTACTGAAGAGTCAGCTTATTACACTGAACTCTCACTTGGATCGCCTTCTCCTCTAATTGCATCACCTCAGGAGGAAGTAGAGGATACTGCCCCTCAATCTCCTGATGAGGATGTCCACTTGTTTTCTGATGTGGTTCAAAGGATGGCTCAGGCTCTGGGACTCCAGGTCGAGATGCCTCCCAAGCCAACTAGAAACCCAGTTTTTCAGATCATTGATACCACTGCAGTTTCGCCAGCTGTCCTGCCTTTCCTGGCCTTATTTTAAGATGTCATGAATCTTTCCTGGGCAAAGCCTTCTTCTGTCCCACCTGCTTCAGAGAGGCTCAAAGGTCTGTACAAGGTCCAGCCTGACACGGCACCCTTATCTGTTTACCCACCCTGCTCTGAATTCCTTGGTGGTTGTCTTCTGGCAAAATACATTATGCCCTGATTGATAAAGAAGGCAGATGTCTTGATATTTTTGGGTGATGCTTCTACTCATCAGCTGCCCTTTCTGCCAAAGTGGGTAACATGCAAGCTTGTATGGGTGCCTACCAGAAGTTTCTTGGGACAAGATGGCTGCATTCATCCCCTTCTTGCCAGAAGAACAGAAGGTGGCTGCTGCCCTTGACTTGTATACTGAAGCCCTTTCTCTGGTCAACCAACAGACTAACTCTGCCAGACATTCTGTCATCTGTGCAGCCAAGGTGATTTCGGGTGCAGTGGCATTCCGTCATCATGCTTCTCTCAGATCTACTGATCTCACTAATGAGGCCAAGAAGCTCATTGAAGATCTGCCCTTTGAAGGTGAGGGCCTCTTTGTGACCAAAATTGACGAGTCTTTGGACACTTTGGCCAAAGAACGTCTAACAGGGAAGAGGTTGGGTGTTCCTGGCCAAAAACAGCACTGTCGCCCATACAGACAACAATGGCGCTCCAGGCCACCCTCATCTAATTACTCTAGATCTTGTTCTGTAGGCTCCATTCAATACAGAGGCCCTTCTCAGCAGTCATGCAGGGGACTCGAATTGAAGGAGGAGCTAGATTGGCGGGACTGGGCATGCTCAGTACATGGGAGGGGGTGGGGTTTCCTGCCATTCGGAAGCTAAAAAGCTGAACGGATTGGCGGAAGGCCCCACCCATGTACTGAGCATGCCCAGTCCTGCCAATCTAGCTCCTCCTTCAATTTGAATCCGCCGCAATAAAAACAGCTGGGACCTGACTGAAGGGAGGTAGGGCGGGTTTGTTTGAGGGCACAGATGACCACTTGAAGAACCACAGTTACAGGTAAGCAACCTGTTCTTTTACTTATCTGTATCTGGAAGAAAAAGATCTCTCTAGGCATCTGGAGGTCCTCCAGTGTGACTCTGTGGTCAAATTCCATTAGAAAATAGCATTCTCTGTTAACCACAGTTTCTGCTTAACTGTAGTAGAATCATAGAATCATAGAGTTGGAAGAGACCACAAGGGCCATCCAGTCCAACCCCCTGCCATGCAGGAACTCCTAATCAATGGCCATCCAGCCTCTGTTTAAAGACCTCCAAGGAAGGAGACTCCACTACTCTCCGAGGGAGTGTGTTCCACTGTCAAACCGCCCTTACTGTCAGGAAGTTCCTCCTAATATTGAGGTGGAATCTCTTTTCTTGTAGCTGGCATCCATTGTTTCAGGTCCTAGTCTCTGGAGCAGCAGAAAACAAGCTTGTTCCCTCCTCGATAACCATGGGAGTGGATCCCCTGCAAATATGAGAAAGCCTTTGTGGCTGAAGAGCAGGGTATAAATACTCTAAATAAATAAATAAATAAAAATATGGGGGTTAGACTGTAATAATTTGATCTAGAATCTAGGGTAGCTATGGAGACCCAATTTTGGTATGGCACAGGTGTGGTGGGTATGGTGACCCACCTGGGGACCACGTAGACCAGGGATAGGCAACCTTTCCCCTTTAAGGGCCGAGGGACTTCAGCTCCCAGAATCCCAGGAGCTATTGGCCAACATGGGACTATCGGCCAACATGGCTGAGGCTTCTGGGAGCTGAAGTCCCTCGGCCCTTAAAGGGGAAAGGTTGCCTACCCCTGACGCAGACAGTCAGAAATAACAAAAGCAAAACTAGACAGGCTCAGAAATCTGGCTGTGTTTTTAAAATGTTAATTAGTACAGATCCTCTGCAGCTGATTTAATATGTGGATTTCCTCTTCTGGAGTCCTGGAGGAGATGCATTTGTCCTGTTTTTCCCCAGAAAAGAGGAGATCCAGGGAGTCCAGAGGGATCACAGGTCACAAAAGCAGCTCTTGGGCTGCAGAAAGCTCACTCTTGGGGTAGCAGTGCATAAGGCTGGGGGAATCTCTCGGGATGCTTTTCTTGTTGAAGTGGGTGAGGCGAGAGGGTCAGAGCTTTGCCGTGGGAAAGTGTTCTCCAACTCTGTCCAAAGAAGACCCAGTGGGTGGATAATTATACCAAATATGAGCAGCACATAGCTCTAGCTTGCAAGAGTTGGGAATGAAGAGAAATTACTTTCTACTTTTGACAAATTATTGTGATGGGAGCCACAAATAAATGTCTCTTTGGTCAGGATGAACCCCTGGACGAAAGCTCAGTGAAGAAGATGATCCTCACTTTTGAGAAGAGATCGTACAAGAATCAGGAGCTTCGGATCAAGTTTCCAGACAACCCAGAGAAGTAAGTTGCATAATTTGGCTTTTCTTTCAACCTATGGTGTGTTGTCCATCTCGGGATGTCATTCCCTCAGGTTCTCCTTCATGAAAAGAGCAAACAGATTGGTGGGATAGAATGTAGGTTTGTTTTTTGCTTTAATTCAGAGCAGCTGCCTGAGAGAATGAGAACGAGGCAGTTGCCGGGATTTGATCAGTTCCTCTTATTTCCTTGGAGAGCTTACAATTACGCAGCTGGTAGATTTGAAAAGCAGGCTCTCTGTTTGCCCAAGACAAGCTAGCAACAATTTCTAGCAGACCCGTTGGCTTTGGAGCTTGTACATTCAGATCAAGCCAGATTAAGCCACATTCCCCTGCAAGCGGATGTGAATCTGATGGCATGTCGGCAAGATATGTTTGCTTCTGTCCTAACCTACCAAATCTGGCAGCTGCTGTTCATGGCAAATCTCAGCTCTGCTTCTCTTTGGTATCCAGAGCAATGTGTTTTCACCTGGCACTCTTATCATGCCAGCTATAAATCAGAAACAGAGTTTGAAGGGTGGCTTTATTGATGCTGATGAAGCTGGTAACAAATAAAGTTTTCAAGATAGACTGATGAGACCACAAGAGCTTGGAAGGGCATATTTTCTGCCTCATTTTGAAATATTAGCAGTTTGGGGGAAATGGCGTCTTGCCCTGAACTTGTAAGAATAAGCTTAATACTGTTCATCAAAGGATGTTGCCATCCAAGTGTTGTGATCCAAGAGAATAAACTCGCACAGGGAGACAGTTTCATAATTCCTCCCTGCAAGTGCTCGCTCTTGCCATAGGGCTGGCAGGTGCACCCATCTGCAGGATTTGGGTAACTCTCGGAGCGATTTGCCTATTCTCATCCAATGTGTAATTTCTGCTAGTATGGAAATCAGGTGCCTGCAGTTGCTTTTATATATTTACAAGATCTCCTCAGTACTGGATTTAAAAAAAAAATACATATCATTTTCACAGAATCATAGAGTTGGAAGAGACCACAAGGGCCATCCAGTGCAAACCACTTATGCCATCCAGAAACACACAATCAAAATTATTTGAAAACCTGAGTAGAATACTCCATCATGGTCTATGTTATGTAACTTTATGTAGACTTGCATATATGTATTAAGAAACACTGTTGGTGAATTGCAAAGATGCATAATGAGATACCAACAAGAATATCCTGATGTGAATTGTCACTATTTAGCTGGTGTCTAAATAAATAAATAAATAAATAAAACATATTTATATCCCGCCCCTCTGCAAAGCAATCGGGGCGGCTTACAATATAAAAATACAGCACAATAAATCAGTCCCAAGACCCAGTCCCACCCACCCCTTAAAAGATCTTTAAACAATCATAGATGAAAAATAATATTTAAAATTAAAGATCATTAAACAATCATAGATTAAAAATAATATTTAAAATAGGGCAGAATGTTACGGTAGATGTAATGTAAGAGCAGCCTCTTACTGGATATGAACAATGATCCTGAACACACTGCAGAAATAATTCAGCTTGAGATAGCTTTAACTCCGTTGATGGCATTTTACTGGATCAGCTTCAGCCTGTGAGTACTGATGACATGGACAAGCTTCTTGGTAGTGTGAGGAAGACGACCTGCCCTCTCGATTCATGTCCATTTTGGCTGGTCGTCCGGGGGGGATGCGTTGAGGGTATTCCTTCGGGATACTATCAATGCGTCTTTCAGGGAGGGCATGGTTCCATCTTGTCTAAAGGAGGTGGCAGTTAAGCCACTACTGAAAAAGCCTTCCCTGGATCCCCTGGACCGGAATAACTATAGACCGGTCTCCTTGCTGCCCTTTTTAAGCAAGGTAATCGAGAGAGCGGTTGCCTCCCAACTCCAAGCTGCCTTGGATGAAACCAATTATCTGGATCCATTTCAAACCGGCTTTAGGACAGGATATGGAGTTGAGACTGCCATGGTTGCTCTGACGGATGACCTCCGCCTGAGTATCGACAAGGGTAGTGTGACCCTGCTGGTGCTCTTGGACCTCTCAGCGGCCTTTGACACCATAGATCATGCCATCCTCTTGGATCGCCTGAGAGAGTTAGGAATCGGAGGCACTGCTTTGCAGTGGTTCCATTCCTTCCTCTCGGGCAGATCCCAGAGGGTGAGGCTCAGGGACAGTTGCTCTTCTAGAATAGAGCTTAATTGTGGCGTCCCTCAGGGCGCCATCCTGTCCCCAATGCTATTTAACATCTATCTGAAGCCGCTGAGAGAGATCATCCAGAGGCATGGAACACGGTGTCTTCAGTATGCTGATGACACCCAGATATACCTCTCCATGACCCCCGATCATCTGCCCAGACTTCAGATGGCGTATCTCCTCTCAATGACTGTCTCAGAGCGATAATGGATTGGATGAGGAAAAACAGATTGAAGCTGAATCCAGACAAAAGGGAGGTACTGACAGTCACGGGCCCGAAACCAGATCTGGGAATACAGTCTCCAGTCCTGGACGGAGTCACGCTCTCCTCTAAGGACTGTGTTCGCAGTCTGGGGGTACTTCTAGATGCGTCGCTTCACATGACTAGTCAGGTGAATGCGGCGGTCAGGAGTGCCTGTTATCAGCTTCGGCTGATACGCCAACTGCGCCCTTATCTGGACATGAGGGATCTGGAAACGGTGGTGCATGCACTGGTAACCTCTCGCTTGGATTTCTGTAATGCGCTCTACATGGGGCTACCCTTGTGCTTAACCCGGAAACTTCAAATGGTCCAAAATATGGCAGCCAGGTTAATTACTGGAACATCTAGGAGGGAGCACATTACACCAGTGCTGAAATCTCTCCACTGGCTGCCCATTAGTTTCCAAGCACAGTACAAGGTGTTGGTTAGGACCTTTAAAGCCCTACATCATAATAATAATAATAATAATAATAATAATAATAATAATAAAGTTTATTTGTATCCCGCTTATTGCCAGACAATCCAAGCGGATTACAATACAACTCGTAAAACATATCTCCAAAAAGAAAAACCAACCCACCCCCTAATCAACCTCTACTGCGTTCCTCATCCATCAACAACTGATGGGGCCACGAGAGGAACGCAGGAGTCAAGGAACCCAAGGCCGGGGTGATTAGTCTGGGAAGGCCTGCTGAAAGAGATCCGTCTTGACAGCTTTTTTAAAGCTGTGCAGTGATGTCAGCTGACGGATCTCGTCCGGCAGGCCGTTCCAGAGTTCGGGGGCGGCAACTGAAAAAGCCCTCTGGGAGGTCACCGCAAGCCTTTATTTTTGAGGCTGCAGCAAATTCCTCCCAGAGGACCGGAGAGCGCAGGGAGGATTGTATGGAAGGAGGCGATCCCTGAGATAGCTTGGACCCAAGCCATTTAGGGCTTTAAAGGTAATAACCAACACCTTGTACTGGGCCCGGAAGCTAATAGGCAACCAGTGGAGGGACCTCAAAACCAGAGTGATGTGGTCCCTCCTAGATGTTCCAGAAATAAGTCTGGCTGCCATGTTTTGAACCAACTGAAGCTTCCGAACCAAGCACATGGGTAGCCCCATGTAGAGCGCATTACAGAAGTCGAGGCGTGAGGTTACCAGTGCATGCACAACGGTCTCGAGATCCCTTACTTCCAGAAAAGGGCGCAGCTGGCGTATCAGCCGAAGCTGATAACAGGCGCTCCTGACAGTCGCATTCACCTGATTTGTCATCAGGAGCGACGAGTCAAGAAGCACCTCCAGACTGCGAACACAGTCACTGGAGGAGAGTGCGACCCCATCCAGGACTGGAGGTTGCAACCCAATTCTTGGTTTCGGGGCCGCTACCGTGAGCACCTCCGTCTTGTCTGGATTCAGTTTCAATCTGTTTTTCCTCATCCAGCCCATTACCGCCCGAAGACATTCATTGAGAGAGGAGATGCCATTGGAATTTGAGGCCGACGAACGAGACACGGAGAAATAGATTTGGGTGTCATCAACGTACTGATAACACCCAGCACCATAACTCCGTATAATCTCACCCAGCGGCTTCATATAGATGTTAAACAGCATCGGGGATAAAATAGCCCCTTAAGGGACCCCACAAGTGAGCTCCCTGTTACTGGAGCTACAGTCCCTGAGCAGCACCCTCTGGGACCTTCCCAAGAGGAAGGACCGGAACCACTGCAAAGCAGTGCCCCCGATACCTAACCCCCTCAGGCGGTCCAAGAGGATGCTGTGATCTATTGTATCAAAAGCCGCTGAGAGGTCTAAGAGGTCTACATGAGAGGTCTACATGGCTTGGGTTCAACTTATCTTCGGGACCGCCTCCTTCCCTATGACCCCGCCCCCCCCCCCCCCGGGCGCACTTCGGTCCTCTGGGAGGAATCTGCTACAGCCCATGAAAACTAGGCTTTCGTGGCCTCCCAGAGGACCTTCTCTGCCTCCGCTCCCAGATTATGGAACGGCCTGCCGGATGAGATCCGTCTCATTACCACCCTTGACAGCTTCACAAAGGCAGTCAAGACGGATCTTTTCCGGCAGGCCTTCCCTGAATAACATCCCGGCCCAAAAGAAAGTATAAGGAGAAGACAATGAGTCCGGCCCTCTAACTGCCTCTGCCAAGCTGCTATTTGTACGACTGCACTATACTGTTTTTATCTTGTGTTTTAATTTTGTAATAGTTTAATATATTTTTAAGGGGCGGGTGGGTTAGGGAAGGGATTGTTGGATTTGTTTTAACTTGTGATGTTGTTTTAATTTGCTGTACGCTGCCCCGATTGCACTGCAGAGGGGTGGGATAAAAATAAATAAATAAATTATTATTATTATTATTATTATTATTATTATCTGCCCTGGCTCAGTGCTAGGGAATTCTGGGAACTGTAGTTTGTTGTGGCTCCAGAGCACTCTGACAGCGAAGGCTAAATGTATCACAAAACTACAGTTCCCAGAATTCCCTACCATTCAGCCAGGGCAGTTAAAGTGGTCTGAGACTGGATTATTTCTGCAGTGTGTTTGGCCCATTAAGAAACTGCCCTATTCTACTTCCCGAAGACACAAATCCACTGATGGAGATGAAAGTCCCTAACAGGGTTCCAATGCCTGTTTTGTGTTGTTATTTGTTTTCAAGTCAGCTTTGACTTAACAGCAAACCTGTAAATGCAAGTTCAAGAGCCCGATCATCAACAGCCTTGCTCAGGTCTGGTAAACTTAGGGCAACCGTGGTTTCCGGAGTCTGTGCCTCGTCCTCCTCTTTTTCCTGCTCCCTTCCAGTTTACTCAGCATCAGCATCTTTTCCAGTAAGTCACATCATCTCATGCTGTGTCCGAAGTACGGTAGCCTCAGTTGAGTCATTTTAACTTCCTAGGGAGCATTCAGGCAAGATTTGTTCTTGGGCCCATTTATTTGGCTTTTTGATGATCCATGGAATCCATGGAACTTTGCTCCAGCACCACTTTTCAAATGAGCTGATTCTCTTGTCAGCTTTTTCAATTTTCCAACTTTCACAGTCATACCTAGAAGTCCTAATACTGTGGCATGAATGATCCTGGTCTTGGCATGTAATGCTATATCTTTACACTTAAGGATCCTTCCCATTTCCTCACACATACCTTTCCCAGGTCTGATCCAGAAATGTAAATGCAGGTTTAGTCTCCCTTATCTGAAATGCTTGGGACCAGAAGTGTTCTGAATTTTGGATTTTTTTGGATGCTGGAATGCCTGTCTTTGCATTACATACACAATGAGACATCTTGGGTACAGGACCCAGGTCTAAATACAAAATTCATTTATGTTTCCTATATGCTTTATGCACATAGTCTATAGGTAATTTTATACAAAATGCATTTAATAATGTGCACTGGAATAATGTGCATGGAACAAACTTTGTGTATATTGGACCATCAGAAAGCAAAGGTGTCACTATCTCAGCCACCCCTGAAATGTGTGTGTGTGTGTTTGGAATATTTCGAATTTCAAGATTCTGGATGAGGGAGACTCAACTTGTATTGCCATAATGTGTCAGAAGCCATCCTGAGCACAATCCTAGGGCACACTGGGCATATCTGGTGGTGGCCTCTTGCATGCAGGATGTTAGCATCTGGTGGGACCCAGAAGAAGGCAAATGCCTTCCCCATTATGTATTTTCCCTCCCAAATGCTACAGATGGAAAGGAGAGGCAGCATGCGCTCCCCTTCCAAAGCCAGAGCTTGTTATTTTCTGCCTAGAAGCACACAAACCCTCTGTGGCTCTCTTGCACAATTCTGTCTAGCCAAGTGGAAGGTGTTTGTCTAACTTGCGGTTTTCTTCCTCTGGTGCCACGACCGCTGCCTCATTTATCCCACCTTCTCATCCTTCATCACTTTCAATTTTCTGAGGTTTTCTCCGTTATCCTCCTCAGATGCTTTGGGTGGTATCTGTGCTTTCCTTAAAAGTATAGATTTTCCCCTTCCTCTCCCTCTCCTTGCCTGTTCTTAATGCTGCTGTTTTTTCTCTTTTAAACAGTAACACCATCTGTATACCTCTTCTGTGTGTTTAAAACCAAGCACTTCATTTGCACGCTGTCTTCTCGTATTTCATGCTGCCAGTATGGTGTCATGATTTGAGTTTTGGACTAGGGCTCTGGGAGATCTGGGTTCAGATCACTACTTGGCCATGGAAACCCACTGAGTGACCTCAGGGAAGCAAACCTGTTTCAGCCGCAGAGGAAGGAGGACAGTGGCAAAACCCTTAAATGCCAGTGTGGTAGGGTTGTTTGTGTGTTGGGCAAAGACTCTGGGAGACCCGGGTTTCCAAAGTGATGGAAAAAATCCCTGGGTGAGTCCCTCAAGAGCAAGTCACACACTCTCATCCTTAAAAGGAGAGCAGTGCCAAATCTCCTCTGAATAAACATTGCCAAGAAAGAAAGAAAAAAACTATGTGAGGCAGTGTGGTCTAGTAGTTTCATTGTTGGGCTAGGATTCCAGGAGACCAGGGTTCAGATCTCTGCTCACCCGCAGGTACCATCTCCATGACCTTGTCAAGTTTCACTCTCTCAGCCTCAGAGGAAGGCAACGGTGGCAAACCTTCTTTGAACAAATCTTGCCAAGAAACCTGCCCCTTCCCCAGATAATACATAGAATCCTGGAATCCTAGGGTTGGAAGACACCGCAAGGACCATCCAGTCCAAGCTCATTTTGCCATGCTGGAAGACATAATCCAAGCCCTCCCTGGGACAGATCACCAACCAACCTCTGCTTATAAACCTCCAAAGAAGGAGACTCCACCACAATCTCCGAGGGAGTGTCTTCCACTGTCAAACAGCTCTTACCATCAGGACGTTTTTCCTAATGTTGAGGTGGAATCTCTTTTCCTGTCATTTGCATCCATTGCTCCATGTCTCAGTCTCTGGAACTGCAGAAAACAATCTTGCTCCATCCTCAATAGGACACCCTTCAAATATTGAAACAGGGCTACCGTGTCCCCTCTTAACCTTCTCTTTCCCAGGCTAAATATACCCAGCTCCCTAAGTCTCTCCTCAGAGGGCTTTATGGTTTCCACACCTTTCACCATTTTGGTCTCCTTCCTCCGTTTTCTGAACATCCTTTTTGAATTGCGGTGCCCAGAACCGGACACAGGCTTCTGACCAAAGCAGAATAGAATGGCGCTATTCCTTCCCACAATCTAGATAGGGTTGCCTTAGGATTGCTGTGGGTCAGAAACTACTTGAAGGCCCAAAGAACAAACCACAGCAGTAATCCTTACAGCAGTGCTGTGAGATAAAGTGGCATATTCCTCATCGCACAGGTGGTGCTGGATCCGAGATTTTTCCTTGCCCCGGGTGATGACCTAGTGGCATTGCAGATGCAGTTCTGAGCTTGAGAATTCCTTGCTTGATGCTCGTTGAATTGCTGCAGCCTTCACCAGCATTCCCAGTCCTCCAGCTTGCACATTTTTGCCTCCTGGGCTCTTTCTCACATTTTCCCACCCAGCCCTTCTTCCTCCTCCTGCTGCACATCACCTTGGCTGACAATGACTTTTTGCCGCTCTTTGCCTGACTTTGCCACCTGCCAGGTGCAGACCTGCCTGCGTGCCCAGATCAGTTTTTCATCATTTTTACGATGTACTCAGAACTGCCAGGTTGGCTGTGTGGCTCTTCCAGCTGCAGCTGACACTCATGAGAGCCATTGTGCATCTCATCCAGGGAAAGTGGGGAGGGAGGGATGTGCGATGCCCAGCCAGACTGGGTAGGGTTTGCCGCTCTGCTGGAGATCTCTGTTTTGAGTGGCAGTTTTTGGGTACCCGGGAGATGATTCCTTCCCCCCCCCCCAACTTTCTCTTCCCCCTTCCGCAGCCACATCTGCCATCCAGATTCGGTTCCAGCCTTGTGCATCAGTAGCTCTTCCCTTCCCTCCCGGGGCTGCCATCGCCCATCGTTGCTCCTGCCAGTTTTTCTGGCTTTGCTAGCCACTGCTGGGGTTTGCTGTTTCACAGGAGCAGGTAGCCACTGCCAATGTTGATCTCTTGTGACCCATCAGGCTAGACATGTGCCTTTTGGGTGCTCCTTGAGAGCCGTCAGGAGGTGGCAGAATGTCTTGAGCTGTAGAGCCTGAATTGGGTGAATTGCAAGAGGTTGACATGCACAGAGTGCCCCTGGGGCTGAGCTTCTCTGGAGGGACAAGGTTCCTTCGAGCATGAAAAGAAGGCCGCTTAATGGAATGCCTGAGAATGAATCCATTCTGAGAGAATGAGATAAAAAGGCCCCGCTCCGCTGGGAGGGCGGTGCAAGGAAAGCAGGGGACACCATGCAGTACGGAATTGGCTCTGAGCTCAGTTTCTTCTGCAATATGTCTGCAGGCATTTCCTTGTGAATTATAAACTGCCCCTTTTATTTGGGATGTATAATATCCTCGAAACATTCTGGATTTTTTTTTTAAATTGTAATATTGTATGTAGAATACAGTTTGAGTCCATTATAGCCCTGTTTAGATAGGGGGATGCAGACTGCCAGAAATAGTGCAAATTGAGTCCACTTTTAGGGTTAGGGTTAGGGAATCATGGGAACTGTAATTTATTGTGGCACCAGAGCTCTCTGACAGAGAAGGATCAATGTCTCAGAAAAAAAACCCAATTCCCATGATTCCCTAGCACTAACCCTAACCCTAAAAGTGGACTCAATTTGCACTATTTCTGGCAGTCTGCAACCCCCCCCAGGTTAAAAGGGTATCATATTGAGGCGGAATCAAGCTTGTTTTCTGCTGCTCCAGAGAATAAGACCTGGAACAATGGATTTAAACTACAGGAAAAGAGATTCTGCCTCAACATTAGGAGGAACTTCCTGACAGTAAGAGCTATTTGCCAGTGGAAGACTCTGCCTCGAAGCGTGGTGGAGCCTCCTTCTTTGGAGATTTTTAAACAGAGGCTGGATGCTTTGACTGTGAGTTCCTACATGGCAGAATGGAGTTGGACTGGATGGCCTCCTGGGGTCTCTTTCAACTCTATGATTCTATTATAGAATATGTTTGGGACCAGAAGAGTTTTGGATTTCAGAATATTTATTTATTTGTTTGTTTATTTGGATTTTGGAATATTTGCATGTACATGATGAGATCTCTTGGAGATGGGACCCAAGTCTAAACATGTAATTCATTTATGTTTTATATATAGATTGTACATACAGCCTGAAGGTAATTTTATACACAATATTTTTAAATGATTTTGTGTATGAAACAAAGTTTGTGTACATTGAACCATCAGAAAGCAAAGGTGTTACTATCTCAGCCATGTGGACAGTTTTGAATTTTGGAATATTTCGGATTTCTGGAGAAGAGAGACACAACCTGCATTACTGCCTAAGTGAGGAGTTCCAGCCCTCTCCTGAAAGCAACAGTCTTGGCTTTGGTGGGATGCAGCTTATTATTATTGTAATGGTTTCCAACCTTTGGTCCTCCAGATGGTTTGTACTTCAGTTACCAGAATTCCTGAATGTTGGCCAAGTTAGGTGGGATTTCTAGTAGTTGAGGTCCAAGACACCTGAAGGACCAAACACTGGGAACCACAGATTTAGAGTATTTGTGCCCGGCTCATCATCCAAAAGGTTCTATAGCTGCAGGGGCATTGGCCATTAATGATGCCTCTGGAAACTGTTCTGCACTCTTGCTTCCCTGCAGAAGTGAAGGTGGGGATGATCTCTGGGGTCCCCCACTGAAGGAGGGGTCTGGTGGGGAAGGGTCTGTCTATGTACCTACCCACAGCCAGACACGCAGCAGCAACAGCATCTTCCAGGATCTCTGGAGGACCTCCAAGAGGTCTTTGCTGATGCCCTCATTGTTAGTCTCTGGCTTCCTCTAGGCACAAAGACTTGCGCAAGGGAGAGAAGGTCTGGACTTCCCATCTATCTTGCTAGTGATAGGGCTAGTGAAATCTGTCAATTGTACTGAAATGTAAAAAGGTGCATTTAGGATTGGTGTAAATGATGACTCACTAGAAAAGACAATCGTGCTAGGAAAGGTAGAAGGCAATAGAAAGAGAGGAAGACCCCATGCAAGAGGGATAGAGTCATGGGGCCTCTGCAAACGGGCCCTTTGCGGTGTCCTCAAGGCAGGGATGGGGGGCAGCCTACCCGATGACGCCCTGATGCACCGTTATGCGCTGTTACGCATAGTGTATGGCATCAGAACATCCTCCCGGTGCAGCGTCTTGACACACTTTGCCGGAAGGGGCGCAGAAGAGTCGCGTGGTGGCTCTTGGGGCGTCCCTTTTGCTGCCTCTGAAAGGAGCAGCATTTTGCTGCTCTTTTCTGGGCCGGCAAAAGGCAGCCCCAATCTTCCGCTTCCCAGGGCGGCCTAGGGCCGTCCGTCTGCATCCCCCCCATAGAATCATAGGGTTGGAAGAGATCACAAAGGCCATCCAGTCCAACCCCATTCTGCCATGCAGGAACTCACAATCAAAGCACTCCAATAGATAGCAATCTAGCCTCTGTTTAAAAACTCCCAGAGAGAGAGACTCCACTGCTCTCCGAGGGAGCGTGTTCCACTGTCAAACAGCTCTGTCAGGAAGGTCTTCCTAATGTTGAGGTGGAATCTCTTTTCCTGTAGCTTGCATCCATTTTTCCAGGTCCTAGTCTCTGGAGCAGCAGAAAACAAGCTTGTTCCCTCCTCAATATGACACCCCTTCAAATATTTAAAGAGGGCTATCATATCCCCTCTTAACCTTCTCTTCTCCAGGCTAAACATCCCCAGCTCCCTAAGTCGTTCCTCATAGGGATTCATGGTTTCCAGACCCTTCACCATTTTAGTCTCCGTCCTTTGGACACGCTCCAGTTTTTCAACATCTTTTTTGAATTGTGGTGCCCAGAACTGGACACAGGATTATTCCAGGTGAGGAGGCCTGACCAAAGCAGAATATAGTGACACTATTACTTTCCTTGATCTGGACACTACATTTCTATTGATGCAGCCTAGAATTGCATTGGTCTTTTTAGCTGCCGCTAAAAAGGCTCAGACTCGGACTCTAGACTGAGACAAGAAGGACATGGCTGCCTTGAGGCTGCAGGACCTGAGCAGAGTGATTTGGGACATGAAGGCTTGGAGATGTCTCATACACAGGATCACTATGAATCGGTGTCGGCTTGACAGCAGTTAACAATAACAACAAGTGATGGAAATTTTCAGGCCTTTGTTTCATGGAGAGTTTGGACACGATGAACATGTTTGGGGTGTGTTTGTGTGTGTGCTTCTCATTCTTCTTTAATCTCTAAATACTGTATTTTCCGGGGTATAAGACGACTTTTAAACCCCATTGCCATTGCTTTCCCCCAAGTCTGAGAGAGTGTGACTTCCAAGAATGTTGTTGTTGTTGTTGTTATTGTTCCTGACTTATGGTGATCATGAGGTTTTCTTGGCAGGATTCGTTCAGAGGAGGTTTGCCACTGCCTTCCCCTGAGGCTGAGAGTGTGTGACTTGTCCAAGTTCATCCATTGGGTTTCATGGCAGAGTAGGGAATCAAACCCAGGTCTCCAGAGTGGTAGTCCAACACTCAAGCCACTACACCATGCTGGCTCCTATTCCCACGTACTACCTATGAAACAATTGCAGGCTTTTTTTGTTGTTCTTGTGTGTCTTCAAGTCCTTTCCGACTTATGGTGACCCTAAGGCAACCTTATCATTGGGTTTTCTTGGCATGTTTCTTCAAATGGGGGTTGCCATTACCATCCTCTGAAGCTGAGAGTGTGTGACTTGCTCAGGGTCACTTACTTGGCCACAAATTGTACATACCCCAGAATGCACCACCTAGTATATTGGCGGTCCTTCCCCCCAACACTTTTTCATTCCCCCCCAACCATCTCATCGCTGGGAGATGGAAATCATTTTTAAAGCAGCATTTAAATCTGGACTATTTTTTAAAAAGTAAGGTCCAAAACACACTGCAGAAATAAATGCTAGGGAACATGGGAGCTGTAGTTTGTGGTGTCTATAAGTGACAGTTTTCCTGCTAAGTACCTGCATGTCATAAGCATTTGAATTAAAATTACCATATTGAAATCAAATCTGATGTTTTTTAAATTTTTATTTGGTGTACGTTGGAAGAGGGGTCATCTTATACGGCGAGCATATCCCAAACTCTGTATTTTAACTGGGAAAGTTGGGGGTCGTCTTATACGTCGGAAAATACAGCATGTCATTTAATACATATTTAGAGAAACAACATTTTTCTGAGCCCTGGCACAAAGGGAAATCCACACTGGTTGTCTAGCTGTTGTTGTATGCCTTCATGTCAATTCTGACTTATTTGGTGACTCTATCATAGGGTTTTCGTGGCAAGATTTACTCAGAGGAGGTTGCCACCATGACCTTCCTCTAAGGCTGAGAGACTGTGACTTACTGAAGGTCTTGCAGTAGTTTTCCATATAAACCCTGGTCTGTTAAAATCCTAGTCCAGTATTCAAACCACTATACCTTGCTGGCTCTCTTTTAAATATTGTTGTTCTTGCCTTCAATTAATTTCCAACTTATAGAAACTCTAAAGTGAACCTATATTGTAGTTTTCTTGGCAAGATTTGTTCAGAGGGAGATTGCCTTTGCCATTTCCTGAGGCTGAGAGAGTGTGACTTGCTCAAGGTCACCCAGTGGGCTTCTGTTGCTGAGTGGGGATTTGAACCCTGGTTCCCAGAATCCTAGTTCAGGAATCAAACCACTACTCCAGTGCTGGCTCTCTTTTAAATATTGTTGTTGCTTTTGAGTTATTTCCTACTTATGGCGACCCTAAAACCTTCAAGTAAAACAATATAAACTATTTAAAATATTTCCAGTTTGAAAAGAATAAAATTACTTAAACAGGGCAAAAGCTTACCAAACAAGTCCTGTCCTTCTTGCTTTACTTCCCAGCTGAAGTTAATAGAACATGTGTCACGTATCACATCCCGATCTGTCAAGGCGGCTGCGCTCTCTATTAAGGGCCTTGGCACCCCGAGACCCTGCGCCGGCCGGCCGTTGTGCTGACATGCGCGGTTTTTGGCAGCCATGTCTCCGCCACAGTCCCATAACTTTCAATTTCGCCAAGCACCTGGGTCCTCCTTGCATGCTTTCTCTTCTGAATGACAGAGTTGTAAATTAAATGATGGGGATTATCTGAACTCAGCCAACCCTGTAGGGCAAGGATGGGGAGATTTCACACTTTCAGAACCTTATTCTGTTTTCTGGGAGCTACCTTGAGATCCACCAGCTGGAGCTTGGGATAAAAGAGCAGCTCAGATCAGCGGGTCCATGCAGAGAGTTAAGGAATACTCCTCCACCCAGGAGTTGACGGTCAATAAGAGAGTCGATCTTGCAAATCCTTTCATGCCAGCATCTGCTCCTGCTTCTCTCCATCTTCCGGGAGTGTTTTCCCCTCCATTAGCTTGTTTTAAGGAGAAGGTCTATCTTTGTTTTGTTTTCTGAAATTCAGTTCTTGCTGCGCTTGGATACCTGGGAGTCACAGACCTGCATTGAGCTGCCACCCATCACTAGATCCAGTAGTTGGTCCTGTTCTACCTTGCCCATTCCTACCATATGGAGGGCCCTGAGGAGGACAGGGTCTGTGCCAGCAGTCTGCCCTGGGTCTGGGGGTTGTCCTTGGTCCTGGTGGAGTGGAGGTCATAGAATCATAGAGCTGGAAGAGACCTCGAGGGCCATCCAGTCCAACCCCCTGCCATGCAGGAATACACAGTCAAAGCAGCCCCAACTGATGGCTGTCCAGCCTTCTGACTGAGCTGCAGGATAGCTGGGTCTTATGCTGGAGATGCTCATCTATTTAAGTATCTGAAGGGATGTCAAATTGAGGATGGAGCAAGCTTATTTTCTGGTACTCCAGAGACTAGGACACGGAACAATGGATTCAAGCTATAGGAAAAGAGATTCCATCTAAACATTAGAAAGAAATTCTTGGCGGTAAGAGCCATTTGACACTGGGAAGATGCTGCCTTGGTGGAGGCTCTGTATAAACAGAGGCTGGATGGTCATGGGTCACAGGAAGGGCTTAGATTGTGTATTTCTGCATGGCAGAAGGGGGTTGGACTGGGATCCGTGTGAGTCTATGCGCCATTTTTCACTGCTTAGAGAAGAAAAGTGTTCAGCTGGATTAGGACCTAGAAGTGGGGAAGAAGCAAAAGGATATGAAGTCGTAGGCTTTCATGGCCAGCATCCATGGCCGGCAAAGGATGTTTTCTCTGCCCAAAGAGTGAATTACTTGTCTGGGAAGCCTTCATGGATGGCAATTTGCCTTCTAAATATGTTGCAGATTCCATCTGCACTGTGTCTGTCCTTTAAAAAACACTGTATTTACTCCAAAGCAGATGTGGGCATTTGATTATGTCTGGGTTTCATTTTCTGTTTTTTTTCCTTCATTTTTCATTGTTTTTGATTACTGGAAGGAGGAAGAAAAAGGGCCTCTGGACCCACTGCCTTCCCTTGGCCTCTAAAGCAAGCTTGGGTGTAGTTAGGGCTTGAGAAATGAGGATGGGGAAGTGGATGAATAGTAGCAGGAAATTCCAGGCAGGTAAGCGGGGGGGGGGGGGCACATGGAGTAATAAGGCAGCAGGAATGGTTTGGTTCAAAAAGGGCATTCTGGGCATGGAAGCACCCAGCCTGAGCCAGCTTCCTGCCGGCTGCCCTTGCCCACCTTCTTCTCTGGGGCCTTTTGATGCAAGTGAAACCACAGCAGCCCCTTATGGGGCACTTATTCTACCCAGGGGCACTTACTCTGCCAGTCGTGGCTGACCCTTCCTTGTCCTCTCTCTCTCTCTGTCCGCAGGTTCATGGAGTCGGAACTGGATCTCAACGACATCATCCAGGAGATGCACGTGATCGCCACTATGCCGGACCTCTACCACCTTCTGGTGGAGTTGAATGCTGTCCACTCCCTCCTCGGGCTGCTGGGACATGACAATACCGATATCCTTTCTGCCATGCTGGTAGGGAGGCAGGGTCCTCTCCCTGCCCTCAACCGCTTGGTCGTACTTTCCCTGATCCATATATATTGCTGCTCTCTGTATATATTACCGGATGTAACATAATTTGGATTCTTGTGTGTAGCCCATCAGACAAGGCTTGGGGCAATGCTGGTGTGGTGGCACACTTTCAAGTCATTTCTGACTTATGGTTACCCTAAGGTGAACCTGTCATGGGGTTTTCTTGGCAAGTTTCATTAGAAGGAGTTTATCATTGCTATCCTCTGAGGCTGAGAGATTGTGACTTGCCCAAGATCACCCAGTGGGTTTTCATGGCATGCTACTTCTGCTTAAAAAGCCAACACAATATCACTGGCTAGTCTGGGCATTATCTGCATTTGTAGGACCGATGCTTTGGAGTTCAGCCTTGACACATTTAGATCTGGAGCAGGGGTGGGGACCCAGTCTTGTAGAGAGACAAAAAACTACTCTCCCCCAAGTACTTTGTGGTCAGTCACAAAGGGAAACAAAGTGTTTTTGGACTCTGTGTGTGTGCTTTCAAGTATGACAATTCCATGCATTTTCTAGGGTTTTCTAAGGCAAATATTTAGAGGTGGTTTTGCCAGTTCCTTCCCCTGAAATATAGCAAACAGCACCTGATATATGTTGGTGATCTCCCACCCAAGTATTAACCAGGGCTGGCCCAGCTTAGCTTGCATGATTAGATGGTATCTGGTTATATTGTGTGTATCGGTGCCTTCAAGGCATGTGTTGACCTATGGTGAGCCCATGAATTTTTTGTCAATGAGTTTTTTTAGGAAACGAATCCTCCGAGGTGGCTTTGCCAGTTCCTTCCTCTGAAATAAAAAATAATAATAATATAATCAATCTAAAAGAACATTCAATGGTTGCATGGTTTAAAAAGCTGAATTTTAAACACTCTAAAACCATTCATGGATACTCATTGGATGAAGTCATTAGGTCCTGACGACTTTTATAAAAAGCCAGGTTTTAACTTGGTGCTGGAACGTGAACAGTGATGGTGCTAAGTGGGTTTCCATGGGGAAGACATTCTCCAGCTTGAGTGCCACAACCGAGGAGGCTCTCTTCTGCATCCTCATCCAGCGCAGTCCTCCAACTGGTGAGGTCTGGTGGGACTGGACCCCAATTGGAACCCAGCAGAGCTCCCATTTAACTTAGAGCTGCTGTGGGAGGAGAAGCACAATGGATTTTGGGGGGGCCCACGGCAGGCACCCATTTGATTTCTGCATTCTCTAACTTTGACCTTCAGAATGCTAATGTCTGCCAGCTCTGCTGCTTGTTCTCATTATTCAGATTTTAATTTTTAAAAAATCTTTACATCCTTCACTGTATTTGAAGATGTCAGCAAATAGTAAAATAAAATCAGTTTAGCACAATAAATGTCAACAATAGTTTTTAAAAAGACTAAAACTATATCAGATGATGTATCACTTAAAACTAGCCAATTTAAAGCCAGTTAAAATGATTAAAATACAGACTGAGTCTCCTTTATCCGGAATTCCAAAATCATCGAAATCCAAAATTGTCCACATGAGTGGCTGAGATAGTGACACCTGTGCTTTCTGATAGTTCAGTGTACACAAGCTTTGTTTCATGAACAAAATTATTTTAAAATGTTGTGTATAAAATTACCTTTGAGTTATCTGGCTAAGATGGCCCTTGTGGTCTCTTCCAACTCTATGATTCTATGATTCTAAGGTGTATACAAAACATAAATGAATTTCATGTTTAGGCTTGGGTCCAAGATAGCTCCTTATGTAAATGCAAATATTCCAAAACCCACAAAGAATCCAAAATCCAAAACATTTCTGGTCCCAAGCATTTTGGATGCGTGAGACTCAACCTGTAATGCCAACCATAGTACGTGTGCAAATTGGATGAAATCATTTAGGTCCCCCAGGCTTTAACAAAAAAACATGGTTCCACTTGGTGCTGAAATAAGACCAATATTGATGCCATTTGGGATTCTGAAAGAAGGGCATTCCATAACTGGGATGCTACAGCAGAGAATGCCCTTCTGGTTTGTTCTGGAGTGTTTGCATGCATACAAAAATAGACCTATGGATAAATGTAGTAGCCAAGATGTTGAGCCTGAAGATCCTTCTCTGTGCAATTGTCTCCGTGGCTCCTTAGTTGGTTATTATTTTGGAACTTTAGCCCAGTACTGTTCAAACTCCTGGTTTCTTCACCAGTGTCTGTCCCAAAGCCATTGGCTGTGGATTACTGGTGAATTTCCAGGAAAGAAAAAAATCAGTGGTAGCCAATGGGCACAAATGTGGTGCTGGTCCCTGGCATGGGGAGGGGGGGGGGGGAATATACAGATTGATTCTCCTTTATCCAAAATGTTTGGGGGCCAGAAGTGTTTTGGATTTTGGATTTTTTTCAGATTTTGGAATATTTGCCTATATACAGGTGGGACCCAAGTGTAAACATGAAATTCATTTATGCTCCCTATAAACCTTATACACATAGCCTGAAAATAATTTTATGTGTCAGTTTATGTTTGATTTTTTAATTTATGAAACATATAAATACAAAACATCATAAATCAACAATCCAAACATATATACATAACACTTCCATCCCTCCACCCATCTACCCAATCATACTAATGCTAAAAGAAAAACTAACGGTATATAATTTCATTCATATCTGCAAACAATCCAATGCAATATCTACCATCAATTCCTTTCAAACTACATGCTTTAAGACATAAAACACAAAAACAAAAATTTCTCTATTTTATATTTATCTTCTCTATTACATCTTTTATATTATTGGAATTCTTTATCTTTGCTCTCTTCTATAGTAATTTCTTCTTTTGGTACTTCCTTTAGTGTAACTTTACCACTTATCAATCTGTACATTTAATTCTGTTATACCCTTTTATGTTTGATTTTTGTGTACATCAAACCATCGGGAAGCAGAGGCGTTGCTATCTCAGCCACCCATATGAACAATTTTGGAGTATTTTGAATTTTGGAATCTTGGATAAGGGAGAATCAACCTGATATTGTTGATCTCCCAGATCTCAGGTAGCCTGAGAAGCCCTGCTTTGGCCAGAGAGTGTTGGGCAGTTTGAGCGCCACATCATGTGCCAAAAGGTTAGCATGGATTTGTTGTTCTTGGGGAAAACATCAGCAGTGGGCCTTTTAATTGGGACTTGTTGGCCTTGCTTTGAGTGACCTTTCACAGGAGCAAACCCAGCATTGTTGTGTCCTCTGGGGAGGACTCTGACAGCTTGTCAGACCTTCTGTGGCTGACCCCTGCCTCTCACCAGGGCAGGTCTTCCAGTGTTGGTCAATTGGGTTGGGGTCTGTGGCCGGGGGAGATGTGCACTTGCAAAGAGAGGGCAAGGCCCCTGTGAAACCTTGGAAAGGCAGAGCATGAAAAGGACAGCTGAATTTATTTTACTTGAAATGCTGCTGCATTACAGCAGGATTTGCGAATGCAAGGATTCTTGAAGTGAAGCACTTCTCTGCTCAGTGGCTTTGCATAGAGAACGAAAATGAAGAGGAACAGGAGCTTTGAGCGCCACTTTTTCCACTCCTGCAAGGAATGCTGAACCGACACTTCTACTCTTCACACTTGATTTAAAGTTGGGGGAGACGCTATGAAGAGGTGGATAAAAATCCCCCACATTAAAATCAGAGGACCAGGCAGCTGCTCTGTTGAAGGAGAGCCAAGGAGGTTGTGAGCGAGGGAGGGAGAGATAATGCCCAGGTGACAAGCATAAATTTCCAAGAGGAAAAGCTCCTGCCAGGGAACCAGAACTGGTTTGTTGTTGTTGTTGTTGTTGTTGTTGTTGTTAACTGCCTTCCTGTCAATCTCGACCCATGGCAGTGACTCTGGATGAGCCATCTCCAGGCCCCTTCTGCTGTCCTCTCCTGCTCTGCCCAGCTCCTGAAAACTCATATTCATGGTTTCTTTAATAAAGCCCAGCCATCTGGCATGTAGCCTTCCTCACTTCCTACTTCCTTCCATCTTTCCCAGCATTATTGCCTTTTCCAAAGAGTCCTCCTTTCTCATGATGTGTCCAAAGTACGACAGTCTAAGCCTTGTCATCTTGGCTTCTAGGGATATCTCTGGCTTGATCTGCTCTAGGACCCCTTTCTTTGTCCTTTTTGCTGTCCATGGGATCCTCAGCACTCTTCTCCAGCCCCACATTCTCTCAAAGGCATTGGTTTTCTTCCCATCTTCTTTCTTGACTGTCCAGCTCTCACATATCCATCCATGGGAATAGGGAATACGATGGCTTGCATGCTTCTGACTTTTGTGCTGAGTTGTATGTCTTTGCATTTTAGCATCTTTTCTAGTTCTTTCATTGCCACCCTCCCCATTCTTAGACTTCTTCTGATTTCCTGACTGCAGTCCCCATTTCTATCAATGTTTGATCCCAGATATGAGAACTCTTTTACTGTTCCTATTTCCTCATTGTCTAGATTGAACTTGTGAAGGTCTTCGGTGATCATTATTTTTGTTTTCTTGATGTTCAGCATTAAGCCTGCTTTTGCACTTTCCTCTTGGATCTTCTGTAGTAGTTGTTCCAGGTCTGTGAGGTTTTCTTCTAGTAATTTGGTGTCATCTGCATATCTCAGAGTGTTGATATTCCTTCCTCCTATTTTCACTCCTTCCTCTTCCATGTCCAAGCCTGCTTTTCTTATAATATGTTCTGAGTATAAGTTGAATAGGTAGGGTGATAGGATGCAGCCTTGTCTGACCCCTTTGCCAACTGGGAACCATTCTGTTTCTCCATATACTATTCGTTCAGTAGCCTCTTTCCCTGAGTACAGATTCCTCATTAGGACTATCAGATGTGTTGGCACTCCCATGTCTTTAAGAGTATTCCATAGCCTTTCATGATGTATGCAGTCAAAGGCTTTGCTATAGTCTCTAAAGCACATGCTGATTTTCTTTTGGAACTCCTTGCTATGCTCCCTTAGCCATCATATATTTGCAATGTGATCCCTGCTGCCTCTTCCTTTCCTGAACCCCACTTGGACCTCTGGGATTTCTCTCTCCATGTGTGGTTGGAGTCTGTGTTGCAGTGTTTTGAGCATAATTTTGCTTGCATGGGAGATTAGTGCTATAGTTGCTGCAGTCTCTTATGTCTCCTTTTTTGTGGATGGAGATGTATACTGATCACTTCCAATCTGTTGGCCATTGTTTTGTTTTCCATATCTGTTGGTTAGCACTAGAGTTGACTCTGTCAGTGTGGATTGCAACAGTTCTGGTCCCCTTCTCCAAAACCCGCTTAGCTCAGCTGTCCATGCTTGTGAAGCAGCTGGCAATAGCAAAGCCTCATTGTCGGAGTGTGAAGAGGATTGCAATGCCCAAACATTGGGTTCATTTGAGAGTCTGTGCCTATGGTGGGTTTTTTGCCTGCACAGCCACTTTCCTCCCTGCCTCTCCCCCTCGGTGTGTGTTTTCAGCCAAGATGGTGCCTATGGGCATCCTTGACAGAGACAAATGCTGCTTTCCTAATCCCAGGGTTTTCCCCCCTTTCGCCAATGTGAATTAAGAGCAGCAGAAGCTTTGTTTCCTCTTGATTCTCTACCTGTCAAATCCTCTATAGAGAGAACTGTCCTGCTTTTCTCCTCCTCCATCCCCCAAGGACCACCGTTTACAATGGTCAGTCCAAATTCCCAGGAAAAATGATGGCACAGAACACAGCTCTTTGATCCAGACAAATATGATAAGGATGTGTGTGCCCGTGTGTTTGTTTGCATATATATATATATATATATATATATATATATATACACACACACACACACACACACACACACACACACAATAAAATGGTGGATACAAGATAAAAACATCTTAAATTTAAAGACGTTAAGGCAACTTAAAAAGATTAAAGCAATTAAAACCATGTACAAATACATTTGCAGAGTAAATTAGGCCCCAAAGGCTTTAATTTTTTTAAAAAAGATGTGATGTAGGAAAGGAAACTAATGTCAGTGGCAGTCAGGTGTCTTAAGAAAAGAGTATTTGACAATGGGGAATATTCCCCATTTGAACCTGCCAGAGGCCTTCTCTTGCTCCTACCACCATCCCAGCTTTGCTTGGTGAGGACACAAGAGAGAGCCTTCTTGGTGGCTGCTCCCAACCTCTGGAACTCCCTGCCACAGGAGGCAAGGCTGGAACCCTCCTTACTTTCCTTTTCCTTTTTGTTTAAGCAGGCTTTTAATAGGTAACTGCACCAGGGAGGCTTTTTTTTATTGGGGTGTGCGTTTTATTTATTTATGTATTTAACTTTTTTTATGTTTTTAAGTAGTTTTATACTGTTTTAACTGTAACTATTTGCATTATTTTTAAAATTGTACTGGTTTATTTTGATTGATTTCCTTTTCTGAACGGCCTTGGGTCCTATTCCTGGCATGATAGATAAAGAGAGAGAGAGGAAGGAAGGAAGGAAGGAAGGAAGGAAGGAAGGAAGGATGGATTGTGGGGCCACAGGCAAGAAAGCCTTCTCCCCCATCCTCTCTGAATATATGGCTCCCAGTGGTGAAGAATTTCTTCAGCAGTTCTCAGGCAGGCATATATAGGGAGAGGTGTTCCCTCAAGTACCAAGGCTACAAGCATCTTAGGGCTTTGCATACCATCACTCTTCATCGGCCCCTTCTCCCTCAGCATGCATTTGCTCCCACGTATAGCTGCCTTCCAGAATGTAATCCTCAGGACAGGAAGAAGCTCGGAGTTTTGGAAAGCCCCGAAGATGCAAGAGACAGACAAGTTTCTTTTTCCCCCCAGATGATGTTTCCCTGTGTCTTATAGCAAGGACCCTCAGCCAAGGTTTCCATAATCCACTCTATTGAGGTAATAGTGCCACTCCATTTTGCTTTGGTCAGACCTCACTTGGAATAATCCTGTATCTAGTTCTGGGCAAAACAATTCAAAAAGGATGTTGAGAAGCTGGAGTGTGTCCAGAGGAGAGTGCCAGAATGGTAGAAGGTCTGGAGACCATGCCTTATGAGTAGAGACTTAGGGAGCTGGATAAGTTTAGGGTAGGTTAAGAGGGACATGATAGCCACGTTTAAATATTTGGAAGGGTGTCATATCGAGGATGGAACCAGCTTGTTATTCTGCTGCTCCAGAGAATAGGACCCGGAACAATAGGTTCAAACTAGAGGGAAAGAGATTCCACCTCAACATTAGGAAGAACTTCCTGAAGGTAAGAGCAGTTTAAGAGTGGAAGATGTTGCCTTGGAAGGTGGTGGAGTCCCCTTTGGAGGTCTTTAAACAGAGGATGGGTGGCCATCTGTCTCAGGGAGGGCTTGGATTGGGTCTTCTTATGTGGCAGAAGAGGGTTAGGGTGATGGCCCTTGGGGGTCTCTTCCAGCTCTGTACTTCTCTTGCAGATTGTGGTGAGAGGCAAACCAGAAGCCATGGAACTAAGTTGGGGAGCCATCTTTCAGCCTTTAAAATGAAGCATGACATCCTAACAGGACAAAGGAAATGCTGCAAGAGTGGGAGCCTACTTTGCCAGCGAAGAAAAGTCCCCTCGGGAGGCTGCTATGTAGGGCACTGCAAAATGTGGGCTGCCTTTTGTGTGAGGAGCGGTAAGAATAGGTCAGGATTGATCATCTTGTCTCGGAGAATAGTCAAGTAGGTCTAATGAGCGGCAGTGTGGCTAAGGGTGTCTGCTAGAACTGTGCCGCGATGGAGGAAGCTGTTAGTTAATGCTGCGTTCGTTAATGAGGGGAAACTGGGTGTTCCTGTGTTGCCAATTGCAGCATTCCAGCCCTGTTTGTTAGTCTGTTGAGCGCTGCAGCCTTGTGAAGAAGCCACTTGTGCTATCAAATTAGCAACAGCATCATGGCATCCGTGAATTAAAGCCTATTGTAGGAGGCTGTTTTTGACCAACCTCTCCAGAGCGCCTTTGCAGTTATTACCAACAGCTATATGCAGTGGGAATAAACTGACCTGTAAATTTTGCAGAGGTGCCTTGGGTGCCAGATAAGGATGGAAGGAATATTATAAAATGTCCTTTTAAAAATGTATGTATGTTTGTTTGTTTGTTTTACTATTAGAAACCGATAAGAAGAATCCTGGACTCCTGAGAATATTCAGAGTTCAAGTTTTATTCTGCATACAATTTAAACATGGTTGTTTTGCACAGAAAACAGCATTTTATATGCAAAAATTAATGTTTCTGTGCAGAAATAGAAGCTGTTTCTCATGCATAAAATGCTGCAGTTGGGGCATTCCATGCAAAATGTGTACTTTGTTGGTTTGCATTGAAAACAGCATTATGTTTTATAATGTACATGATTTATACAGATCGAGTCTCTCTTATCCAGAATACTCCAAAAACCAAAACTTTTTTATAGGGTGTTTGAGAGAGTAACACCTTTGTTTTCTGATGGTTCAATGTACCCAAACTTCTTCCATGCACAAAATTATTTAAAATATTGATAAAATTACCTTCAGGCTATGTATATAAGGGTTATATGAAACATAAATGAATTTTGTATTTAGACCTGGGTCGCTTCTCTAACATGTACATATATGCAAATACAGGTACTCCAAAATCCAATAAATAAATAAATAAAAATCCCCAAACTCAAACACTTCTGGTCCCAAACATTTTGGATAACAAAGGTGACTCAACCTGTATGACACTATAGGAAATACCTGTATTGTTTTCTTTAACATTCTCTGCTTTCTATGCAAAACAACCTCGTGAATTTTGTTCAAAATACTGAATTATGAAACTGTGTGGTTTTCAAAATCTTTCTCCCAGTGTGAGGGAAATTGCTAAAATTACTCATTGATTCCATGGAGAAGAAAATTAGTGACAAATTACATCCCTGGTGCTGGAGCGCTTTTTTGTTTCTGTCCAAAAAAAAGATGTTTTGTTTTTGTTTTGTTTTTGGGTTTGTTTGTTTTTGGAAAATGAACATCAGTGTGCTGCCCTTATTTCTTAATTTCCGTTTGAGTTGGAAGAGCGTAGGATGGAGAAGGACTGCTCTAATTATCTGCCCGCCTTTGGTCTATCCTGGAAAAAGATGCAAAAGGTGCACAGCTTCACTGGCTGCTGGTCCATTTCTCGACATAATTCAAAGTGCAGGTGATGACCTTTAAAGCCCTGTATAGCTCAGCTCCAGGTTATGTGATTTTCCTATATGAGTCTGCTTGTGTTCTGAGACTGCTACCCTATTTTCTTACTTACATTTCAGTTAACTCTGTATGCTGTGTCTTTTTGAATTGCTATTGTGTATGTGTTTGTGTAAGTGTGTGATTGCACTCTGCTTCTGAGGAGACCCTTTGTTACCCAAGAACAGGTGGGGGGACGGGGGGTCCCTGCCAACTGTCAGCATTACTTCTAATGTTGAGGAAACTAGCTTTTGCAAGAAGCCTGGACAACCTTTGGACTGTGTGCACCAGTATATACCAGTACTAACGGAGGAGGACTCCATGTCTTGGGTGAATTAAAAAGGCTTTAGTTAGAAAAATGCACAGTGCAATCACACACACATGCTAGCAATTCAAACAGACGCAGCATACAGCGGGGGTAGGCAACCTTTCCCCTTTAAGGGCTGAGGGACTTCAGCTCCCAGAATCCCAGGAGCTATTGGCCAACATGGGACTATTGGCCAAAATGGATGAGGCTTCTGGGAGCTGAAGTCCCTCGGCCCTTAAAGGGGAAAGGTTGCCTACCCCGGCATACAGAGTGAACCTAAATGAAAATATGGAAATGGTATAGCAGAGTTTTTAAGGTTTACAATGGGGTTATAATTATGTGTCCAGTGAGAAGACCATGGAAAGTCAGAGTTGCTCAGAGTGGGAGGTCTGAGGGCGACACAGAACATACGCAGAGTGCGGCTGTATATGCAGACTGGGCTGTTTTGAAACCATATTTATACATTAAAACTAGCCCCAGGCAATGGGCTATCTGGTCAGGTAACAAAAGCTGAATGATTTATCCCAGGAATCGACAGAAGGATTCCAGACTGGATGGTGGCTTTAATTTTAGTGTAACAGAAACAGTGATTTGATCAGGATATCCCTGAAATGGTTGGATGGGAGGTTTGGCTGGAGACACAACAAGGGGTAGGCAGAGAGAGATTGTCTTACTGCTTTGGGTGCAAGGAGATCCTTTGTCCCAGGTTTCGAGAGGAAATGCAGATGACTTGGGGGAAGGAAGGAGCACTTAATACACTCACCTAGATTTGATTGTCCCATTATCTGGATGTTCCACACCCCTCAGGACACACTCCTTTTTTCTCCTCGAGATCTGTCCTAGTGTTCCTGAAAGGTCACTGATCATTCAAAAACATGCTATCTCCAGATGTCAGCTATGAAAATATGAGGACCCCAAAATACAGGGTGGGATATGCAAGGGTGCTTAACAACTTCTCGTGTTACCACAGGTATCACAGGTACATCTGGTAGAAATACAGGGGAAGGGATGTCATATTGAGGATGAAGCGAGCTTGTTTTCTGCTGCTCCAGAGAATGGGATCTAGAACAATGGATGCAAGCTATAGGAAAAGAGATTCCACCTCAACATTAGGAGGAACGTCCTGACAGTGAGAGCTGTTTGACAATGGAAGACACTCCCTGGGAGTGTGGTGGAGTCTCCTTCTTTTGAGGTCTTTAAACAGAGGCTGGATGGCCATCTGTCGGGGATGCTTTGATTTTGAGTTCCTGCATGGCAGAATGGGGTTGGACTGGATGGCCCTTGTGGTCTCTTCCAACTCTAGGATTCTAGGATTCTAAGACTTTCGCGTTGGCTACCCCCGGGAAAGTCTAGCTTGACATTCTGCTTGCTATCTTCTCATAGGCACAGCTGAAAAAGGTGCATCTGAAAACCTAATGTTAAATTTAAAAAAAAAAAAAAAGCATTTTAAAACACCAGTATTGATTAATTCTCCCTTATCCCGAATTCTGAAATCCAAAATATTCCAAAATCCAAAATTGTCCGCATGGGTGGCTGACACCTGTGCTTCCTGATGGTTCAGTCTACACAAACTTTATTTTGTGCACAAAATTATTTTAAAATATTGTGTATAAAATTACCTCCAGGCTATGGGTATCAGGTGTTTACGAAACGTAAATGACTTTTATGTTTAGAGTTGGGATCCATCTCCAAGATATCTCATTACATATATGCAGATATTCCAAAATCCAAAAAACTCCAAAATCCAGAACACGTCTGGATTTCAGAATAAGATGAGGGAGACTGTAACTTAAAACTTTTAAAGCATTTTAAAAAGTCAATAACAGTGAGGGCGGAAGTATGTCTTGCTACCCGCTGTCCTCCTCCAGCCTTGCTTTCCTTAACTGCCTCTACATGTCTCCATTGCTGTGGTGGATCTTCTGCAGGAACTCACCGACATTGACACCCTCCATGAAAGCGAGGAAGGAGCTGAAGTCCTCATAGATGCTTTGGTGAGTAGGCCTGGAAAATGCTGCTTTTGTTAGGCATTCTCTCCCCACCCCCACCCCCCCATACACACACAAACACTTTTTTTTACTGTCAGAGCAATGGGAGTACAGTGCGCCCGCCCCAAGTGCAGGCTTGCCATCTGCAATTTGAGCTTCCACGGATGGCAAGCCCCATCTTGCTCAATGGGTGCGTGCACATGCGGCAACGCAAGCAAGAGCGTGTGCCCATTGGAAAGAACGGGACTTAAGGTCCCCCATTTTTTAATATCCAAGGGGGGAATCTGGAACACATCCCCCACGGATAGTAAGGGCACACTGTATTTAGGCAGCATAAGAGCAACGGCATGAGGGCCAGGAGCCAATTTCTGCCCATTACCCCTCTGCAGTTCTTTTATCTTCCACCAAATCCTTCCCAAAATGGTGGCCAGAAGTAATTTTGTTTCACTTCTAGTCATTTTGAGAAGGACTGTTGAAAATAGAGGAACAGTGAGCCCTTGGTATCCACTGGGATTCAGTTCCAGGACCCCTCTTCCTTCCCATGGTTACCAAAATCCATGAATACTCAAGTCCCATTACATACAAGGGCATAATAAAATGGTGTCCCTTATATAAAACGGCAAAATCAAGGTTTGCTTTTTGGAATTTTGTTGCTGTTGAATATTTTCAAACTGAGGATGGTTGAATTAGTGGATGCAGAATCTGTGAATACAAGGGCCAGCTTTACTTGGGTTGTGCTGATGGACTCCATATGCTAGTTTTGCATATTTGCGCGGATGGGGTGTGTATCTCTCTCTGGGTCTGGGCAAAAATCGCCTGGAAATTATGTCATTTTTTTTTTAAATTGAGAATTGGGGCTTTGGAGGGATGGGAATGTTCAGGGGCCCAAATGTGGCCCTCAGGGTTGACTTGGAGTCTGTAGGCCACACTTTGCCCATCCCTGCGCTAACCGTATTTCATACTCTTAAGATTTCCCTTCATTCAGCCTAAGATGATAATGCATGGGCCACTGGTGGTCACTGATGTCTTTGTGAGAGAGCAGTGAGGGCCAGTGTGGCAATAGTGGTTTGCACCTTGGACTAGGACTCCGGAGACCAGGGTTCGCATTCCACCTCAGCCATGGAAAGCCACTGGATGACCTTGGGGAAGTCACACTCTTTCAGCTTCAGAGGATGGCAGTGGCAAACCTCCTCTGAAGTAACTTGCCAAGAAAACCCCCCTGATAGGTTCCTATTAGAGTCACCATAAGTCGGAGATGACTTGAAGGCACACAACAGCAAAAACAGCAGTCCTTGTGACCTCCAGGATGTCTGTGGCCACATGGAGAAGCCTCCCTCCCTCCCTCCCTCTTTCTCTCTGTTCCAAAAATGGGGAAGCCTGGGGGCTCCTCTCCTTAGCAATTAGGAAACCAGAATATATGGTTAGAATGTTTGTCTGGATGCAACAAGAGAACTTTTCCAAATATATAGCTCAAACGCTGCCTGTTTCACTTGTGTTTTTTGGACGTCAGCCTCAGTGGACTATGGTAGAAATTCAGTACATTTCTCTGCAAAGCTCTTCACAGACCATCTTGCCTTAAAAGGGGCCAATGCCCCAGAAATCTCCCCCTAATCCAGCAAGTAGTCCACTGCCACCCAGACTGCCTGTCTGGACAAGCGCTGCCTTTTCAGCAGGCATTTGTGGTATATTTCTAACACATGTCTTTGGGCTGCAGCTCCCTTCAGTCCTAAACATAGCAACCAGTGGTGAGGAATGCTGGAAGTTGCAGTCCAGCAACATCTGGAGGGCCAAAAGGTTGTCATCCCTGTAGTAACTGATAACCTTAAGCTAGTCCTTTTCAGCAGGGCCATGCACAATTGTATCTTTGCTTGATGAATCACTTAAAAGCAAAATCTCAAAAATCAAACAGTGTGTTGATATGAAAAGGTGAGTCCTATGCCTGTTGCAGTTTAGTGTTCTTTACTTGGGGAGAGGATGTGTGAAGCAAGTGTGAAGGAGAGGTGAAGGAGGAAGGAATGTAGGAGTCAAAGCTTGGACAAGCTATCGTTTTGGACTACAACTCCCAGCACACGTTGGGAGATTCCAGGCATTGTAGTCCAAAACAGGAACATTTGCAAGCTCTGGTGGGAAGGTATGCAAAGGTTTGTTATGTATGGAAGAGAAGAAGGCATGGGAATGGGCCCCCTTCCTCCAGGACTTACATAGCATCAATGAAAACCCCCTCTGAGGATTCCTTGCCTAAGCAAATCCTGTGAAAATGACCGTCCTTGGCATCTGGTGGGCTTGCGATCCACCGTCACTGACTGCAGCAGTCTTAATCACTTTCCACCTTCGTGGGCAGGCAGAGTCCACAATCACTTTTTCTTGTCTTTCCTGAAACCCATAAGACCCTCACTGACTGCAGCAGTCTTTCCACACTTTCCTGAATCCCATAAGAGCAATTAGGAATCAACTACGGCAACGGAAGTTGTACAGATAAGCTCCAGGCAGTCAGGACAATCGCCTCCTCTTTTTCCTCTCCTCGGAGAAATTGGACAAGGCCCCCTGGAAGAAGCTGGACTGTGTTCCCTCTCACTGTTCACCTTACTGTGAAGCCCCCAAAACTGCCCTATGTGACCATTCTTTGCTTCTCATCAAGCAGGCAGGACCTGAGAAGCATCTGGCTACATCCTCATAGCCAGACACTTAATGGTTACAGCAGCATGGAGACCCCTGGAAGAGCTAGGATGGGGGTCTCAGCTCTGATGTCATTGTTTTGTGCCTGGCTCCAGGAAAGTATCCAGAGGCTTCTTCAATCCTGCCTGCTTGGCATGAAGCACAAAATGGTCACACAGGATGGCTTCTGAGGCTGTACAGTAAATTGAGAGGGAGATCTTTGGGAACTGAGGAGCAAGGAAAGGAATATCAATTTTTCCAGCTCTTATAAAAGAACATGTGCTCACATAAGGAACATGTGCATATTTCCTTGTCTATTTCTCAGAGGGAGAGCCTCCCTGCTCCAAAGGGCAAGTTTCCAGAATTGTGTCCGGTTTTGGGCACCCCAGTTCAAGAAGGGTGCAAAAACCTGGGAATGTGTCAGGGGGTGTGTGTGACCCAGACGGTAAAAATGGTTTGGACACCATGCCCTATCAGGAATGGGCTTGGGAGTTGGGCTTATTGAGAGGCAATAATGGTGAAACCATATTCAAATACCTGAAGGACTCTCATCACATGGAAAATAGAGGGACCTTGTTTGCTGCTGCTCTAGCACCAGTAGATTCAAATTGCAAGAAAAGTGATTCCACCTACATCTTAGAAAGAACTTCCTTGTACTTTTTTCTTGTATTTCCACCAGATCTTCAATAATGCATAATACAAGAAGAATACAGTAAAAGATTATATGAGAAAATCCCCCTGTGGTTATTGCCAGAAGCCTTTTTTGGACAGTGGAGGGACCCCGGTATAGATTGGATAAGATATAAAGACATTCTTAGAGCATCTAGCCACCCTAATTGGAAGATGAAATCTAGAGAAGAGTTGGATAAAGAGGGAATAAATTATAATTGGTTTGTATATAAACAAATTTGCAAAGAAATTAAAATAGATTTTGAGGTTAGAAGATTTTGAGCTTGAAGAGAAAGACATTGATAAAATTCTGACAGGGAAATCCAGGCATAAAACTGCAAATTATATAATACCATTCTACAGTCGGATTTAGAAAAAGAGGTGATGAGTGAATCCATGATTACGGTAAATGGGCGCAAAATGTTGTAACAAAACCTCGGAACAATGGGGAAACTCATAGGAAAAAAATGCAGAAACTCTGTTAAGATGCTCCCGAAATAACGATGGTATTTAACTCCTCAAAAACTCAATATAATATAAAAGACTGTTGAAAACAGATATTGGAAATACAACAAAAACATAGGGTCATTTCCCCCATGTGGTGGTGATGCCCAAAAGCTGGGAATTTTCGGTCTAAAGTACATATCGTAATTGATCAGATAATAGGAATAAATCTCCCAATAAGAGCCGAACTTTACCTTCTAAATACTATGCACATGTTAAGTAAAAACAAGGAAAATAAATATTGGGGTATAATGCTGTATATGATTACAGCTGCCTGTATTCTTTATGCTAAAAAATGGAAGGAGAAGGAGATACCATCTACAGACGATTGGATGATAAAACCAGCAGACATGATAGAGCTGGACAAACATACTCATTTAATTAACAGTAAATCTTTTAAAAATTGGGAAATAGACTGGGAGCCAGTAATAATCCACTGGAAAAGGAAATGGATAGGACTGAAAAATATAGCGTAATATATATAGTAATACTGTAAAACAAATACTAAATAATTTAAGGGCCATTATAACGTAGTGATTAGAAGGTGAGAAGGAAATGGGATATCTTTAATTAATTTACTAAGGAACAAAAGTAGTTGATGAAATCTCTCTTTAATCATAAATGGGAATATATAGGTAGAATGTACATGGACTATCTTCAGTAATAAGGTTTGGAAATAATGAAGAATTTCTGAATTTATGATGCTAAAATAGTAAACAAAAACAAGAAGGAAGTAAATTTGCCATATAGAACTTTATTAAAATACTTACCTTAGTTTAATATAGAAAAACAATTTTATTAGAGATTGAATAATATGGTCTTATTTTTCTTTCTTTTTCAATGAAGTAATTATATTGTGAAAACTGCTATATATTTTATATGTGTTGAATAAAAATGATTTTTAAAAAAGAACTTCCTGATGATGGGTGCTGTTTGACAGTGGAATGGACTTTCCTTCCATGGGAGCCTTTAAAGAGAGCAGTGACCACCTCTCTGGAGTGTTTTTGCTGTGGATTCCTGCACTAGATGGTTTTGGGGTCCCTTCCAGCTCTACAAGGGTCTCCCCCTCCTCTCTTTCATCCCTTGTGGTTTATTTGCTACGATCAGAGTGTCATACTTTGGAAAGGTCATGAGAAGACATGAAGGACAATAATGCCCGGTAAGGTAGAAGGCAGTCGGAAAAGAGGAAGACCCAGTGCAGATGGATGGACTGCATCAAGCCATGGCTGTTTGCAAGACCTAAGGTGAACTATTGACCACAGGGTGACTTGAAGGTCTCTCATTCCTAGGGCTGCTTAAAAGCTGACTTCAGACTCTAGACTAGAGATCCCCAAACTTTGGTCCTCCAGGTGTTTTGGACTTTAACTCTCACAAGCCTCAGCCAGCATGGCCAACAGTCAGGAATTCTGTGAGCTGAAGTCCAAAACACCTAGAGGACCAAAGTTTGGGAACCATTGCTCTAGACAGTAAACTGTATTGGCCCTTTCTTTATCTCTGTGAACAGCATCTGTATTCTTAAAATGGAACTTTCCTCTCTGGAACTCTTCTGCTGGTGGCCAGAGAAGGTCCCCTGCCTTTTCGGTAAAGGGTCCCTGGCAAGGAAGGGATGCCAGCCAAGCTGTTGCTGCTATCTGACCAAGTGCCAGTGTTCCCCTTGCCACCCCTCCTCCTATTTCAAACTGAAGGGCTGTCATGTCCGTGAAACGCTTTTCAGTGGCCTTTCATCCACTTTGGGGCTGCAGAGAGGTCGAGCCGAGCAAGTGGGTAGCTGCGGCAGCGCCTGCTGTCTCTCTCCAGCCTGGCGGTTGTGATGCTACCTTCCAGAGGTTAATTGCGGTTGTCCTGGATGGGTTCCTCTGAGCTCTTTTAATTACTGGCTCTTCGTTACAAGGGCAGCTGAATGAATGCAGCGGAAGGGTTGGGGAAGAGGGGAGACAAGGCGTTCGCTCGTGTCTGGATCTCTCCCGCAGGGAAGCAATCATCCTGGACAAAAGCTCCCTTTGTGTGCGGTGCTCTTCCTCAAGCCTATTGACAACAGCCCAGTTTGGAGAGGATTTTGCTGTCCGCAGCATCTGACGCCTGAGTGGCTCCTCTTTATTTGACAAATAAACAATTATGTTTTGCACATCCGAGCCACTGACTAGAGTGTCTGCTAAGATGTACAGTTCCCACAGTTCCCATGTTTTCTGGGATCAAACAGTAAGGGGGCACTAGGTTGAGTGGGGTGTTCAAGGGGCCACCTGCTCTTGCCAGGGTGAGAGAGGTAGGGTTTTGTCTGCCTAAAAGATCCAGTTCTGACAACTGCTTTGCTGTCCTAATGTACCGTCAAGTTGGTGACCTTATGAAAGGCCTCCAAGACACCCTGTCATCAACAGCCCTGCTTAGGTCTTGCAAACCCAAAAACGTGGCTTCCTTTCTTGACTCAGTCCACCTGTAATGAGGACTTTCTTTTGTCTTCTACTTTACCAAGGACTGAATACTCTAAAGGCATCATAGAATCATAGAGTTGGAAGAAAGCCCCAAAGGCCATCCAGTCCAACCCTCTGCCATGCAGGAACTCAAAATCAAAGCATACCCGACAGATGGCCATCCAGTCTCTATTTAAAGACCTCCAAAGAAGGAGACTCCACCAAAATCTCGGAGGGAGTGTCTTCCACTGTCGAACATCTCTTACTGTCAGGAAGTGCCTTGTATTGTTGAGGTGGAATCTCTTTTCCTGTAGTTTGAATCCGTTGTTCTGGTTCCTATTCTCTGGAGCAGCAGAAAACAAGCTTGCTCTCTCCTCAATATAACACCCTTTCAAATAACACCCTTTCAAACAGGGCTATCATATCACCTCTTAACCATCTCTTCTCCAGGCTAAACATACCCAGTTCCCTATGCCATTCTTCGTAGGGCATGGTTTCCAGACCCTTCGCCATTTTAGTCACTCTCCTCTGGACACAATTCCAGTTTCTCAACCTCCTTTCTGAATTGTTTTGCCCAGAACTGGACACAGGGTTATTCCAGGTGAGGCCTGACCAAAGCAGAATAGAGTGGCACTATTCCTTCCCTTGATCTAGATACTATACTTCTACTAATGCAGCCTAAAATTGCATTGGCCTTTTTAGCTGCGGCATCACACTGTTGACTCATGTTCAACTTGTGATCTACTAGGACTCCTAGATCCCTTCACATGTAGTCTTGTTAACCCAGTTGTCCCCCATCTTATATCTATGCATTTCATTTTTTCCTCCCTAAGTGCAGTACCTTACATTTCTCTGTGTTGAAATTCATTTTGTTATCTTTGACCCAGCTTTCTAATCTATTAAGGTCATTCTGAATTTTCATCCTGTCCTCTGGGGTATTAGCTGTTCCTCCTAATTTGGTGTCATGTGCCAATTTGATAAGTATCCCATCTGATTCTGGAGCAGATCATTAAACAGAGAGTCTGTGAACATCTGGAAGATAATTTCATAATCACAAAAAGTCAACATGGGTTTCAGAGAAACAGGTCATGCCAGACAAATCTGATCTCTTTTTTTGATAAAATTACCAGCTTGGTAGATGAAGGGAATGCTGTGGATATAGTATATCTTGATTTCAGTAAGGCCTTTGACAAGGTTCCCCATGACATTCTTGCAAACAAGCTGGTAAAATGTGGGCTAGACAAAGTAACTGTTACATGGATTTGTAATTGGTTGACTGGCCGAACCCAAAGGGTGCTCAACAATGGCTCCTTTTCAACCTGGAAAGAAGTGACCAGTGGGGTGCCACAGGGCTCTGTCCTGGGCCCAGTGCTATTCAATATCTTTATTAATGACTTGGATGACGGTATTGGGGGCATAGTTATCAAATTTGCAGATGACACCAAATTAGGAGGAGTAGCTAATACCCCAGAGGACAGGATCAAAATTCAAAATGACTTGAATAGACTAGAAAGCTGGGCCAAAGCTAACAAAATGAAATTCAACACAGAGAAATGTAAGGTACTGCACTTAGAGCGGAAAAACGAAAAGTACAGATATACGATGGGGGACACTTGGCTGAATGAGACTACGTGTGAAAGGGATCTAGGAATCCAGGTGGACCACAAGTTGAACATGAGTCAACAGTGGGATGCAGCAGCTAAAAAGGCCAATGCGATCCTAGGCTGCATCAATAGAAGTATAGCGTCTAGATCAAGAGAAGTAATAGTGCCACTCTATTCTGCTTTGGTCCGGCCTCACCTGGAATAATCCTGTGTCCAGTTCTGGGCACCACAATTCAAAAAGGATGTGGAGAAACTGGAGCGTGTCCAAAGGAGGGCAACTAAAATGGTGAAGGGTCTGGAAACCATGAATCCCTATGCGGAATCACTTACGGAGCTGGGGATGTTTAGCCTGGAGAAGAGAAGGCTGCGAGGGGATATGATAGCCGTGTTTAAATATTTGAAGGGATGTCATATTGAGGAGGGAACAAGCTTGTTTTCTGCTGCTCCAGAGACTAGGACCCAAAACAATGGATGCAAGCTGCAAGAAAAGAGATTCCACCTCAACATTAGGAGGAACTTCCTGACAGTAAGGGCGGTTCGAGAGTGGAACACACTCCTTCCTCGGAGAGTAGTGGAGTCTCCTTCCCTGGAGGTCTTTAAGCAGAGGCTGGATGGCCATCTGTCGGGGATGCTTTGATTGGGAGTTCCTGCATGGCAGGGGGGTTGGATGGCCCTTGTGGTCTCTTCCAACTCTATGATTCTATGATTCTATGATTTTGGAAGCAAAGCAAGGTAAGCTGTGAGTGTTACTTACCTAAGAAAACCCTGTCAAATTGATGGGGTCACCATAAGTCAACAGGTAACTTGAAGGTACACAAGACAGATACATGTTGTCTCATGACGTGTCCATAGTACTACACCCTCAGTTTAATTATTTAGTTTTCTAAGCTTGATTGCTTTTGGACCCATTTATTTGTCGTCTTGGTGGTCTACAGTATCCACAAAACTCTCCACATTTCCAATGAGTTTTCTTCACTGTCCAGCTTTCACAACCATACATAAAGTCATAGAATTGGAAGAGACTTCAAGGGACATCCAGTCCAACCCCCTGCCATGCGGGAAGACACGGTCAAAGAAACTAGAAACTAGAAATACAATGTAGAGAGATCTTGTGGCACCTTTGAGACTAACTGAAAGAAAGAAGTTGGCAGCAGGAGCTTTCTTAGACTTAAGTCTATTTCCTCAGATGCTAAAAATGCATCTGAGGATGTAAGCTTAAGTCTAGGAAAGCTCATGCTGCCAACTTCTTTTCTTTCAGTCTCAAAGGTGCCACAAGATCTCTCTACATACTGATTCTACAGACTAACATGGCTTTGAATTGTAGAAATACAGTGGCATGGATGTTTCTATGTAGAGAGATCTTGTAGTTCCTTTAAGCCCAACTGAAAGAAAGTAAGAAGTTGGCAGCATGAGCTTTCGTAGACTTCAGTCTACTTCTACTTCAGTCTACAAGATCTCTCTATATATTGATTATACAGACTAACATGGCTATATCTTTGAATTCTACCACTATGGATGTTTCTAGTTTTAGTAGCCAATGATCTATCTTTACGCTTGAGAATCTTTACCTGATTCTTCCACAGCTGCCCTCCCAAGCCTTAGTCTTCTTTAGATTTCATGACTACAGTCTCTGTTTGGATTGATGCCTAAGCCAAAATGATTTTTTTTTTCATGACGGTAGAATTCAAAGTCATAACCATGACAGTATGCAAAGAGATCTTGTAGCAACTTTGAGGCTAACTGAAAGAAAGAAGTTGGCAGCATGTGCTTTCCTAGGCTTGAGCCTACTTCCTCAGATGTGAGGATGAGGCCATATGGTGCCTCTTGCAAAGCATTTGCACACCTCTTATGTTCACCTTACCCATGAAAAGGAGAAAAGGTGTGCCCAGTTAGTTGTAGTGCATTCACGTGGCCATGAAGTTGTGGGATCCTTGCTCTCGTGAGTGGCCTGTGTTCAGGTAGTGATAAAAAGACCACCCTGGGAGAGTCCAGTCAGGATACAAATAATTGCAATTGTTTTCTGAATTGGCTCAGAGTGCTCAACCTTGGTCTGGGACCCCCAGTCTTCTGGATGTGGCTTCACTTCTTTTTAGTATTTATTTATTGCCGTTGTATGCCGCCTTTCTCCTGATGTGGAACTCAAGGTGGCTCACAAACAATAAAAAAAAAAACCAGCTAAAAAACTTAATAAAATAAAAACACAATTAAGAGATCACCATCCATTGACCATGGAAACCCACTGGGTCACACTCTTTCAGCCTCAAGGGACGCAATGGCAAACCACTCCTTGAGCAAATTCTCCCAAGAAAACTCTGTGATAGGTTCCTCTTAGGGCTCCCATAAGTTGGAAATGACTTGAGGGCCACAACAACACAGTTAAATATTAAAAAATCAGTTTAGAAAGCAATACTGCTTGCTAAACATCTGCCGTCAGATTGCGCTGAAGCCATGTCCATGTCCACACTCTTACCTGCAAAGAGGGAGTGAAATTGGGCAATTCTCGGAGTGGAAACTAGGACAGACGTGTTTCTTGTGATACGGGGGCCATTCCTTCCTTCTCTAAAAAGTGTTTTGCTATACTGAAACCACCTCCGAGGACCCACTATTTGTATTGGAAAGATTTGTTCCAGGACCTTTGATACTTCACATTTTGGATATTACAGGTTCAGGATTGTTCTCCCGCAATAGAGGAAAGAAAAATATATTGAGACTAGAAAATCGATTGCAATATCATTTGTACCATATGGCAGCGTATTTATGTTTATCATCTTTTTATTGTTTTTGAAGTAAGCTAATAAAAAGAAAGAGACCATTTTAATCAGACAGAGTTGCCCTCAGCTTCACTACCTGTGTGAAAGGAGGACCTTTCATCTACTCAATTTCCCTCCCATAAAAATTCACTATGAGGTTTGGGCAATCTTGCTCCAAAATCATGTTGAAAGCCCCCCCCCCCCCGGAACTGCATGAAAACATGCAAAGATGCCTCCACCCCGGCCCTACAGAAGCCCATATTACCTCTGAATCCCTCTTGTTTCCAAACTCTGAAGTTCCTCTCAAATTGGAAACCGGAGGTGGTGTAACAACACCTCTTCCTGTCACCATTTTGAGAGCCACTATTTGTATTGGAAAGATTTCCTCATCACTTCCAGTTCTCTGCCGAGCGGCCGAATGAGAGAAATGGAGATATTGGGAGATACTGGGCTTCCTATGGAAAGGTGCAAGCTGGAGGGGATGTATGAGGAAATAGGGCTACATAATGAAAACGAGGCCATTACCGGTATATTTAGGTGTCAGGTTTTTTCTTCTCCCCATTTTTTGGAAAGGGAAGGCTCCTCCTTGGAGCTTGCAATTGTGGGCAATTGCCAGATCCTTGCATTTTGCTTTTGCTTTTTCTCATTCGGCCGCTCGGCAGAGAACTGGAAGTGATGAGGAAATCCTGCGCAAACAAGCGTTGCGTCTCTCGGAGGGCCTGTTGAGGCTGACAGGCGGCTGATGCCCAACTGGGGTGTTCTGCTTGGCACTTTGGAAGGCAGGGAGATTATAAGTCAGTCAGGGCCTGATTTGGGGAATAGCAGACTTATGACAAGGTTCATATTCTTCAGATGTTTTCTTTTCTTTTTTCTCCCTGTTGTGTCTGACTCAGAAAAATTGTCCAATTAATTAAGGGGGGGGGGAGAAACATAGCAATAGAGTTTGCTGGGGAAAAGCTTTGACAGGAAGATTGTTCCCTGATCAAAACATTTTTTGCCAGAGCACTTCTTGCTTGCTTGCTTTTTCCTCTGGTAACATTTGATTCCTGATGTTCTACCAACGTCTCTCTGCTGTGCTTGCCTTGCATCCCTCCCTAATCTGAACCCTTCCCCTTCCACCATCCTAAATTTCTCCCTGTTTTCTCTTCTGGTCCAGGTTGATGGTCAGGTGGTGGCCTTGCTGGTGCAAAACCTGGAACGCCTGGACGAAAGTGTCAAGGAAGAGGCTGACGGCGTTCACAACACTTTGGGTAAGTTGGGACTGACATTGAGGGGCTGTGGTTCATTGGAGGTCCAGGTGGCGAGGGGATCATGTGGCAGAGTGTGGAGGAAGGAGCACATTCTTAGATCAGGGTGGGGAAAGTGCAGCCTATGGGCCAGGACTCATTTTTGTGGTCACTTGGGGGCCATTTGTCACACTGAGGCATGAATGTGATTTTCACTGTCTCTGCTAGACCTTGAGATGCTCTTAGAAATCAGGAAGCAGAAACCGGACAGTTCTAGGCGAAGGGTTTATTTACAGAGGATAAGGAGTTACTATTTACAGATGCAGAACAGAGTTCTAGGATGGAAGCAAACACTGACTTCCTCCTTAGAAGTTCACAGCAACATTCCCCATGTTCTTGTCCCCAAATGTCCTCAAACACATCTGAGGGGGTATGAGGTGCAATTTGGGCACATTCTGGACACAAGAGAGGCATTTGGGTCAACCTGGAGGCCAACTTTTGGACAATTCATGTTGTGGAAAGAGCTGCTTCTGGTTCTAAAACAGCTCATAGAGGACTCAAGAAATGGTGCCCTACATCTTCTGGGGGCGTTTTGAGGTCAGAAAAGTCAAAACAACGTTTTGCAAACTCTGCTGGCTTTTCCAAGGTCCCCTAGAAGAGCAGTTAAACTCCTGGACCCTTGACAGTTGCCCACCCTTACCTTTAAGCCCAAAAATTCTGGATGTTTTACTGGCATGTTCCACAGTCTTGTAAATCTCTGTTCCACACGTGTGTTGAAAGCATGGAGGGCAGCTTCCGCATCTCCTGGTTTCTGTGAATTTTCCTTAACCTCTGAGAGGAGGCCTTATCCCACTAGGCATCACTTTCAAGCCTTTGGAGAAATGTGCAGAAGCTGGAAGTAGGACCAGTTTGTTTTTGTTGAGCAACTCAAGTTTCCTAAGGCTTTGTTTAGGAAACAAAATATTTAAATATCAAAAGTTATCAAAGCTAAGCCTGGTAGAAGTTAGCTTCCGTTTGCAGATTAACAAAATGTGTCCTAGTTTGCCACTGCTTCTCTGAGAACTGAGACTGACTCAAAAACCAAACAAGACAGGTAGCTTGCAATTAATGGGGGAAATTCACTAATGGCTTGAATCTGCATATGCATGGGGAGCCTAAATTCTAACTAGCTAATGAATAGATCAGGTAAAAGAAGAAAGCTTTAGGTCTCGCCATCTTCAAAGGAAGATGTGTGGAAGGGAGGAGATGGTCACCAAGAAGAAGAGAGGAATCTCTTTGTATGAGTAACTTCTGAAAATGAAGCAACTAGAATCACAAGGTTTGTTTAATAAATTACAGAAGGTACTTATTGCCATGTAATTCAATGCTAGTAGGAGCAAATGAGTCGTTTTAAAATGAGGAAAGGAAGCAGAGTTTTACATGCAGAAAATTCTATGCTGTCTAAAATCCCACTTGCTGAAAATAGTGAAGAGGGAGAGGGAGACAGAAAGCTGAAATTTTCCAACAGTTTTGCAGTTACAGGTTCAGGAAAAAGTTCTCCACAGAGAAATGTGACCCATAAGTGGACAGTTCTTTTTAAATCTTGGGTTTCCTTAGAAATTGCCCTTGGTCATTGGGATAAACCGACAAATTTCATGCCCAGAAAATCCAGAGGAGGAGGGAGTGGTCACACAGAGAGACTCGCCATGAATGAATTCACAATACAATAACTTTTAGCTGGGATTTGCCCATGATGGCTGCTTCCTGATGTCCAGGTGGTTGTTGGGCCTTGAAAACATTGACTCTGATCTTCTGGAGAGTTCCCTGTTGGCGCAATGGTCCTTCCTCCTCCTCATTCAGCAGCAACAATAATGTTAGAAGCAAAGTGGCCTATTTCCAGCCTCCTGTTACTGAGTAGAAATGATGAGTGGCAGTACCTACAGAAGCCTGCTTTCCTTCATTCTGATGTTTCCCTCGAAGCCTGGTGTTGGAATTGGGTGGTAATTTGCTAAGAAGCCCTGCTTCCTTGGAGAAGCAGCTCTCAGACAACATAATGGCCAGCAGCTCCTTCTCAATCTCTCTTGTCACCTGGTGCTCTTTGGGAAAGGATCCATATTTCTCTGGCCAGGCAACCCTGGAAAGAATAGGCCCAAGGATGACAGTATGTGCAGCAAAACCCTCCAGGCATCTGTCAGATTGGATTTAACAAAAAACACACTGATGTCTGGGGATTTCAAACCTCTTCCAGCTTCTGATACCTCAGTGCCAAGAAGGCACACAGCAGGGGGTGTGAGATGCTGCCACTTTCATCTTGTATGCCTCTGTAAGGAATGTCTGTCCTGTACTGTGCCCAAAGGTTCCTGCTGGCCTGAAGGTAGAAAATGGGACCTGGTTGTCCTTTTGAAAGGGACAGGTACCTGTCTAGATGCAGGTGTGTGCGTTTTGCTTTTAAAAGAAACACTATCTGCAGGCATGGAAATACATTTTCCGAGTTGCCTTGTAGAGAATGACACCAAAGCAGTGCCGTGTGCCGCGTCTGATTGATACTTCAAAGAGAAAGGAAGGGGCAAAAAACCCTTCTCCTTTTATTTTAAAGCTGTGCTGCCCTAATTAATGTCTGGCAATTCAAAAAGAGCAGCAAGGAACACAGAAGAAAGCACCATCAGATGACAAGAAGGGCTTCCTGTGCTGTCTTTGAGTTTTTTTTATTGGGAGAAAGGTGGGATATAAATTAATAACAACAACAAGAAGGATATATCTTCCTCATGCAAGCTGGTGCTTGCCTGGAAATTTGGAAGTGACTATCTCTTCTCTCCCACTCCCCTCCAGCAATCATTGAAAACATGGCGGAGTTCCGGCCAGAGATGTGCTCCGATGCCGCTCAGCAGGGCCTGATGCAGTGGCTGCTCAAGAGGTTAAAGGTGAGCGCAGGCTTCCTTCTTTCTGGAGGTATCTGTTGGGTGGATTCACCGTGTTGCAAAAACAGGCCTGAGCTGTCAAGTTGGGTTTAGGACCTTCTGCCTTCTCTTTACATACTTCCCTCTAGATAATTAGGAAAAGCCTACCTTTTCTGCTGATTTGTCTTCCTGAAAATATCACACATCACAAGTCCATCCATCACTAGATGGGTGCAGTGCTTTCTCTTCGCCCAGCCAATTTCCTCTTTTCCCTGCTGACCTTTTTTCTCAGCAGTGAGGATGTTTATGATCATTCTGTCGCATCCTGATGTCTGGAAGTGTAGGTGGGATTGCAGGTGACAGCGTCGGGGAGAAGTATGAATTTGAATCACAAATCATTTTCTACCCTCTCCTTTTGGATAAAGTGCTGGCTGAACTAGTAACCCGCAAGGCCTTAGTGTTGTGTTTGAGGAGGGCCTAGTTATCCTTCCACCTCACCCCTTTGCCTTTGGGTATTCCTATCAAGAATACATTGTCACCTGCAGAAATCCACAGATGTTGCTCAGTGATCCTGTGGGCTTGTTAGCAAAAACAACCTGTGATTTTCAATGCAGGTAATAATGTAACTATGTTTTCTGCTTTAAAAAGAAGGAAAAGAAAAGAAAAGCGATTTATCTAATTTCATTCTAGGCAGGTCTCCCTTGAGTGCAAAACGGTTCTCTGCTTTGTAATTCCTCCTGCAATTCAGAGACTTAGTGACTTAGGCAAGATGTAAGTGGCAAAGCAGTTTCCCCATTTCAAACCATTTGCAAAATTGGCACTTTGGGGCACTGTTCTCATTTTTCTTGCCAGGATTCTCCTGGGTTTGATGAAATGCAAATAGGGAGGGTGGGTACATTTCTCTTTGATCCCAGGATGGAAGATAAGCGCAGATGGAACTCACTTGTCCATTGGACCATCAGCTGCTAATTCATCTGCCTTGGCAGGTGCTCTCCTCCTGGAACTAGTGGGCTAGTGCATCCCTGGAGCTCTGTTTTGGGAGCTTCTGTCGCTCAGTTGCTTCCCTCCCTTCTTCCAAGACATATGGACAGATTGTTTCAAAACAACCCTGACCCTCAGGACAAAGAACTGCTCAGGAAAGTTGCATCCTGGAAGTCTCAGACAGGAATCTGAAGCACCTGCACTCACATTATGTCCTTTTTGCACCCCTATACAAGGAGGTATGTGGCTTTGGCCAAAGACCCACTGATCGTCTGTGGGAATCTCTGGGGATGCTTTCCACTAGCAATCGGTGTTCTTCTGTCCCTTCTCCATCCATCTTGGATGGAGCTTGTGTATAAATACACTGGTGGAACTTTTAAGGTGATGCTGCTATCAAAGAGGGTCTCTGCCTCAGTTTCTTCCTCCAGTAAATGGGGGGGGCGGAATGAAAATCCAAGATAAGGCCTGTGAAAATGACTTTGCAACCCTCGGAGCTGCCAGCTTGTCTCCTCCTAACCCCTTTCAACTTTTCAGGTTTCCTTCAGAGCAGTGGTTCTCAACCTTTAGTCCTCCATTTGTTTTGGACTTCAGATCCTAGAAGCCCCTACCAACCTGGGCAGAAGTCAGGAATCATGGGAGCTGAAGTCCAAAACATCTGGAGGACCAAACGTTGGGAAGGGACCCAGGTAGGAGTTCTCCAGAGGCTTCATGGAATCTCTCTGTGACTATGGTGATTGTGGAGGAGGGAAAACTTCCAACCTTAGAGCTGCGCCTTTGAGCACAGAAAGCATTGAAAGGGAGAGAGAACTGCAGGCACACACAGTTGTGTAATGTTTTAATCCTAAGGCTGGCTTTTTGTGGTTTGAGTTTTTTGTTTTACTGCATTTTCCTTGCTTTAAAGCATCCACATTGCCATATCTGGCTGCATTATTCATGCAAGGAGCTGTTTGCTCTCTCCATCTCAGTCCCCATTCTGCCCTATGTTGCTTTCCCTTTCCATGACCTATCCTCACTTTCCCACCATCTTGTCCAAAAGGATTGCAAACATGAGACCTTTTTCCAATACTGGAAGCTGAGATTTTTGTCCCTTATTTATTTAAGTATTTATATTCTGTCTTATATCCAGAGAGCCAGCATGGTGTAGTGGTTTGAGTGTTGGACTATGACTCTGGAGACCAGGGTTGAAATCTTGGCTGGGCCATGGAAACCCACCTTAGGCAAGTCACACTATCTCAGCCTCAGAGGAAGATAAAGGAAAATGCCCCCTGAATAAAACTAGCCAAGAAAACCCTATGATAGGGTTGCTTTATGGTTGCCATAAGTCTGAAATGACTTGAAGGCACACAACAACAACAACAGCCTGTATCTAAAGATCTTGGATCTGATATCCAAAGACCTCGTGGTAGTGTTTGATAGTATCCATTTAAAATAATTTCAGATGAGAAGGAGTAAAAAATAACTTACAGTCAGCCCTCTGTATCCACAGATTTTTGTAATCCATGGATTCAACCATCCACGGCTTGAAAATATTTTAAAAATGCATAAATTCCAAAGAGCAAACTTTGCTTTTGCCATTTTATATAAGAGACACCATTTACTATGCTATTGTATTTAATGGGATTTGAGCATCCATGGATTTTCATATTCACAGGGGTTCCTATTACCAAACTAAGTGGACACCAAGGACCCACTGTACAGTCTGAATGCCTATTGACCTATATGGCACATGGAAACAAGTTAAAATAATTAAAAGTCAAGCACAAGCATAAACTGGAGGAGGGGGAATGGGACTGTGAAACCCTAGAGACAGTAACAAAAACCTATTATGGGTTTCACTTGATGCTGGAAAAAGCCAGCATCGGTGCAAGCTGGAGGGCATTCCTTAGTTGTGGTGCTACAGCAGAGAAGGCTCTGTTTCCATGTCTTCGCACAGCATGTGGGTCCCTCAGGTGGGATGCAGAAGGGGGTCCCTCCATCAGACCACACTGCTTGAGCAGATGCCTATACAGGAAGAGGTACTCTTTTGACGTTGAGGTATAAAGCTGCTTAACTGTCATAGAATCCTAGAGTTGGAAGAGACCCCCAAGGGCCATCCATTCTACACTTGTTCTACCTTGCAGGAATATATAATCCAAGCACTCCCTGGGACAGATGGCCACCCACCCTCTGCTTAAAACCATCCAAAGAAGGAGATCCACCACACTTCGTAGCAGCAGCGTCTTCCACTGTTGCACAGCTCCTACTGTCAGGAAGTTCTTCCTAATGTTTTGGTGGAATCACATTTCCTGTAGCTTCAATCCATTGTTCTGTGTCCTAGTTTCTGGAGCTTCAGAAAACAAGCTTGCTCCACCCTCAATGTGACATTCTTCAAATATTTAAACATAGCTCATATCATGTCACCTCTTAACCTTATCTTTCCCAAGCTGTACTCTGTGTCAGATGTAAGTTCTTGTGGTCACTGAAGTTTCCTGTTCCTAGACTGGTCCTTCCTGGGAGATCCCTTTTTTGTTAGCCACTGGGATCGCACCCATCCCTTTGCATGATGTCTAATAAAATACAAGGGCAAAGTGTCCACTTCCTTCATTCATCTGCTGCTAAACTGGAGCAGCAGAAATCTGGAGTGAACCAGCATTAGGTTATCCCCCAACACTCAGTTCTTTTTCTGTTCTCCATACTGACAACCCTGTCTTTTTATGAAATATTCAAGGTGGCCTGCCATCAGAATGAAACAGTACATAATAAAATAACAAATGTCAAAGCAATTTTTAAAACCCAAAGGCAGCATTTAGCTGTGAAGCAGACTCAGGAGATCCTCTGCAAAAGCTCGATAAAACAAATCTCTCTCCAGTGACCCTTTAGCAAAGAGGCACACCAGACCGAGGCCTTGAGACCAATTCTGGAGAACTTCTGAGATTGTTCCCAGTCACAGGGACCACAGATGGTGAGGCCCTGCCTTGTGTGCTTGCTTACACTATTTCTAAAGGGCTCCCCTTGGGGCTGTGACCTGTGGGAATTAAATTTTGGTGGCAGGTCTACCTGGGTAGGGAAAATAGATTCTTGAAGTATTCTATTCCCAAGATACCACCTTGAACCCAAAAATCCACCTGTGAGGCTTCTGTAATCATATTAGTCAGCTTCCATCAGTACTACCACACTTTGAAGCTGTTGTGATAATCTAGATCTGTCGAAAGGGGTACATCAGTGGTTTTCAAACAATGGGGTGGGAACCCCGGGATGGATGCAAGAGTTGCTCAGGAGGTGCGAGACTTGGAGTCCCTGATCCCTCCTCCTCTTCCTCTTCCCAATTTTGTGTGTGTGTGTGTGTAAATTTTGCACATTGAGTTAAATATTGAATTTACTTATATGAAACTATTCTTGTTTGAACTACTTCCCTAGAAAATGTTAAAATACAAATATACAAATGAATATATGCACACTAAATAAACAAAATATTTTTATTTCTATACTGCATCGGGTCAGGGGCGTTGTGACGCTTGCCTGTAGATGTAAAAAGGTGTCCCAAGGGTAAAAAGTTTGAGTACCACTGAGATACATCATTAAAACCTAAACATAAAAGACTGCTCACATTGCTTCAACCAGTTGAAGCTGACCTCTATCAAAGCTGCCCTTCGCAGGGGGTCTGATCAATGAACCAGACACCCCCCAAGAGACTAAGGGGGGTTGCAGACTGCCAGAAATAGTGCAAATTGAGTCCACTTTTAGGGTTAGCGTTAGTGCTAGGGAATCATGGGAATTGTTGTTGTTTTTTCTGAGACATTGAGCCTTCTCTGTCAGAGAGCTCTGGTGCCACAATAAAATACACTTCCCATGATTCCCTAACCCTAACCCTAAAAGTGGATTCAATTTGCACTATTTCTGGCAGTCTGCACCCCCCCCCCCCTAAGTTTATGGGCTGGATCACGGCTGAATCCTCATGATCACTGTGTACCGCCTTTTCCCCCAAAGTGGGAAAATTTGTAATTTTTCAAATTCAAACTACCGTATTTTTCGCCCTATAACACGCACTTTTTCTTCCCCAAAACGAAGCGATCCCGGCGCCAGCCCATTGAAAGACTGAGGCCGCGGGGAGAAGGAGCCCTCCTTCCCCCCCCCCCCCCCCGCGACCTCAGTCTTTGAATGGGCTGGTGCCGGGATTGAAGCGATCCCGGCGCCAGCCCATTGAAAGACTGAGGCCGCGAGGAGAAGGAGCCCTCCTTATAATAATAATAATAATAATAAATTTTTATTTATAACCCGCCCCTCTGCGCGGCAATCGGGGCGGGGTACAGCAATATTAAAATAGAACAAAGTTAAAAACATTCCATCATCCCATAGTCCCACCCTCCCATCCCCTTAAAACAGAATTAAACAAATGACCAATTAAAATACAATATTAAAAACATAATGACAATAATTTACAAGTCAGGGACCCATCCCTAGGCTGAGAGTTATTCCGGGAAGGCCTGCCGGAAGAGATCCGTCTTTACTGCTTTCTTAAAAGCAGCAAGAGTGGTAATTAGACGGATCTCATCCGGCAGGCCATTCCATAATCTGGGAGCGGTCGCAGAAAAGGCTCTCTGGGAGGTCTGAGACAGCCTAGTTTTTAGTGGCTGTAGCAGATTCCTCCCAGAGGACCGAAGGGCGCGGGGGGGTTCATATGGGGAAAGGCGGTCCCTAAGATAGGATGGACCCAAGCCATGTAGGGCTTTAAAGGTCAAAACCAACACCTTGTACTGCGCCCGGAAACTAATTGGCAGCCAGTGGAGGGATTTCAGCACAGGTGTTATGTGCTCCCTCCTTGATGTTCCTGTAATTAACCTGGCTGCCATATTCTGTACCAGTTGAAGTTTCCGGGTTAGGCACAAGGGTAGCCCCATGTAGAGTGCATTGCAGTAATCTAGTCGCGAGGTTACCAGGGCATGACCAGGAGGCCGCGGGGAGAAGGAGCCCTCCTTCCCCCCGCGGCCTCAGTCTTTGAATGGGCTGGCGCTGGGATCGCTTCGATCCCGGCACCAGCCCATTCCAAGACTGAGGCCGGGGGGGAAGGAGGGCTCCTTCTCCCCGCGGCCTCCCGCGGCCTCAGTCTTTCAATGGGCTGGCGCTGGGATCGCTTCGATCCCAGCACCAGCCCATTCAAAGACTGAGGTCGCGGGGGGAAGGAGCCCTCCTTCCCCCCGCGACCTCAGTTCAATGGGCTGGTGCTGGGATCGGAGAAGTTCTCCGATCCCAGCACCAGCCCATTGAACAACCGGCCGCGGCTAAAGGGAGGAATCCTTTTTTCCTGGATTTTCTTCCTTTAAAATTGGGTGCGTCTTATATGCCGGAGCACCTTATATGGCGAAAAATACGGTATATCTAAAATGTATAAAATACCCATCCTAAGGATCAGACCCACTAATCTGACTTTCCTCTGATCTTTGAATGTCTTTCCCCCTCATTCTTAAAAGTGCTGATGCTCTCACAGGCCAGGATTGAAAATCAACAGTTGTTTGTGGGTTTGGCTGTTGTTGTTTTTTAGCATGACTATGGGGGTTTGCAGACTTCCAGAAATAGTACAAATTGAGTCCACTTTTAGGGTTAAGGTTAGTGCTAGGGAATCATGGGAATTGGGTTTTGTTTGTTTGTTTGTTTGTTTTTGGGGAGACATTGAGCCTTCTCTGTCAGAGAGCTCTGGTGCCACAATAAAATACAGTTCCCATGATTCCCTAACCCTAAGCCTAACCGTAAAAGTGGACTCAATTTGCATTATTTCTGGCAGTCTGCAACCCCCCTATGTAAATCATCTCATCACACATTCCGTTTTTCTTGTTCACACTATTATTTTTTTATTGGAACCACATCTGTGTGCATCTCTGCAAGTTCTGTTGCTCACACATGTCAGCACTGTGAATAAAGATGGAGTTGGTGATGTGGATGTATTCAAAACAGGTTCAAGGCATGCAGGGTTTTATCCTGGTTTATCCCGGGTCTGTTGCCAACAATGTGAATTTTTTAGGAAATTCAGGAAAACCCTCGAGTTTGATTATCCTGGGTTAAGTGGGTTTTTTGGCAGCCCCTCCCCCCCCACAAAACCTTACCCAGGTGCATTCAAAACATGTGAGAAACAAAGATTCAACCCACATTCTACTATGTGAATAACCCTCAGACTTTACAGTGCAGGACGTTTCCATCTCTACAGTGTGAGCTGACTCAGTGTGCACAGGCTTGTGGTTGCTACTGCTGGAAAAGTTGCATTGTTAACAATAGTTTTGGTGGCCTTCTTGATTAACTGGCAAATGTTAATCATCTGCATCTCATATAGAAATTGAGTGTAAGAGCTTAGCAACACTCCTTGCAACTCTTCTGGAAATCTGGCCTATGACAACTGTCATCCCCCCCCCCCCATAAAAAAACCCAATGGCAGTGGTAGGTGGTCCCAGCCTCTGACTGCCTTCTCTGTTATTACAAAGAGATCTTTAGCACCTTTGAGACTAACAAAGATGCTGCACGGTCACTTTGCATCCTGATTTTCTAGACTAACGTGGCTTTGTCTTTGAATTGTCTATCCTTACTTCTTCAACAGGCAAAGATGCCCTTTGATGCCAATAAACTCTACTGCAGCGAGGTGTTGGCCATTCTCCTCCAGAACAAGGATGGTGAGCTGCTATTCCACACACCCTGCCATTGATATTCTGTGGTGACTGCCCTGGCAGCGAGTTTGAGAGCATGACAGCTTTTGCCCTCTCTCTCAATCTTTCCCCTTCAGCCCTCCAGCTCTGCCTCTCTCTTGACTGGGGCTTCCCTTTGCTTTTTGCATGTGTGCATGCTCTCCTCTCTCTCTCTCTCAGTTCTTTCAGCATCTTTTGCACTCTTGTCAAGCCATATTGATTTTGTTTGCTGATATATTCCTGTTAGATGGTTGTAAAAACTGACAGTTGGCTTCATTTTTCCCTCTGACTCTTTCTCACTCCCCCCGCCTTCCTGTAGACAACCGGGAATTGCTTGGCGAACTGGATGGAATTGATGTGCTGCTTCAGCAGTTATCGGTGAGTAATCCCCTGCCATCTTGTCTGCCCCAGAGAGCCCCTGAACCAGAATGTTAGAATGGGGTGGGATGCAGGGACGATGGATCTCTGTGGAGGACTGGCATGCAAAGCGAGAGAAGCAGCAGTGGAAACTTGAGACTCAAAGAATTTGGGAAAGGAGACTTAGGGTTCTTGGGTCACTGGGTGGAGGAGGATGCATGCCCCTACAAAGTTCCTCCTGTTTTCTAATCTATCTTCTTCAGTGCATGGATGCTGCTGATCGTTTAGTGACCACACACTTTGCCATTCATAAATGAGTCTTCTGGATGAGGCAGGTGGCCACATCTCCTTGTTTCCTAGAGAGGTGTTTCCCCTTCCCGTAGGTGTTCAAGCGCCACAACCCGAGCACAGCGGAGGAGCAGGAGATGATGGAGAACCTGTTTGACTCACTATGTTCCTCGCTGATGTTGAGCTCCAACCGGGACCGTTTCCTGAAAGGGGAAGGACTGCAGCTGATGAACCTCATGCTCAGGTACAAAACGGCTGCACATGTGTGCATGTGCCTCTTGACGCTGGCATCTTTGTGGCAGCAAAGCTTTGGTCTCACCACTGCCACAGGTGTGCTGACTGAGAATGTGGGAGGCTGGGCCTTCTCAGTGGCTGCTCCCAGACTGGAATTCCCCTCCGCTGGAATTTTGGGGGGTGAAACAGCTGGGCCAAATAAAGCAGTTTCCACCTGGTTTGAAGGTGGCACATTTAGATGACACACTCCTCCAAAGTGGGCAGAAACCAGATTGAAGCTGAGCTTCAGGGCTAAAAACCAGAGCAAAAAGAAGCTATTCCAACTGAGTCCAGAAAATGTGCACCTTTGACCTTGCATATAAATGAGAGCGGTACTGAAAGGGCAGTGCATCTGAATCCTAACCCTAAAGCTGCATATAAACACACCAGTGCAGGTGTGCATTTGAAAAGGACAGAGCCAGGCAGCAATGAGAAAAAGTGAAAGTGTGACACCTCTAATTGAAATATGTACAACATACACAAAGCAGACAGTCCAAGAAGGAGCAGGAGGTGAAGGGGGCATGTAGGAGGCATCTCCATGATTGTGCTTTGCCAGTGTTTTACTGGGCACACCGATGTTCCAATGCCCTATACTGGTGGAGGGTCACATTTGTAACTGTGTGTCCGACCAAAGGGGCGGCCATCCAATGGGATGACATCTAGGCATATTGGGCAGTTGCTGGTGGTGTGTTTATGCAATGGTGAGCATGCATGGTGGGGAGGTGACAAAAAAAATTATCCAGCGGCACGCTTGACGCTGTGCTGTGCAATCACGGCCGTGCGCATTGAGCCCACCTTGGGAGCAGCCAGTGTGGACAGTGGGGTTTTTGATCCGTATCCATAAAATGCAGGTTCCAGCCGCTTTTTCCTGCCCTTCTGTTCTGCCCCTTGATTGATCCTCTCCAGCATTATTTCCACTGAGGCTTTTGTTCAGACAGGCCTTTGGTTGTGAACTGGCCATTGCACATGGGTCTTTTAATGGCAATACTTTTAAAATCTTCACCATTACATCTTAAAGGCTTTTAGAGTACACTCGGCTCTCCACATTTGTGACTTTGACTTTGCAAATTTGTTTATTCACGGGTTTGATTGATATGTTCTCTCTAGGAATTTCTAAGTATTCCAGTGCAATTCTGCCAGAAGTTGACCGTAGAGTCCCACTGGAGGACATAGATCAGGGGTAGGCAACCTTTCCCCTTTAAGGGCCGAGGGACTTCAGCTCCCAGAAGCCTCAGCCATGTTGGCCAATAGTCCCATGTTGGCCCATAGCTCCTGGGATTCTGGGAGCTGAAGTCCCTCGGCCCTTAAAGGGGAAAGGTTGCCTACCCCTGACATAGAGATTCCTAGAGAAAATACTTCTCTGGGCATTTGTAGGTTTTCCAGTACAATTGTATGGTCAACTTCTGTCAGATGTTGGCCATAGAGTTGCTATGATAGAGTATTTCACATATTGCTAGATAGAGTATTTCACATATTTTAAAAAGAAGGGATTTTTATTTGCTTTTTTTTACTTTCACAAAGGTCCAGTGCCCTTAACCCCAATGTATATTTAAAGATTCAATTGTTTATTTAATTGTTGTTTTAGCTTCTGTATTTTAAATTGCTTTAGCTCTCCTTTGTTTCAACCTATAATGTAAGCAGCCTTGGGTCTCTCATTGTGAGAAAGGCAAGATATAGCATTAATTAATTAATTATGACAACATAAAACCCAGGCAGTTGGGTGGGAGTTCAAGAGCCACCCTCTGGGATACTTGATTGCTAGAGCTTTTCTTTCACTCCTGGGATCGAGTTCAAGAATGGTCAGTTTATATATATAGCAGGGCAACTCTGAGCACTTTGGGCTTCATAGAATCATAGAGTTGAAAGAGACCACAAGGGCCATCCATTCCCCTTCTGCCATGCAGGAACTCTCAATCAAAGCATCGCCGACAGATGGCCATCCAGTCTCTGTTTAAAAACCTCAAAGGAAGGAGACTCCACCAAAATCTCTGAGGGAGAGTGTTCCACTGTCAAACAGCTCTTGCTCTCAGGAAGTTCCTGGGAGCTGAAGTCCCTCGGCCCTAATGTTGAGGTGGAATCTCTTTTCCTGTAGCTTGCATCCATTGTTCTGTGTTCTAGTCTCTGGAGCAGCAGAAAACAAGCTTGCTCCATCCTCAACATGACAATCCTTCAAATACTTAAACAGGGCTATCATATCACCCCTTAACCATCTCTCGGAGAGTAGTGGAGTCTCCTTCCTTGGGGGTCTTTAAGCAGAGGCTGGATGGCCATCTGTCAGGGATGCTTTGATTGGGAGTTCCTGCATGGCAGGGGGTTGGACTGGATGGCCCTTGTGGTCTCTTCCAACTCTATGATTCTATGATTCTTCTCCAGGCTAAACATACCCAGCTCCCTAAGTATTTCGTCATAAGGCATGGCTTCCAGGCCCTTCACAATTTTGGTTGCCCTCCTCTATACATGCTCTAATTTGTCAACATCCTTTTTGAATTGGGGGAGGATAAAATGGTGAGATTGTTCTCTTTTCTATCACCTGGCAGCATATTTCTCTTCCCTGCAAATGACACACAGTGGGCAGATTTATGGCTTGTTTGCGCCTCTGGAGGACCCGCTCAGTTGCTTGGTAGCTGTGTTTGGTTGGCAGGCTGTCAGTTTGTCCTCCTCGGTCCAGTTATATTTTAGTTGTTAGTTCTGGGAAATAACGGGTACCTTTGGTCGAAGCAGACATAGCAGAATCTATATGCTCGATAATATTTACCCCTCCTTTGCCCCAATGACATTCTGCTATGGCACAGCACAGGGCAGCTGGCTTCCAGCCTGTGAGGCATTTGTGCAATCCAGATGTGGAAGGATGCAAAGGACTGTTAGCCTCAGCCCTTTGGCTCTAACAGGTCTTGGGGCTGAAGATGAACAAGGGATGCTCAGAGATCCATCCCAGAAGATGTTTTCCATTGTACAATTTTCCTAATTTTCCTAATTTCTGGAACTTAACATGAAATGTACAGGTATAGGATGGGTGACTCCTGGCTTGATAACAGTACACGTAAAAATGAAGCTGTTTTTGAAAGGGATCTAGGAGTCCTAGTAGACCACAAGCGGAATATGAGTCAGCAATGTAATGCAGCAGCTAAAAAAGCCAATGCAATTCAAGGCTGCATCAGTAGAAGTACAGTGTCTAGATCAAGGGAAGTCATAGTGCCACTCTGTTCTGCTTTGGTCAGTCCCCACCTGGAATAATACTGTGTCCAGTACTGGGCACCACAATTCAAAAAGGAGGTTGAGAAGCTGGAGGTTGTCCAGAGGTGGGTGACCAAAAGGTGGAAGGCCTGGAAACCACAAAGCCCTCTGAGGAGAGATTTAGGGCCTATACAGACTGCCCGAAATAATCCAGCTTGAGACCACTTTATCCGTCCTGGCTCATTGCTAAGGAATCATGGGAACTGTAGTTTATTGTGGCACCAGAGCTCTTTGGCAGAGAAGACTCAATGTTCTGGAAAAAAAATACAGTTCCCATGATTCCTTAGCACTGAGCCATGGCAGTTAAAGTGGTCTCAAGATGGGTTATTTCTGGCAGTCTGTAAAGGCCCTTAGAGAGCTGGGATGTCATATTGAAGCTCCCTCCTCAATATGACCTCCCTTCAAATATTTAAACAGAGCTGTCATATCACCTTTTGACTGTCTCTTCTCCAGACTAAACATACCCAGCTCCCTAAGTCTCTCCTGATAAGGATTCATGATTTCCAGACCCTTCACCATTTTGGTCCTCCTCCTCTTTGAAAAGGCCACCAGACCTCCCCTCTTTACGTTTTGCCTTCTCTGGTACATCTGGGTCCTGTCTTCCCTCTCCCTTGCCCCCCACCCAAGTGCACCCACAACATGCCAGGACTGGAGCACCCCTTTGGTTTCCCCCATAAGCTTTTCTCTGCCCTTTTTGTATTTTTGCTGGGAGAGGCAGCTGGCAAGCGCCAGCCAGGAATGATCTATTCCTGCAGACTGAGGCTGGATAATGCTCAGCAGCAGCAGCAGCAGCAGCAGCAGCAGGGAACTGAATAAATAACCAGAAACATGGATTATTCAGATAGGGGTGCTGAGTTTTCTGAAGGCTAATTAAAGCAAAGCTACAAAGCTCTGGAACAGTGGACAAGAGGGAAGCTCATCGACACACACACACACACACACACACACACATGCCTCCGCTGCCTTCTGGATTTTCCTGTCCTTTTCTCCTTTGGAAACGCTAAGCTGGTCAGCTAGCCTTGCAGAACTAATTACCTGGAGCCGGAGGGGTGGGACCTTGCATTTTAATTCTTTTGGTGTAATGCTTCCTCTCTCCTTACCCCATAGCTCTGCTGTTTACCTGCCTCTTCTCCCCGGGTCTCTGCTGGCAAATAACAACAAGGAGAAAAACGTCTCCCTGGACATGGCTGCTGCCTTTAAAAGTCGCTCTGAAGGGCAAAGCGGGAATGGGCCAGCAACTCCATCTGTTGCTGCTGCAACGACAGCAGCTCTGGAAAAACAGGGTGGGGGGGGGTCCTTCTCCCTGACAGAAGAGGAAAGCTTGGGGGTACACCTGCCCCTGCTCGGCCCCAGGTGTGCAAAGGTACCCTTTGGCCTCCTCACTGCCCATGACATTTGGGTGGGTAAAGTATGGCCCTTATCCAGGGCTCGGTTTTTGGTTCCCAAGGTAAAATTAAAAACACTTTTAAAAATGTGAAGTCGTAGGCTTTCATGGCCGGCATCCATAGTTTTTTGTGGGTTTTTCGGGCTGTGTGGCCATGCTCACCTTCTAGAACATGGCCACACAGCCCGAAAACCCCACAAAAAACTACTTTTAAAAATGTTTTGCCTCATTAGGGGAGATGGGGTTATTTTTGCCATGTTTAGGGAGTGCCTCTGTGTCATAGAATCATAGAATCATAGAGTTGGAAGAGACCACAAGGGCCATCCAGTCCAACCCCCTGCCATGCAGGAACTCCCAATCAAAGCATTTTTGCTTTGTCGTTTTAGCCTCAGGAGAGGCACTTTTTTGAAAGAGGAATTGACTTCTGCTCACTTTCTGTTATTTGGCAGAAATATGGCAGAAATTCCCTCCACACCTTCTGAAAAGTATTTGTGGGCATTTTGGGGTGCAAACTTGTGGGGTATTTTTATTGAGTGGGTTGCAGCCCTCTAGGATCTCCTGGTATGGGGGCTAATATGGCCTCCTAGCCTCATACAATTCCTCACCCTGCTATATAGTCTTTGGGGTGGCATCAAGTGTGAACCCCAAATAATCCAGGCTAGTGCTTTTGGCTTGCCCAGGAAGGACCTTAAATGACCTGCTGCCCATAGCAGAGAGCAGAGTGTCGAGTGCGAGATGAGAAGCTGCTTTCCTCAGGCTTTCACTGACAGCCTCAACCCATTGAGTTTTTTCATTACAAATTAGCAAAATAGCTGCTTAGCAGATTTGGGGAGGAAAGTGTTGAGGCAGCAGAGAAGAGACAGAGGCTGTCAGTCTCCAGTTTGATCATCCAGTTGCAATTTTGCTCTGAATAGTTGCTCGTATGAATTTGGCTTCTGCCACCAGGCAAATGGGTTTTGGAGTCCTTGTCAGCATCACAGCCAAATGTTAACATCAGTCCAGTGGCACAGAAAGGGTGCATTTCTATCCAGTGAATTTTTAAGGTATATTTTTGCTTTAGCTTGGCAGTTTGAGGCTGAGAAATGATAGGGAACAGACTGGGAGCATGATAATTTTTTTCTCTATTGCTAACCTGCTAGCACGGTTCTCATAGCTATTGAGGAGAGTGATGGGTCATGCTTTCACACTTGGGTTGTATTTGTTTTCTTCCATGCTGTGTCTATCTTCCATTGGCCGTGCCCTGCTAGAATTAGATTGCCGGTCAGGAATACTCTTAGTAGAATTAGTTGTTTAGAGTCCCAGTTCGACCACGGGTTGTGAGGGAATGCTGGGCACCATTAACTGGTGCTGGGATGATTCTCTGTTGTAGACAGAGGATGTGGACAAGCTGGATTGTGTCCAGAGGAGGATGACCAAAATGGTGAAAGCTCTGGAAACCCCCAAGTTCATAGAGGAGCAGCTTAGAGAAATGAGTATGTTTAACCGAGAGAAGAGAAGTTTAAGAGGGGACATCATGATAGCCATGTTTAAATATTGGAAGGGATGTCTTACTGAGGATGCAGCAAGCTTGTTTTCTGCTGCTACAGAGACTAGGACCCAGAGCAATGGATTCAAACCACAAGAGAAGAGATTCCACCTAAACATTAGAAAGAACTTCCTGATGGCTAGAGCTATTCGACAGTGGTATATGCTGCTATTCGACAGTGGTATACGCTGCAGTGTGGTGGAGTCTCCTTCTTTGGAGGTTTTTAAGGAGAGGCTGGATGGTCATCTGTCACAAGAAGGGCTTTGATGGTATCTTCTTGCATGGGAGAATGGGTTGGACTGGATGACCCTTGGAGTCTCTTCCAACCCTAAAATTCTATTAAGAGAAGGTTTAAGGGGTGACATGATAGCTGTGTTTCAGCATTTGAGGGGATGGAGCAAGCTTGTTTTCTGCTGCCTTCTCTTTGTTTTTTCTTGGATGTTCAACTCAGTGTGGTGAGAGGGGTGTTGCATGTGTTAAAGAGGTTGAGAGGGATACCATCATCTATCAAGGCTCCCAAGTGGGGTCAACCAAGGTGGAACACTCAAAGCAGAGAGACCAGGCTAGGAGACACTCATCCTCATGTGCTGCCTCAGAGTGGTGGAGTTTCCCTCTTTGGAGGCTGGATGCCCATCTGTCACAGAGAGAGTTTGGATGGTATCTTCTTGCATGACAGAAAAGAGTTGGATTGGATGACCCTTGAGGTCTCTTTCAAGTCTAGGATTCTATGATTCTATGACTATCTGCTGCATCACTGACTACTTATGCTATAGCAGTAACATGTCTCAGTGTTCAGTACCAAATGAAATCTTGGACAGACCTGAACCTAATCCCAGATCCAGGGCAGAACACTTATAGTGGCTGTCCAGTTTTAAGCTGTTGACGGAAAATGTGCTAGGAATTTCAATTCATGCAAATGGTTCAAATCACCTGCATCCCAAATTGCCTACTTCTTGGCTGGAATCCTTTGCCGACTGGAGTAAGTGTTCAGTGTAGCAGCCTGTGGAAAATGTGGTGCAAACTTTGCTTTACACAAAGAATTTCTCAGTACACACTGCTGGCACCTCCACAAAAGAGATCTCTAGTAGTCAGACCCAGGGTGCATCTACACTGCAGAATTAATGCAGTTTAATGCCACTTGAAGTGCTGCAGGTCCATCCTATGGGATCCTGGGGTTTGTAGTTTTGCAAGATCTTTAACATTCTCTCCCAAAAAATGCTGGTGCCTCATAAAACCACAGATCCTAGGATTCTGTGGTATGGAGCCATGACAGCTAAAGTAGTGCCAAACTGCATTATTCCTACAGTGTCGATGCAACCTGAGGGGAAAGTCCTTCTTTAGGTGGGACCTAGGATTCTAGCTAGAGACAGTGTGATGCAGTAGTTTGAGTGATGGACTAGAATGGCGAGAGGCCAGGGTCCGAATCCCTGCTCAGCCATGGAAATCCCTCAGGTGATACTGGGCAAGTCACTCTCTCTCACCCAAAGATGATGGCCATGGCAAACCACTTCTGAATAAATCTTGGCAATGAGAGCCAGTGCAGTCTAAGGGTATGAGTCTTGGACTGCCAGTGTTAGGGACCAGGGTTTGATTCTCCTCTGCTCAGCCATAGAAACCCACCGGGTGACCTTGGGCAATTCACACACTCTCAGCCTCAAACCTCTTGTGAATAAATCTCTCCAAAAATAACCCTAGGATAAGGTTGCCATAAGCTCAGGTCCACCTAACAACAACATTAAGTCCTTCTGCCTCTCAGAGAAGATGCTGCTGGCTTTTTCTGGAATAGATGTTGGTTAGGGGTGAAACAGAGAGCCAGTGTGGCATAGTGGTTTGAGTGTTGGACTTCAACTCAGAAGGCCAGGGTTTAATTTCCAGCTCAGCCATGAACCCACTGGGTGACCTTGGGCAAGTCCCATTCTCTCAGCCTCAGGGGAAGGCAGTAGCAAAGCTCCTCTGAACAAATCTTGCCACCAAACCCCTTTAGGGTCACCATAAATCAGAAATGACTTGAAGACACATAACAACAAGGGGGGAAATGGTCAGAACCAGATTGCTGCAGTTATGAGAATGCAGATTTGACCATGTTTTCTGCTTGAGGGTGAAAGGAACTTGCGTTGGTTCAGTCAAAAGGGGGTGGAAAGATGATGAAATAGGTGGGATTTCTGATAAGCCTAAGCAGGACCAGGAGAGGCCCTTGAACTCTCGATTCCCTTCCCTGTACGTTTGATGGACACCTTTGCACTGGTTCAGAAGAGAGACAATCCCAAGCCAGGGTCAAGAGATTGCGTGCGTCGGGACACTCCAGACAGCTGCAGGAGTTTTGGGAACTGCCTGCCTCACAAATGAACAGGCTTGGCTTAACCTGTGTTATTTTATTTTCGGTATCCATATATACGGCTCCTGCCAAGTCACCAAGGTTCTCCGGGAATCACGCAATAGGAGTTTTAAAAGCATCAGATTCATTTGTGGCTTGGTGGCCTCCAACAAGAGGTTTAGAAATGTCACATTCAATTAAGGTCTTTCTCCAAGCACGATTCAATTTCTTGCCCAGATTGGGAGCTGCTGCGCTGGCTTGTATGGGAGGAAGCGTCAGGTCCCTTCTGAGGATGGCAAAGTGACAGAACGGCTCTCTCAGGATCCTTGGAAACAAACTGACTTACTCCTCTGATGACTTATGGAGAGGAATACCCAGGTTCTCTTGAGTGGAGTGCTCAGGGGGGCAACTATGCATGGGAAGAGAGGAGACAACATATCTCTCTTCCCTCCCCTTTCTATTTTAGTTGCAAGAGAAGGCATTTGTAGAGAAATGGATCTGTGGAAAGGTAGGGTGCATCGACCCAAGGAACCCGATCTCTGCCATGAGGGCATTTGCAGGTGGTGTTTTTTGACCAGGTGCTGATGGCCCAGCCCCACAGCATGCAGAATCAGAGACGCCTGGCTGTGTGCTGTGTGGTGCAGCTTCCCTACCACAGCCCCTGCAAAATCCTTTCATTTCTCCTCTTGTTTTCATGTCACATCGGCTCCTTGGAAACTCACAATTAATGTGTGTCTACTGAAATTCCCATTTCTTAGCGGCCTCGTGCTGTGTTTGCCTAGTGGAAGCGATCACTCTAATGCATCCTTGCCCAAACCTCCTGCCATGGAGCCCTTTGGTGGAAGATGCCTGCCTCCCCCCGCCCCGGGCTTTATTTAGGGGGGGGTGTCTTCCTCTTTGGAGGGGAGGATGGGCTGCATCTGGCATCTTTGAATGCTTTTCTTTTGCAGCATTCACGACAGAGGTAGGATGGAGAAAGGTATGGCAGCGATGAAGATCAGCTTTCCTCCTTTATTTAGACTTTTGGAGATAGAAGCCAGCATGGCGTAGCAGTTTGATAATTGGAGTACAACTCTGGGGACCGGGGTTTGAATCCCTGCTTGACAATGGAACCCCAGAAAACCCCATGTAGATTTGTCCTAGGGTTGCCATAAGTCAGAAATGACTTGAAGACCCACAACCACCACCATCACCTTCCATGATCATCAGTACAGTAGGTCCGCCACATTTGCGGCTTTGACTTTTGTGGATTCGATTATTTGCAGATACGATTAATATGTTCTCTCTAGGAATCTCCAGCGCAACTCTGCTGGAAATTGACCAAAAAGTTATGCTGGAAGACTTGGAGGTTACTAGAAAAAACACTTCTCTGGGCATTTGAAGGTGTGATTCTATGGCTAAATTCTGGCTGATGTTGACCACAGAGTTGCACTGGAGGACCTGGAGATTCCTAGAGAGGTGTTCTCTTAAGTTAAAAACATAGTGTTTTATTATTATTATTATTATTATTATTATTATTATTATTATTTGTGGTTTTTCCACTTTCACAGGTGTCCTGTGCCCCAATCCTAGCAAATGCGTAGGGTCCCATGTATTTTAAGGTACTTGGTGCCAGGAACAGGAAGAATGTTTGAAGATTCAGGGAGAAAAGTTAAATGAAAAAGGGGCTTTTTGAGAGCCAGGAAACCTGAACATGGAGACTTCTTCTGAATCTCCTTTTCTGTTTTATCCCTCGAAGTTTTCAAATAGACCTGGGAACTATTCCTGCCCGGTCCCCTGGTCCAGACTCTCTTTTTCCCAGCCTTCCCCTGACAGGGTCATGTAGTAGCCAAGAGGAAGGCAGGAGGCCTGTTGTGACTCCTAGATCCCTTTCACAGGTACAAGTGTCAAGCCAGGTGTCCATCCTATATCTGTGCATTTCATTTTTTTCTTCCCAGAGTCAAATGTTTATTGTTGATAACTGCCTTCAAGTCAAGCTTGACCTATGGCAAATGAGAGACCTCCAGGTCACCCTATCCCCAGCTGCCCTGCTTAGGTCTTGCAGATTCATGGCCGTGGCTTTTATGATAGAATCTATACACCTGGAATGCAGCCTTCCTCTTTTCTGATTGCCCTCCACGTTTCCAAGCATTATTGCCTTTTCTAAAGAGTCCTTTCTTATGATATGCCCAAAATACAACAACCTCAGTTTAGCCATCTTTGCTTCTGGGGAGAGTTTGGTCAAGTGTAGTAAAGTGGTGCCTTAGTATCTGCTGGAGTTTGGTTCCAGGATACTTTATGGATACCAATATCCATGGATGCTCAAGTTCCATTATATACAATGATATAGTAAAATGGTGCCCCTTATATAAAATAGCAAAATGCTTATTGGAATTTGTATTTTAAAAATATTTTCAAGCCATGGATGATTAAATCCCTGGATAAAGAATCCATGGAGATGGAGGGCTGACTATACCTTGATTTTGTCTGTTCTGGCCCAGCTCTCTTGATAGCTTCGGCTAAAGGCGGGGTATAAATAAAATTTTATTATTATTATTATTATATAGCTCTCTAATCTGTTAAGGTCATTTTGGATTCTGATAGTCCAAGTAATTTTGGAAGGATTTTTTTTTTTTTTTTTTTGGCTGTTAAATGACTCTTACCATCAGAACATTTCCTTAATGTTTAGGTGGAATCTCTTTTCTCATAATTTGAATCCATCTCCTTTCCTCCCACACCCACACCTGCAAACGCTTAGCCACAAATAACACAACCAGAGGCCTGTTGAGCATACAAGAGCTGCTTTTGGTTTGATCGGCCCCATGGCTAGGAGAACTGGCCCCAAAAGATATAGGGCCAATTCAGTGGTTGCTTCTCATCCTGGCTGCATCTAGTTCAAGGCCCCAGGACTTAAGATGAACCGCTTGCCCCCCGGTAGAATAAATATTTCAAGTAAAATCAACCCGAGACAGTCCAGTCAAACAGGTATTGATCTCAGAAAGCCTGGACTTAAACCCAATGAATATTCCAAGGATGGGCTGCCTGTCTCCTGCCTAAGCGCTGATCAATATGCAATTACCTGCCCTGGAAAGAGTCCTTAAGTTCTCCAGCCAAAATTTGGATTTTATTTTACTTATTTTTTACCCTCTTGTTAGTTTGACTGACTCCCAAAGTGACGGAGAATTGCAAGTGTGATGGTGGGTAAGAGATGGCATAATTCTGGCTCCCACGATAATTCTTTTCTTTTAAGCACTTTCCATTGAGCTCCCGAAAGGCAACGTCTTCAATTTGTTGGTTGGCGCATGGTGGGCCATTAAGCCAGTCTTCTAATAAAGCCAACAATGCAATTCTTGTATTTTATTTTAAAGTTTAAACGCCAGTAGAGTTCCAGTATTGTGAGGGAGGCGTGGAAGTCCAGGCTTCCAGAGCAACCCATCAGAAATGCTTCTTAAAGCCTCATTATTTCTCCTGCAATCTCCAGGACTACCAGCTGTCAGGGGCCTTACTGAGCGAATCTAATGGAGCGAAGAGCCTGGAGTGGCAGAAAGGGATTTTTAGTTTTAGTTTTTTAGCTGAAAACATCCCACTCACATGCGTGAGCATACTCAGGACTGAGAGACATGGGTGTTTTTTTAATGTTATGTATTACATTTTGTCTTTGCTTTAAATGTGTCCAGTTCTGGGCACCACAATTCAAAAAGGATGTGGAGAAACTGGAGCATGTCCAAAGGAGGGCAACTAAAATGGTGAAGGGTCTGGAAACCATGAAGCCCTATGAGGAACGACTTAGGGAGCTGGGGATGTTTAGCCTGGAGAAGAGAAGGTTGAGAGGTGATATGATAGCCGTGTTTAAATATTTGACGGGATGTCATATTGAAGATGGAGCAAGCTTGTTTTCTGCTGCTCCAGAGACTAGGACCCGAAACAATGGATTCAAACTATAGGAAAAGAGATTCCACCTCAACATTAGGAGGAACTTCCTGACAGTAAGGGCGGTTCGAGAGTGGAACACACTCCCTCGGAGATTTTGTTGGAGTCTCCTTCCTTGGAGGTCTTTAAGCAGAGGCTGGATGGCCATCTGTCAAAGGGGGTGCTTTGATTGGGAGTTCCTGCACGGCAGGGGGTTGGACTGGATGGCCCTTGTGGTCTCTTCCAACTCTATGATTCTATGATTCTAAATATTCTTTTGTCTGGCTCACCTCTCTCCAAGACATGAGTACAAATATATGCACCAAATAAATTAGAAATGATAGGTTGACTAGGACTAATCCACCTACCACACACTTCAGCTTAATTTTTAAATGCATGGAAAGTGATAATGGTAATAGCAGCCCATTCCTCAATATGAGGTCCCACTTCCAAAGCAAACAGCACTCCAGCACAATTCACATACACATCATTTTGGGTACCAAAAACCCCCAGTTGATGTCTGTAACACAGTTGGAAAGGCAGAGAAACTACCAGCATTGTCACAGGGAGGGCTTGGATGATGCCTTCCTGCATGGCTGAATGGGGTTTGGCTGGATGACTTTGGGGGTTCCTTCCAGCTCTAGGATTCTGTCCCAGTTCCCCCTCTGCCTCATAGCAGTGTAGCATAGTGGCTAAAACAGCCTTCCCCAACTTGTCACCCTCCAAATGTTTGACATTTCAGCATCCATAATCTCTGGCCATGGTAGATCATGTTAGTTAAAGCCGATGGGAGTTGTAATCCAAAGCACCAGGATGTTACCAGCTGGTGGGTGGGTAGGTGGATAGCTAGTCCAGTGTGTTGGGCTGCAGTCAGAGTGGCCTGGGTTCAAATTCTGGCTCAGTAGTGATGATCACTTGCAATTTACAGACAGCCACATTGATTCAGAGGCAATTGTTGTCAGGATGGCATGTCAAATATAATTTGTTTTTCTCCCCAAGATCCACCAGCCCATAGCTAGGTGCAAAAGATGTATGTTGTACAGAAGGTAAGGATGCCCCAAGAGCATTCTGTGCCTAGGAATTTGTCTTTGGTATCAGAATTGAACTGATCTGTCAGATCCTTTCACAGAAAAGTCCCCAAGGTTTCTTCATCTCAGTCTGAGCAGCCATTCTTGTGAGACAAAACAGAATAGGAATTTAGTAAAGATAGGTAAGTGGGCATAAGACCCCGAGGAATAACAACAGAAGAACAATCTCACTGGATCCAGCCAAAGTTGAATGGCAGCAGGTGATCAGAAGGGTTGTTGGATAGATCCCTTTAACAATGGAAATCTGGGCCAATATGAATGAAAAAGTGAGATTAAAGTGAGGGTGGTGGGCTCTCCTCTGGAGGTCTTTAAACAGAAGTTGGATGGGGCATCTTCTTTTGGAAGTGCTTTAGCTGGGCATTCCTGCAGGGCAGGGGATTGCACTAGGTGGCCCCTGGGACCCCTTTTCCAACTCTTCTAATGGGTATGAGATTACTAGAGCAGCATAATTTAATTAGAAATGAGGATTTCTTCCACATGGCATTCAGTGTCTGTCACTGCTATCTTAATTGTTTCAAAACTGAACTCAAATAGTTTTCAGACTGCTTTTAGAAGTTTTTAAAGAATATAGAATCCTAGAGTTGGAAGTGACCCCAGGGGCCATCTATTCCAACCTCCTTCTGCCATGCAGCAAGGCACCATCCAAGCCCACCCTGTGACAGATGACCACCCAGCAGACTTTGCTTGAAAACCTCCAAAGGAGGAGAGTCCACCATCCTCCATTGAGGCGGCAGCATCTTCCACTGACGAACAGCTCCTACTTCCTAGAAGTTCTTCCTAATGTTCAGGTGGAATCTCTTTCCCTGTACTTTGAATCCAGTGCTCTGTGTCCAAGTCTTTGGAGCAGTAAAAAACAATCCTTAATATGGCATCCCTTCAAATATTTAAACATGGCAGTCATGCCACCCCTTAATCTTCTCTTCAAAGCTCTCCCTGTGAAAGATGGGCATCCAGCCTCTTCTTGGAGAGATAGCTGTATGTCTAAAGTGTTTACCAAAGGAGTCTCCAAAGAAGGAGACTCCACCACACTCTTAAGGGAACATACTCGTGCCACAACAACAACATAGAATCATAGAGTTGGGATGGACCCCAAGGGCTATCCATTCCGACCCCTTCAGCCATGCAGGAAGACACCATCCAAGCCCTCTCTTTGAGAGATTACCATCCAGCCTCTGTTTAACAACCTCCAAAGGAGACCTCAGGAGCAGCCCACCTCTCAGCTCCATCACTTTTGCGGTCATGCTTGAGCTGGGCACAAGACAGGACCTTCTGGGTGGTCTCAGGGACTCCCTCCTCAGTGAGGCCAGGATGGACTTCTCCTAGCTGTCCTCCCATTAGCAGGCAAAGACTCATTCCAGGAGGCTCTAGAGAGCCAAAGCTTCCTGAAGCAAGGACTTTTAAGAGCATGTTGGAGTGTTCTTAATTGTTATCACTGCATTTTTAATCATTTCTAGATGTCTAAATAGCTTTTAAATGTTGCTGTTACTTTAATTTCATTTTAATGAGGGTCCTTTGTGTTTTTAGCTTTGTTGCATTGAGTTTGTAAGCCACTCTGAGTCCCAGTTTTGGTGAAAAGGCACAGTGGTACAGATTGAGTTTCCCTTTATCTAGAATTCTGAAATCCAAAATACTCCAAAGTCGTCCACATGGGTGCCTAAGATAGTGACACCTTTGCTTTTTGATGGTTCGGCGCACACAAATTTTGTTTCATGCACATAATTGTTAAAAATATTGTGTAATTAATTACCTTTGGGCTATAGAGTGGGCCCTTGGTATCTGCTGGGGTTTGGTTCCAGGACCCCCTGTGGATACCAAAATCTATGGAAGCTCAAATCCCATTAAATATAATGGCATAGTGGCAGAGTGTCCTTTATATAAAATAGCTAGCATGGCATAGTGCTCAAACGAGCATTGGCCTACGACTCTGAAGACTAGGCTTTGATTCTCACCTCAGCCATGGAAACCAACTTGGTGACCTAAGGCAAGTCACTCTTTCAGTCTCAGGGCAAGGCAATGGCAGACCTCCTCTGAACAAATCTTGCCAAGAAAATCCCATGAGAGGTTCTCCTTAGGGTTGCCCAGAGTTGAAAACGACTTGAAAGCACGCAGCACAGGATGTAAAATAGCAAAATCAAGGTTTGCTTTTGGGAATTTATATATTTTTTGGATTTTTTTCAAGTTGTAGATGGTTGAATCTGTGGATGAAAAAACCATGGGTATGGAGAGAAGGCTGTATGTCTGTATATGAAACCTAAATGAATGACATGTTTAGATTTGGGTATTGTCTTCAAGACATCTCATTATGTAAATATTTCAAAATCCGAAAAACTCTGAAATCCAAAACACATCTAGTTCCAAACGTTTCGGATAAGGGAGACTCAACCTGTCATCATCATTATCATCATCTGGCTGTCTCTGACCCAAATCTTCTTGCCTTCTTGGCTTCCCTTTAGGACTAGCTGGGCACCTGATGCTTGCTTCTGTCTTCGGTAGCGCAGCCCCAGATTCCAGCCAAGAAGGGAGCCGGCCTTGCATTGTTGGGCTGAATGTTTAGACCTCTTGTTTTGGAAGAGATCAGTGTTGACTCAGAAGAGGCTGCCAGGATTTGTTCTTCTCTCTTCCCTCCGTCTCATGTGCTTGTGTTCCAGTTCACCCTTCCCAGTGGGTGTGCTTTCTCAGTTAATGTTTTGGGATTCCGTCTCTCAAAACAAGCTACCGTCCCTGAACAAATCAGCAGTTGACGTTTTGCCGAGTGAAGCTGTGCCGGCTATCAAATGCCTCCTTCTCGCCTCCTTTTTCTTGGCATGAATTGCAAACATGCGTCTACAGTGGGGCTTTGCAACAGCGTTTTCGGGGGGGGGGGGGGGGAGCTTTTCGGTTCTTGGCTGCACCTGCTCCTGACAGCAGCCATGAAAAATCAGAAAATCCAGGTCGCTTCTCTAAGAAGACTTTTGCATATTGGGAGTGAAGCTGCTTTGGGGTACTAATGTTCGTTGTGCGTGCACATACACATGCAAATAGATAGGGGAAGGAAATACTCATGAGGATGTGTAAAAGAAGGGGCTTTGGAACAGCCCTTGTGAAAATGAGAGACAATCCAGTAGGCAGTTCAAAAAACTTCGCTGGGACCTATTTAGAGGCTGGATCTGCCTGTCTGAACAGGAAGCCTTTCACAGTGATCTAGTGAACTAGGAAATTCTCCTGAAGTTGCCCAGTTTAATGTTGTTGATGGTTTTGCTTATGTCTGGCATCAAATCCAAGTTTGGCTGATGGCACCAACAGCCCTTACACATTTGTTTCGCATTAACCTCTGTGTGATGAAAACTGCAGATTCCACTCCTGCCCTCAGGAAGCCAAAGTTTGGTCCCAAGCTTACATGAAAGTGTCTGGGGTATCAGCTTATGCCCAAACATCAAAATCAGTTTATAAAGGTGCATTCTTGGAAAGGGGGAGCAGAACCTAGAGGTGTGTTGAGAAGGTATCCAAATTAATTGAAATACAGGTTTCAAATTCTTACTTTGGTCTTTGACAGTGTATGGTGTTTGGCAACTCTATATGACTGAGCATATGGTTTTGTATAAAATAACAGATGCAGACAGATGCTCTAGGTTATGGTATGATAACATTCTCAGCCAGTATTCTCTGGTGTGGAGCAGGTGACCAAAATGATGAAGGCACCTTCCCTGTAAGAAAAGGCAAAAGCATTTGGGTCGACTGCTACCACCACCACCACCTCCTCCTACGTTTTTCAGAAAAAGAAAGTGTAGAAGTTATGGCAGAAACGTGACCATAGAATCTACTACTTGAACCTGTGGCTGCCAAGAGAAATTGGTGGGAACTGATGGAAGAAAGGCAGAATTAATCTCTTGGGATTTTCTGCCAGGAGGTGTGGGGATGCTGTGGCCACCAACCTGAGACAAGCAGGGTGCTGAGATCTTGAGTCTGGTCTAACAGGCCACCAGTATCTTCCTAGTATAATACTTTAGCGGAAAGCGCTATTGCCAGGGGAGGTAGTGTTGCCAGGAGTCCAATTTCTTGCTCAATAAAAGGCAGGAATAATGAGAACGGCATCTTTTCATAGTGCCTGTCTTTAGGGTAGTGTGCTTGAGATGACAGTGCAAAACAGAATAATGTATGATCAGGTTTTGGAATATTGTTTCTCTTCATTTCTTCTTGGCTTATTTGCACACACATGTAGCTGTCGCACAAGAAGTATGAAGCATTGTTAGCCAATCAATAAGGCAATGAGTAGGACCCCCACTGACATAGCAACTGCGCTTCATTCCTCTTCTTCATTACCTGTTTTAAGAAGGGAGACCTAAGCGCTAGGATTGCCTTAAGTCAGAAATGATTTGAAGGCACACAACACAGAGAGAAGACCCTTTCAATGGGTAGGATATTATTATTTTGCCTACATGTCAGCTAGCTATGCAAGAGCCACAGAATCGTAGAGTTGAAAGGGACCCCAAGGACCATGTAGTCCAACCCCATTCTGACATACAGAGTTCCATAACTACAGCACTCCTGAAAAATGCTCACCCAACCTCTGTTAAAGATCTCCAAAGTTGGAGAGTCCCCCACCCTCGAAGGCAGCCATTCCATTGTTGAACAGCTCTCACCATCAGGAAGTTCTTCCTAATGTTCTGATGGAACCACTTTTCTAATAATATGAATCCACTGGCTCATACTCTAATCTCTGGAGAAGAAGAAAGCAAGGTTGCTTCTACCTGACAGCCCTTCAGGTATTTAAAGATGGCTTTAATCAGTTCAACAGGTCTACTCTAGTTGGGATTAACGAAGAAAGGATTCAGACTTTACTTACTCATTCTTCAAGAAGGATATTGACAAGCTGGAGTGTGTCTATAGGAAGGAGACCAAAATGGTGAAAGGTCTGAAAACCCCCATGCCCTATGAGGAAAGCTTAGGGAGCTGGGTAGGTTTAGCCTGGAAAAGAGAAGGTTAAGAGGGGATAGGATAGCCCTCTTTAAATATTAGAAGGGATGTCATATTGAGGAGGGAGGAAGCTTGTTTTCTGCTGCTCCAGAGAATAGGAAAAGGGACAATGGATGCAAGCTCCAGGAAAGAGATTCCACCTAGACTTCCTAATGACAAGAGCTGTTCAAAAATGGAAGGCGCATCTGCCTCAGAGGGTGGTGGTGTTTCCGGAGATTTTAAACAGAAGCTGGATGGCCTTCTGTTGGGGGTGCTTTGATTTTGTCTTCCTGCATGGCAGAATGGGGTTGAACTGGATGGCCCTTGGGGTCTCTTCCAACTCTAGGATTCTATGGTTAGCCTGCAGCAACCAGCTGTGGAATAGAAAGGGGACCAGCTCAGGAAGTGAGATGCATGGTGTCTGATGTTGTTTCCTGGGTAGACTGATCAACCTGGAACTGGAAAATGGGTTCAGCCTCTGTCATGTACTCACTGTCCACATCTGGCTGTTATTCTTTCTCTCCCCCTCATCTTTCTTTTTCCATGTGTGAAGTGGACATCATGGCGATCCTGTCAGAGCAAACACAGCAATGCCTTTGGAGGCATTCCAGTGCTTTGACTGAAAGCTTTCAATCATTTGGCTTTCTTGACATTTAGTCTGCCAATGGTTTTCTTGTGCCTTGATATTAATTATATCAATCAATCTATGCCTGGCTGAGGCTTGAGATTGTTCAGAGGATCCTTTCCTTCTCGGTATCCCGCTAGTGTGAGCAACACAGAGTGGGAGCACTTGGGAGCAGGGCCATCGAGAAGTGTGATCTCCTTAAAGGTCCGACAGGCACTCATGTGCCAAATTTGAACTTGACTTTTCATTAAAGCCTTTGGAGCCTAATCATTTCATCCAAATTGATATACATATAGGGTTTGGGGCTCTTTTAACTTTTCAAATGACTTAATTTCCTCCCCTCCCCAGTTCATTAAACTATTTTTATTTTTATTTTAAATTGTAAATTGCTTAAATTGATTTTATTGTAAGCTACCTAGAGATCTTGTACTATACAGCAGAATGCAAGTACTTTAATACCTAAATAAATTACTAATTCTCTGGAGACTGTTATGGTGCAAAAGGGTCTGTTCTGCAGCCAGGTAAGAGAAGGAAGGAAGCGGGTGAAGTTTCAAGCATGTTTTTATCTTTGTATTGTTTGAATTGGTAGCAATACAGAATATTTTAAAATAAAATGAAAAAAGTTTAGATGCCTGAGAATCCTCTTGCCTTTGCAGACTAACTCTGGACGTTGCTGCTCATTCTTCTTTCCATGTAGCCCCATCCATCTGCCACAGAAAACAATCTTTCCTCGATGGCCATGCACATTGCCACCTGGTTCAGTGCCCGAAAATTAATTAATTTTCTCTCCCCCCCCCCCCCTCAGGGAGAAGAAAATTTCCAGGAGCAGTGCCTTGAAAGTTTTGGATCACGCCATGATTGGGCCCGAGGGGGCAGACAATTGCCACAAGTTTGTTGACATCCTGGGCCTGAGGACCATCTTCCCACTCTTCATGAAGTCCCCAAAGAAAATCAAGAAGGTTGGGACCTCCGAAAAAGAGCATGAAGGTAGGATTGAAACCCCAGGTCTCCCACTCACCCACTCATCTTTCCAAGGAAGGGAACCCCCTAGATATAAACAGCAAGGTCCATCCAGGCATCACAAAATCCTTCTCCAGTGGCGTTTAGCAGAGAACGCATGGACAGGTCTGCCTCCTCAGTGAAAGCACATGGAGGCTGGGCCCGTTCCCAGCTTCTCCTCCTCCTCCTCCACCTACCAGCATGGCGGTTAATTAGCTCTTGCATATGCACATGTGAGCCTGTCGTTTGAAGCTGTCTCTTTGATGCCAAACTCTTTTGAAAAGAGTAATGAGCCAACTGCAAATGTCACCTCCAAAGCAGTGTTTTTCCTGGCTCCCAGCACTGAAGTGTGACGTGAACATCAGGCACTGCAGACACAAAACCACTTGTGGCTCCCTGTTCCCTTCCTTGGTTCCCCTCCGCCAACCAGACACTCCCCAGGGAAATAACAACACAACCCCCTCCTTGGCTTTCTCACAAAGCCATAGAACTCTCCGACAACTCGATTTCAGCGTTGTTGTTTTTCTCCTTCTGAGCAAAAGGAATGCAGACACTGGCAAAAAATACCTGATTCCAGAGTCCATACTGTGGCAATACTGTTTTAGGGATAACTAGAAAGGCACAACCATCCGTGCAAGTTTGCAAGGCAACCGAGGCTAGAGCCGGAGGGGGGGGGGAGTTATGAGATCGACTTGAATGTGAAATCACATTGTCTGCCAATTTATATTTAAGGTGTAACGGATGGAAGAACCTGCAGGCATCCAGATAGGGCTTGTCAGGCACTGAGGTTTATTTATGCACTTTATTTATTAATATAAATTTTTAATTGCACCCTATATCTCAAGATCTCAGGGCATCAGAAAAGTAACATTGATTTAAGTAGCTTAAAACTAAGCAACAAAAGAATTTAAAAGATCGAAAACGTGGTCCACGTTTTAATGGGCATTATGTCTTTAACATAAAATTTGGTACCAAGGGCAGAAATGGCATGGAAAGAGTAAGGATGGGTTCCTTCCCAACCAGAAAAAGAAAAAGAAGAGTAAGTCAACATATTTCTTGTTGTTGTGTGCAAGTTGTTTCTGACTTATGGTGACTCTAAGGCTGAACCTATCATAGGGTTTTCTTGGCAAGTTTCTTCAGAGAGAGTATACCAAAGCAATCCTCTGAGGATGAGAGTGTGTGACTTGCCCAAGGTCACCGAGTGGGTTTACATAGCCAAGGCAGGATTTAAACCCTGGTCTCCAGAGTCATAGTCCAACATTCAAGCCACTACACCACGCTGGCTGAAAAAAACATTTTTCAGTAATGTCTTATTCAAAACTGATGATATACACATGAGAAATGAAGTAACCAGGTCAGACAACCCTTGCAGAAGCAAACAAAAACATTTTGCACCTTCTAGAGAACACTTGAAAGCTTCTCTCAAAAGGCAGTATACTTGGATTCTCCATTTTGAAAATATAAAATCTCCTCTCCTCACTCTGGGAACTGTCTGTATCCAAACCATGATCTAAGGTCCAAAACACACTGCAGAAATAATCCAGTTGGATACTGTTTTAACTGCCCTGGCTCAACGCTGGGGAATTCTGGGAACTCTTTATTTCTTCCACAGAATCATAGTATCATGGAGTTGGAAGAGACCCCAAGGACAACCCAGTCCAACCCCCTGCCATGCAGAAACTCACAATCAAAGCACTTTTGACAGATGCCCATCCAGCTTCTGCCTAAAAGCCTCCAGAGAAGGAGACTCCATCACAATCCGAGGGAGTGTGTTCCACTGTCAAACAGCTCTCACTGTTTGGAAGTTCCTCCTCATGTTGAGGTGGAATCTCTTCCTGTAGCTTCCATCCATTGCTCCAGGTCCTATTCTTTGGAGCAGCAGAAGATAAACTTGCTTCATCCTCTATATGGCATCCCTTCAAATACTTTAAAAGGGCTATCATATCACCTCTTAATCTTCTCTTCCCTAGATTAAACATCCCCAGCTCCCTAAGTCTCTCCTCATAAGGCATAGTTTGGAGACCCTTCACCATTTTAGTCGCCCTCCTCTGGACACGCTCCAGCTTCTCAACATCCTTTTTGAATTGTGGTGCCCAGGACTGGACTCAGTATTATTCCAGGTGAGGTCTGACCAAAGCAGAACAGAGTAGCACAGTCACTTCCCTTGATCTAGACCAGGGGTAGGCAACCCAAGGCCCAGGGGACCGGATGCGGCCCCCCGAGGCCTTTGGACCGGCCCCAGGCCTGTCCTGCTGCCGCTGCCCCCCCCCCCGCCGCTGCCGCCCGCCATGATGATATTAATTATTGTTGTTATTACTTGTTCTTGGGGTTTTCTTGGCAAAATCTCCACAGGGGTTTTGCCATGGCTTTTCTGGGGCTGAGAGAGTGTGCATGCATATATTTTTAATTATTTTTTTAAAAAAATTAAATTATTTATTTATTTATCTATTTATTTATTTATGGTGCTTCGACCCCCCAATTGTCTGAGGGACAGCAACCTGGCCCCCGGCTCAAAAAGGTTGCCTATCCCTGATCTGGACACTAGACTTCTATTGATGCATCCTAGAATTGCATTGGCCTTTTGAGCTGCCACATCACACTATTGATTCATGTTTAACTTGTGGTTTACTGAGGGGGGATGCAGACCAGGGCGTCCAGGATGCCCTGGTCCGGAACGCCGCGGGACCGCGGCAGCCGGACCGTGGCGCTCCTGCGGCTCCTCTAAAAGGAGCGGCAAATTGCCGCTCCTTTTACAAGACAGCGAAAGTGCGCCTCAAACGCGTCGGGCGCACTTTCTCTGTCTTTTCCGCCGCAGCGCGTCCGGTCGCTGCGGTGGGAGGCTGCCCTCGGTGCGCCGGCCGTCCGGAGGGCCGGAAGCACCGAGGGCGACCTCAGGAAGAGGAAGGGACGCCGCGCGTGCGGCTGCCCCTCCTCTTCCGGGTCTCGGAGACGGCCCTGTTAGCCGTCTGCCGAGGCCCTGAGACTCCTAGATCCCTTTCACAGTTAGTCCCATTAAGCCAGGTCTCATTAAGCCATTAACCCATCCTATATCTATGCATTTCATTCTTTCTGCCTGAGTGCAGTACCTTACATTTCTTCATGCTGAAATTCATTTTGTTAGCTTTGGTCCAGCTTTCTAATGCATTAAGATCATTTTGAATTTTGATCCTCTTCTCTGGGGTATTAGCTTCTCCTGCTAATTTGGTGTCATCCTATGTGTGTGTGTGTGTGTGTGTGTGTGCAAAAGCAATCCTAGTACCGCATAGCAGCTCCAGCCTCAAAAAATGCAAAAGTCTTGTTAGCAAATTGGTCTGAGTTTTCTGATTTTACACAGCCGCTGCCAGGAGCAGGTGCAACCAAGAACCAGACACTCCCTTCCTGTGAAACGCTGCTGCAAAGCACTGCCAGGTACCGTCTGGTGTGCATATAGAAATAAATGCCTTGGTTTGGAAGACTGAGGAGCCTCCTGTGCTGTGAGAGCACAGTCCAATCCTTTCCCAAAATAAATTAATTTAAATTTTTCATATCATAATCAGGCACTGTTCTCAGACAAAGATAGGTATGAAGCTAGCTCAGTTAAGCTAAGTAAAAGATAGCAGGACTGAGTTATGAACTGTCAATCCAAGATGACACATATTTTGATGGCGGTCCTTGAGCAAAGTTCGTTTCAGAAGCAAACATGACAAAGGGATATTGTATCATTTCAAAATTATTTTCTTTAATCTCTCCTCCTGCCTTATCAGTGTTATAGTCTAATCTTAAAGGACTACTTTAGCGGTAGCAATACAACCAGCTGGTTGCAAGGCTCTCCCTGCCATCTAAGAAGTAGGGTTGTGGGGGTCTCCTTTGCCCCATCTAATGCCTCTTGGGGTCTCAATCTAAAAGGTTTTGCTTTCTCAATGGAGCTCCATCCCACAACCTTTGGGAAGAACCATGGGGCCATTCTTGGGGCTTTTAATGCCTCTTGGGGTCCCATGGGAAAGGTTTTGCTTTCTCCATGGAGGTCCTTCCCTTTGGGAAGAAACCGTAGGGCCACTCTTGGGGTTAGGGTGGAAGTCCCCAGATTCAGGATGCCCTCAGTACCTCTGGCCTTGTCCTTTGTTGAGTCTGGTAGAATTATGGTTTTGGTTATTTGCGCTTAAATCAGTTTAGCAGCAGCAGCAACAAGTGTGTACGCCACAAGTATTTGGTAAAAAACAACTAGACCTGAGCTTCTGGTAAATAAACAGGATACATAGGTAGGAAAAAAAGAAAATCAAAAATAACTGCTCAGTAGAGAAAACTATACTTTAGTACAGAGGTCCCTAGATACCATATGTGCAAGTAAGAAGAAAAACATATTTAGGAGCAAAGCCTGGTTTCTGCATTCATGCTTGGTAAGATCAGAGAGGAAAATGTGCCAACAAAGAGTCATAAAACTTTATTATCCCAGGAGGAGGAGGGATATGCGAAGTGACCTCTTCACAGAGAACACTGACCAAATGGCCATAGAGATAGACATCAGTGTTCCTGTGTAGAAGACACTGCCCCTTCTCAAAGGAAAACAGAGCTACACACAAGCATTGATACTAATACTTCAACAGAGCCTGCTTCTCCTGGAGCCCTTTATAAAGTCTTGAGTCTCACACTCTCTGAGGCCCTGTTGTGCACTAATTCACATGGTCCAGTTGTGGATGATGGTGTTTGGGGTGAGGAGCAGGAGTGGACGTTTGGCTTTCCAGACACTGCTTTTCTCGCTCTTAACGTTTCCAAGAAATGAGCGGGTGAAGGGTGGCCATGAGACAGGAACCTGGGTCAGCTTGGATATAGACTTCACATCGGGGATTTTTTTGACGGGAGTCCAATTTTCTTTGTTTTGCATCACTGGGCAGGTGAGTTATTGAGATTCGTAGCAATTCCAGTTAATTGAGATGTTTAACAGGTCTCCCCGGTGGCTAACCATTCTGCTGCTGGAGGCAGGTGATGCGAGGTGTTAAGAGCCGCTCGATACCTTTGCATTGCCTTGCAGAACTTCTGATGATGATCAGGCACTCCAGGAAAGCCCTGCGCTCCTGTGCCTTGGGGCTTCTCTCCGTTTGTCTCGAAAAGGCGTTTCACAGCCGACTGTGCCATAGGGGAGTCCTCTGGGGGGCCTTTGCTCTCACCTTGACTCCTGAGGGCTGGATTCATCCCGTCTTGGCAGAAAGGATGCAAATTCAATACATAAACAAACATTCACTGCCATGTATTCTTTGCTTGCCACCCGTGCTTCCTTCAGCTCCATTTACAGTCGTCTCTCCGTATCCACGGATTCTTTATCCATGGATTCAACCATTCACGGCTTGAAAAATATACATTCTGATATGCAAAGCTTGATTTTGCCATTTTACATAAGGATCACCATTTTACTATCCATTGTATTTAATGTGACTTGAGCATCCATGGATTTTGTTGAACACAAAATCCAGGGGTTCCTGGAACGAAACCTGAGTGGATACTAAGGGCCCACTGTATATGAAGAGTGATTAATTACATACTTATATCCTGCCCCTTTTAGTACAATTTCAAGGTGGTGGTCTATAAAATCAGTTGAACCATTTTAATACACACACACACAACCATTAGAAATATGGCTTGTTTCTTAGGTGGTTGAAGGATCCTCAAGGCACCAGATCCCATCGGATCTTGGGTGCTAAACAGGGTCAGCCCTGGTTAGGACATGGATAGGAGACTGCTGGCAAATATCAGGTGCTGTAGGCTCTATTTCAGAAAAAGGAACAGGCAGAACCACCTCTGAGGATTCCTTGCCTACTGAGAAATGCCTTCCATATGAGAAATTCATGGGATCACTATCCATTGACAAGCAACCTGAAGGCATAGACACACACAATATAACACAGAGCCTAAATACCCTAAAAGGCACCAGATCCTGCCTGATCTTGGAAGCTAAGCAGGGTCAGTTCTGGTTAGTCCTTGGATGGAAAACCACCAAGGAGTACCAGGTGCTGTAGGCTACATGGTAAATCATCTCTGAGTATTCCTTGACTTAGAAAAACCCCTGAAATTCATGGGCCACCGTAAGTTGACAGGTGACTTGAAGGCCCTTACACAAACACATCTCACTTTATGAGCTCCTTTTAAGAGCTCTGAGACCTTCTAAATAAGCCCTTCTCTCAGTCCCACCATCTTGTTTGGCTTGTTTGGTGGGAACACAGAAGACAGTGCCTTCTTGGTGGCTTCTCCCAAACTTTCAAACCCTCTCCCTAGAGAGACAAGGATGGGTCCCTCCTTGCTCTTCTTCCTCCAGGAAATCAAAACCTTCTTATGTCATCAATTGTTTAGAAACTGTCCGAGATAGACTTTTAAATATGTTCTAAGTGTCATTGAGTCCCATTATTGGGAAGAAGGCAGGCTACAAATGAATAAAATAAATAATGCAAATACATAATTTAAACAAACTAATAGCAGATTAAACACTTGTGACAAATAGAGCCCACTTGCCCACCCTGATCTAGCCGAGAGGCAAAACACTCCACAAAACCCTCCATGTGTGTAAGTCTGCCTCGCCAACAACACTTTTCAGCTAAAAATTGGAAAAAAAGGGGGGTTCCACTTGACTATAAAACCTTAAATGTTGCTGCCGTTTAAACTAAAGGATGGCATTAAGCTGTTTGCAAACAGGCACTTTCTGTTAAACAAGGATTAAAATGGGTGTCTTGATGGCTTTTGTTGCTTTTTTAAAAACTTGCCATCGAGCCGTGTCTTTGCCACAAGTCTTTTCTCACACCCCACCACAACCACAATCCCCAAGACCGAGACTTCCTCGGGGTCCTCTATGGATCGGGGGGGGGGGGGATGTCTTCTTGGCTTGACCTTTGCTGCAGCACCAGACCCAGCGGTTGGCTTCAGTACCATCTCTCCTTCAAATACTAATTTTTAAAGCATTAAAAAGCCAGAGTAATTTGTTTACTAAGGAGAAGAATGTAGCATGAATGTTTTTAGTAATAAGAGAAAAAAAATTGGAATTGGTTATGATTAATGTGGGAATTGATGTACCGTAGGTTTGATTATGTGAATAAAAATATATTCTGACATTTTTTTAAAAAGCATTTTTAAAGGCCTGCTCCTAGCCTTTAGGGAGGCTTGTTCAAGGTAGGACGCAGGTGTGACCCTGGCTGTGCTTGGTGTTGTGTGCCTTCAAGTCTTTTTCAACTTATGGCGACCCTAAGGCAAACTTATCATGGGGCTTTCCTGGCAGGTTTCTTCGGAGAGGGTTTGCCATGGCCATCTTCTGAGGCAGAGAGTGTGTGACTTGCCTAAGGTCATCCAGTGGGTTTGATGGCCGAGCCGGGATTTGAACCCTTTTCTCCAAAGTCACTAGTCCAACCACTACACCATACTGGCATCTCCCATTAAACGGCTGCTTGACTCACAACCCAGGCCAGGCCGGTGTGGCCATTTCGTACTCAGAGGATGAAGGAAGGGAAGGAGGGAGCGATGGATGTCCTTGCACTCCTGCAAGTGCAGCAGCCAGACAAGAAGGCTTGCAAAACACCCCCACCCTCCTTGGGCCGTGCATCTCCTTGTCCATCTTCACAGCTCATTAACTACGAAAGCTAATTATGCAGCAAGGGCTAAGCGGTCGTAGAAGCTGCTGGTATGCCCCAAAATACATTTTTGGGGTGGAAATTGAAATCTATAAAACACATGTCCTTGTGCCGCTAAAGTAATGAGATCTTCTGACCGTTGAACAATTGGATGATAAATGCTTAGCTTTCCAATATGGAGCACAGTCACAAACGAGGCCTCAATACCCAAAAGGTACCAGATCCTGTCTCATCTTGGGAGCTAAGCAGGGCCAGTACTTGGATGGGAGACTGCCTTTGAATCCCAGAGGCAGTGGGCTGTATTTCAGGGGAAGGAACTGGTAAAATCACCTCTGAAGATTCCTTGCCTAAGAAAACCGTGTAAAATTCATGGGGCCACCATAAGTCTACAGGTGACTTGGAGGCATATGCACACACACACACCACCAAATCCCACCAGACCTTGGAAGCTAAGCTGGGTCAGTCCTGGTTAATACTTGGGTAGGAGACTGCCAGCGAAAGCCAGGTGCTGTCAGCTGTTATTTCAGAGGAAGGAACATGGTTTACTAGCGCTTTGGGGCTAGGTTTAAGTGCTTTGGTGCTGTTAATTGGAAGGATGGCATCAATGTCAAGAGGCACATCTATGTTGCTCACCTGCATGGTCTTACTGGAACTGAGTGGCTTCCATGAGCAATGGGGCCGGTGCCCAGAAGGAACTGTGTGCCATCTTCTGCCCCCATTCCTGCCCCAAAACAAGAGTTGTGAGCCTGTTTCTCCCCCCGATGGCACTTCACGCTCTTCGCTGGAGGGATGAAGCTCAAATCTTTCCATGTCTCCCGTCAAGAGATTATGTGTAAAACAATGTTTATCCTCTTATTCAAAGCCCTTCTCCCAATTGCTAGAATTGCATTATTACATGACCGTGACTTGGGCAAGCTTTGCCTTTATTATGAAATTTCACGGTCCCAATTAAACTTTGCAGAATAAAATTTAAAGGTGTTTTATCTCCAGGAAGTTTGTAGCTCATTGTCAGAGAATAATTTCTTTGGGACTCTTCATCTTTTCTCTTCTCCTTGCCTTCTTTATTTTGCCACCCCAGTGCCCTCTCCAGTTGCTTTGCTCTAAAGCTCCCATCATTCCCCATCCAGCACATTGCTTGGGGATGGTGGGGTTTGTAGTCCGAGACACCCAGAAGAACCAAAGTCATGACTTCATCTCTTCTTTCTCTATCATTGACATTGATGCATCTCAAGCACTCTGACGTGGAAAACAGGCCATTTCCCCCCACAATTTTCCAGGGAATGGCACCACTTTTGTGCTCATTGGCTTACAATTGTTTGTTTCTTTCCTGGAAACTCTCCAGATACCGGCAGCATTTGGCTCTGGAACTGGCACCAGGACAGTAACTCTGTTTTTATTAGCACCGATTTCCATCATCCGCAAGGCTTACCTATGTAGATCTTTGACTCAGGGTAGATGGGCCACTGGATGCAGCTATAGAGGATAAATTGAGAGCATTCCCCTCCCAAATATGAATTCTGTACCTCCAAATTAAATTCTGCACTCTCCAAATTTCTGGCATTGCAGAGAGTGAGTCCTTGAAAATCATTCAAGGACTCTTAGGTCTGCTGGGTTTGCATCCCCTGAGTCACTCTGCTTTCTCCTTTTCTTTGGGTGCCTAAATCATATCTCTAAATGCTCAACTGACGTTTAAATTTACTGCAATGCTAGGAATTCAGGGAATGAAGGAAAATTTAATTTGGGAGGAGGCATTAGTACAAATGCCTAGAGAAGTGTTCTCTCTAGGAATCTCCAAATCCTCCAGCACAACTTTTAGTGGACATTGACCATAATGTTGTGCTGGAGGACCTAGAGATTCCTAGAGACAACATATTAAATCCATGAATAATCAAATCTGCAAAAGTCAAAGCCGCAAACTCCAGACTGGGAATGCGCTTTGTCCCAGGTCTCATCCTCAAGTGCTTCACAGCTGAGTAGAGATTTAAATTTCTTCCATGGAATTTCTTGCTCTCATTGTCTGTGGTGTATCTATCTTCTTCCAGTTGCCCCCCAAACTCTCCCCGAAATCCCTCTGTCTTTCAATGGGTTATAGCCAAATATGAAGACACGGACACCCTTCCACCTGCTCCAGTTGAACATAGCAGTCCTGGTAGGTTTTTCTTCTAATATGAATTTTTAAATCGAGCCGTTATCTACACCAGCGACAACGCTCCAACTCAGTGAGCCTGCCTCATGTTTGTGCCACCTTCTGATCCCTTGTGTGCAAACAAAAGTTTGGTTTGATAGAAGAGATTATTTGCTCGCCTTTGCTGTCTGAACTCAGAGGCCACACTCGGCACCCTAATCTCTGGGCTGCGCAGCGGAGATAGGGAGTGTAAATTTAATCACGGTGAACTTGAGAGTGTTTGGAAATAGTGGCAGAACCTCATGAATGCTGCTTCCTTTTGTACTCCAAGGAGATGGGTTTCTGTGCCTCGAACCTCTGAGGCTATGAGAGATTGGCTGCCTGATAGATTAGGGATTATATTGCCCTATCTGAGACCTTGTCTTATGCTAGTGGCACCCAGTTATCTTAACCTTGTGGTTTAAAGCTGTCATCTTTCCACATGAAAAATCATAGAATCGTAGAGGTGGAAGAGACCCCCAGAGGTCATCTACTCCAACCCATTCTGCCATGTAAGAGGACACCATTCAAGCCCTCCCTGGGACAGATGGCCATCCAGCCTCTGTTTAAAAAAACCAAATAAGAAGACTGCCAGATGATGAAGGCAGCAGCATCTTCCACTGTTTTCAGAAAAGAACTCTGCTTGTGTTTTCCCTCTAGGCATCTCTGCAGAAGGGATGTAAATATTTTACTGTTTTGGCCTTGCATACAAGGATGAATAATTTCTGCTCTTTCCTCACCATAGTGGGAGGAAAAAGGATATTTTTCCACTATTCATACATACTAAATCCTTTCTGCATTTTTTTCTATAATGAATATTGGGGAGAGGTGGTATTTTGTGTGGAAAACTATTTGTGGTTTTTTTGGTTTTTTAAAAAAAAACCTGCACTGTTTCATAGTAGCCATGTGTTGTTGGGTTGTTGTTTTTTTGGTTTGAGATGGCTGTGGGGTCTTTTAGCATGAGAAATACCCATGTGTACTTTTGTATTTAGAACCTGAGAATGGCAGGAAAAAAGCCTGCTGAATTCTTATCACTGCGTTATTTTGCCTAAATAGTTCTTAGTTGTTTATCCAAGATTCCCAGATGTCAAGAAGCGGACTTTTTTTTGGTCCAGGAAACAAATAGCATTAAATGCTCTTTCCATCCCTACTCTGGGATTTGGAGGAGTGAAGGACGCCTGGGGCTTGTCTACACTAAGGATATCCAGATGATATATAGCCACATCTACAGCAAAACTGCTGTTTTAAATTGTTAACCCAGTTTAAGAGAACCCGCGGGCCAGAGTGCTGTTAGTTCTCTTGACTGTCTGGACAGCTGGATCGGGTTCAGTTTGGCCTGATCCAGTTGTCTAGACAACAAACATGGCACCATATCCTGGTGTTGGTCCAGCTGGCCGATGTGATACAGCATCGCACCAGATCCAGCCTGGGGCATGTGGTTGCCATTGTGGTCAATCCAGGGCAAAATGCTCTGGGCTGGCTTGGGATTAAGTGGCCAGGATAGACGCTCCCAGGATCCACAATGACCACCACATCTCTCCCCCTGTGCATAATACAGCTTTCTGGGAGGTGACCATGGTGGCAAAATGGGTACTGGTTATCATTGTGGGCTCAGAAGGGTCTCCCTTGCGTGTGTGCTGAAAAGGAGGAATTCCCTTGCTTTCCCAGTGAAGTCCTGCAGTCTAGGAAAAGGAAGCAGGGTGAACCATGTCCACTTCTAGAGTACCACTGTCACACTCATACTTTGCACCCTTGTTGGTAAGAGTATAGAAGGGAGTTGCTTTGCGTTTGGAGTCTTGATTTCTTCTCCTCGGTCAAGGGTTATTGTTTTTTACTTGTTATTAAGTCGACTTGGACTTATGGAGAGACCTCCAATATCCCCAGTTATCCACAGCCTTGATCAGGTCTTACAATCCCAGGGCTGCAGTCATGTCTTCCTGGATTGAATCAACCCAGTCTTCTTTTCATACTGCTTCCCAACCTACCTAGTGTTATTGCCTTTTCCAGTGGGTAATATTGTTTCATGATATGTCTGAAGTACAACAATCTCAGTTTAGCACTCCGTGGTATCTATAGAACTCTCCTTCAACACCATATTTCAAATGCATTGGTTGCCTTCCTGCCCATTTTATTCGTTTTCCATACTGTAGGTGCAAAGTGGAATTAGGTGGTCAAGAGAGCTGATGGCAAATGGCCGCTTCCAGTGCATGGCTTGGTTCATCTACCCTCAAGTCACATGCTGTGGTCCTCCTTGTTTCCAGCTTCTTGGGCATGTTAAGATCCTGGACACACTCATTATTCTAACATTATAGTTAATTCTGTGCCATCTTTTAGCTGAAAAATGGTACTCAAGGACAGCTTAGAAAAGCATACAGGAACCATCTATAAACCTAATTGTAAAATGCATTGGACAGATAGAATGGACTGCCAAAAAAGCAAATAAAGTGGGGTCTGAGAGAAAATCTGCACGTGCCAAAAGGCCCGTGATCCCCCTGGCCTGGCATCGTCCTATCTGGATGATGCAGGCCATTAGCCCCTGGGTTGCGATCCAGCAAACCAGACATGGATCTGGCCCTAGAGGCCCTTAATCTGGTCCAAAAGACTGGCTGTTTGCAGCAGAGTTTCTATGACACTCTGCCACAACAGCTAGTAGACCTGTGCTCCCCTTACCTGCTGCCACCATCACATCCTCTTTGAAGGCCCCTGTCACAGTCTGTGATGTCAGAAGGGGGTCCCTGGCCATGTGGGGGTAGCCAGACGCTCCGTTTCTGCCCTTACAGGTCATGTCAATGGCCTTCAGAGAGGGGGCCACAGTAAGGAAGGGGCATATGGTGACAGCAGATCCATGGCATGGTGGTGTGTGTGCATGTGAATACCTGCCCATTGCTGACCCAGGTGGGACTGACCCGGGTGGAAACTGGGGGCAGAATACCATAGGGTTGGTCCATTGTATCCTGCCCACCTATATAGGCCCCTAGATGCCACAATAATAATAATAATAAAATTTATTTATATACCGCCCGGTGGCGGACCAATCTAGGCGGTTTACAATAAAATTACATACAATCAAAGAAATAACACCCTCCCTAAACTGAGTTTGTTGTACTTTAGACATATTATCAAATGACATGGGTCATTGGGGAAAAGTGATAATGTTTGGTAAGGTGGAAGGCAGTAGGAGAAGAGGCAGGACCACCTTACAGAGGGATGGATTTAATCATGGAAGCTGGGGCTGCTGCCTTTTGTTGGAAAGGCCCAAGCAGGGCTGTGGAAGACCAGGCCTCTTGAAGGTCTTGCATTCAGAGAGGGTTGGGTTGGCACAGGTTGAGGTTGACTGGATGGCAAAGAGCAACTGCAATGCAGAGGGAACCTTTGGAGTTATGGCTGAAGTAATTGCCAGCTTCCCCCTCCACAAGTTTTAACTCTGCCCAGTGCTGCCGGGTTTGTTTGTTTTTGGATTACCAGCGTGTTGTAATCTTCTTGAAGGATTACAAAACCCATAGAAGCATAAGCCCCTCAAGCCTCCTGGGAGCTGATGGAATGCCACACACAGTCTATAGTGCAGCCCAGCGCTTGCAGGGAATGACCTCTTCTTGGTTGTTGGTGTATACAGCTGAGGAAGGATTATGCAACTCAACAGCCCTTGGCATTGTTGGCATGGGCAGTGGCTGGATGGTGGCAGGAACTTGGTTGCCTTAAGGCACTGATACAGCAGATGGAGGTCTTTCAGTGCATACGAATGCTCTCTCTTCAGCTATGGATGCAAACCCAATCCAAAAATCTACCTGGGACCTCTTCCTTTAGCAGGGTATCACCTGGAGTTTCAAGCGCAACTTTTTTCTCCCAGGAAAAGGAAGAACACTGTAACAACCAGATCAAGAGACATAAAGTACCTCTCAGAGGTCTCATTAAGAGCATTGTCATAAATATGACAGTTCAGGAAGGATACTGACCAACTGGGATGTGTCCAGAAGTGGCTGACCAAGTTGGTAAAGTATCTGTATGAGAAACTTGGTTGAGAGAGTTGGAAATGTTTAGCCTGAAGAAGAGAAGCCGGAAAGATGAAGTTCAGAAGCAACAGGGTTTGTCCTCGTACAGAGGAACCCTCCAGTGCACACACACACAAAAATCACTCTGGGATGTTCCAGGCAACATCCTCTCTTGAGACACTCCTAGATCACTCTGTGGAGTCATAGATCCATAGAATCCTAGAGTTGGAAGAGACTCCAAGGGCCGGCTGATAGTCCAACCTCCTCCTGTCATGCCATCAAAGCATTCCCAACAGACAGACAGACATCCAGTCATCTTTAAAGACCTCCAAAAAAGAGACTCCACCACACACGAAGAAGCACATTCCAGTCTTTCCAAAATGGTGAACTACACTTTTCCAAGAAGATGGGATCCTTTTATTGGCTGTGTAATCCCAGAGTGAAAAGTGGATCAACCAAGAAGACTCCTTCATGACAAAAAGACCTTATCATAGATTGCAGACTCCTTTTTAGAAATCTCACTATATCTGCCCCTTTTTAGGAGGAGATTTGCACAAAGTTTTGATTTTAGTGGCCTAAATGGTTGAGTCCTTCTCTCCTAAGCTTCAGAGCAGATGGAGTGGGGAATAGTATTTTTGTTTCTGTGGGTGGACAGAATGGAGAAGCTGAAGACAGGGTGTACATAGGGAAAGAGCTGAAAGTAGGTGGGTCAGTCTGTTTTTTTTCCTTTCCCCGTTTCCTTCTCCCTCACCTGGACAGGACAGACCACTCTTGCAGAGGGTTTTGGAAATGAGGCAGGGGGCTGCATAAGAAGAAGCCCAAGGCAGAGGGTGACCTGGAGCCCCAGGTGGCATCCTTCCAGGTATCCTTGACCTGCAGCTGAGTTGGGCTACTGAGCTTCCATCAGCTGCCTGTTTTAACTCTCCTTGTGACAAGTGAAGCTGACATCCTGCAATAAAATGTGCAAATTGCTTCACACCAAAACAGGCCTCTTGCTTGCAGCATCACGAACATAATGAATCAAGGTGTCAAGTAGCTTGAAGAAAACGAATTTGCTAATTGCCTAAATACTCAGCCTTGGGCATCATGGAAGGGACAATTTGGAAGCACTCAAGGAGGAGGCAAACTGTGACCTCCTTGTTGTGTCTGAGCGGAAGAGGCAGCGAGGGAGGGATGGAGCATTGGCATGGTGGAAAAGCTAAAAAAGACCACAAACTGGGCCTTGGCTACCCCTCCAAGCAGGCCAAACACTGGTGGCTGCCAATGCAGGCTGTGGGAGTTTTTTTCCACTTGACAAATGAGTGGCACCATTGGCAATGATTATTCCCCTTCTCTCTGCAGACATGAGAGTGTTATTTATGGTTTACAGCCGATCTGTACAATGGCCTGGCTGGCAGACTTTTGGAACTATCAGTGAATTGGGTCCTCCTCTGTGTGGGGGCAGCCACATTATTTAGGGAACCCCTTTGCAGTGGGGCAAAGTGGAGATGGTCATTTTTTTCTGTGTCTCATAGAGACCTCTACAGACGATGGGGTGGTCTCCTGCTGGCACCCTATGTGCACCCAGCTGGCAGATTCCTTCATGGAGGTATCTTTAGTGGCTACTGCCCAGCTTTTCTGACTCTCTCCGTAGCATCATAGAATTGGAAAAGACCCCAAGGACCATCTAATCCACCCCCATTCTGCCATGCTGGAAGACACAATCCAAGCCCGCCCTGTGACAGCCTCTGTTTGAAGACCTCCAAAGAAGAAGACTCCACCACCCACTAGAGATAAAAGATGGAAAGTATTCCCAGATGACCACTCACTCAAAGAAACACAGTTACAGGTATGCAACCTGTCCATCGGTTTCGTGGTTGAAAAACTGGCTTCCAAGCACTTGGGAAATTCTGCCAGGAAGTATACCACAGAGACCATGAGCCAAGCAAAGATGCTTGGGACCACATGATGGGATCATGGCCCATGAGAAGGAGTTCCTAATCCTGCCACTGGTGAGAAGTTCTAGAGGTGAAACATTTGTGAGGTTTTTCACTCTGTATTTGTACATCCAGAAGTGTTCTGGGAAATGATTCTGGGAAAGCCTATGCCCCGGCAATGGAGGCAGCGAAGAAAGGATACTTCTTTGCCACTATTGTGTCCGCACAGTGTCGTCCAGCGGAGCTGTTCCGGGTGGTCAGGGGCCTTCTGCATTCTGGCCCCTGAGAAGAAAACAAACACCATTCAACAGCTCACTGTGAAGAATTTGCGAGACACTTTGCAGATAAAATCGCTCAGATTCGCTCTGACTTGGATGCTGTCGTTGCCAGAGGTCCAGTGGATGTAATCTTGGTGCCTGCCTCCATTGTTGGATAGGTTTCACTTTGTGCAGCCTGAGGATGTGGACAGGATCCTTGGAGAAGTGAGGGCCACCACATGCATACTGGATCCTTGCCCTTCCTGGCTTCTGAAAGCAGCCAGAGTGGCCGAGTGGGTAAGAGGAGTCACAAATGCCTCTCTGCAGCAAGGCAGATTTCCATCCTGCCCAAAGGAGTTTATATTGAGGCCCTTACTGAAAAAGACCACCCTGGATCCCACTATTTTGGATTATAGGCCAGTCTTGGGCAAGGTTCTGGATGTTAGAAATTATGGTTTGGCTATTTGTGGTTAAATCAGTTTAGCAGCAGCAGCAACAGCAACAAGCGTGTACTCTAATAAAACTTTATTACCTTTGGGAAGAATCGCCCAGGAAGAGGAGGGTATGGGAAGTGACCTCTTCGCAACAACACTGACCAAATGACCATAGAGATATACATCAGTGTCCCTGTGTAGAAGACACTGCCCTTTCTCAAAGAAAAACATAGAGCTACACACAAGCATTGATGCTAATACTCCAACAGTGGAGCGAGTGGTGGCCTTCCAGCTTTAGGGGTTTCTGGATGAAGTTGATTATCTAGATCCATTTCAATCTGACTTCAGACCTGGCTATGGGACAGAGACAGCCTTGGTCGCCTTAGTGGATGACCTATACATGGAAGTAGACAGGGAGAGTATGGCCATGTTGGTCCTGCTACATCTTTCAGCGGCATTGCAGTGGTTCCAGTCTTACTTGGAGAGGCGAACTCATAAAGTGGTGTTGACTCCTTGGCCATTGGCCTATGGGCCCCTCAGGGTTCTGTTCTGTCCTCCATGTTATTCAACATCACATGAAACCACTGGTAGAGGTCACCCATAGTTTTGGGATGTGGTGTCACCAGTGTGGATGACACCCAACTCTGTCTCTCCTTTCCATTTGATTCCAAGGAAGCTGTCTCTGTACTGAACCAGTGTCTGCTGTCAGTAGACTGGATAGGAGCAAACAAATTGAGACTTAATCCAAACAAGACAGAGGTGCTCCTGGTCAGTCATAAGGCAGATCAGGGGATAAGGATTCAGCCTGTGCTGGATGGGGTTACACTCCCCCTGAAATCTCAGGTTCGCAGCTTGGATGTTTTTCTCCTGGACTCCGCTCTGAGCCTGGATGCCCAGGTTTCAGCAGTGGCCGGGAGTGCATTTGCACAGCTTAAACTTGTGCGCCAGCTGCACCCATCCCTTGAGAAGTCAGATCTGGCTACCATGACACACGCCTTGATTACATCCCCTTTGGACTACTACAAGGCACTCTACGTGGGGCTGCCTTTGGAAACTGTCCAGAAACTTCAGCAGGTTCAAAATGCCGCAGCCAGAATGCTGACTGGGGCCAGTTCCAGGGAGCATATAACTCCCTTGTTAAAACAGCTTCACTGGCTACCTGTTCATTTCAAAGTGCTGCTCATGACCTATAAAGCCCTACATGGCTTGGGTCCAGACTATTTGAGAGACCGTATCTCCCCATACAAACCTGCGAGAGCCCTAAGATCCACAGGAGAAGGCTTTCTCTCAGTCCCACCAAGATCACAGGCTCGCCTGGTGAGGACACGAAAGAGAGCCTTCTCGGTGGCTGCTCCCAAACTCTGGAATGCCTATCTTCCGGAGTCTAGGCTGGTCCCTTCATTGCTGGCCTTTCGCCGGCAGGCAAGGACATTTTTATTTAAGCAAGCCTTTTAAAATCCTACAGGCTTGGTTTCATTGGGGGATGGGGGGGGTTAGTTTTAGATTATGTTTTTAACTTTTGTATATTTTATGTGATTTTATATTGCATATGTTTTAATTGTTTTGAATTTCATTTTATTGCTATTTTAAATGTTTTATCGGTGAGCCACCTTGGGTCCCTCCAGGGAAAAAGGTGGCATATAAATGAAATGAAATGAAATAAATAAATAAATAATAAAATGGATTTATGAAGGTTTGTGTTCCCCACATTTTCCACACAAGACACACTGCTTCCTGAAATGCATTATTTTGCAAAAAACTTATTTTTGTGCAAACCACTGAGTACAAAAAGTGCATTTATGGAAACTGCTTTTTCCCCCTGCAAAAATCTTGGGGTTTTTTGTTTTGTTTTGATTTGCACAAAAGCCACTTTTTTTTTCTGGAACAAACAAACATGTATTTTTGCTGCAGAATAATTTCTACAAACACTTCAGGATGTGCAGAGACCAGGCAAAAACTGCAAAGGGAAGAAACTTTGGAAATGATTCCTTTTTGCATGCGAGGATGAAATAGTTGAAGATTTACATCCCTACTCGAGATCTGACACAGGCCAAAATGCTCCCAGAAGCCACAGCCTAAGGCCGTTTAATGTAGGCCAGCATTTTTCTGCTTGTTGGGGAGCAGACAGCGCATTTATTACTTTAATTACATGTTTCTCCACATTTAGCTCATCTCAAGCCTTTTGGGAATCGGGAAGGAGGACAGAAATGCAAATCAGTGCACTAGGTAAAAAATTTCAGGTGGCTTTTGCAGAGTAGGGTAGGTTACAGAGATTTTGTGAGGGTGGGACCTATTTTGGAGCTTCATGTGGCCTTTTACAAATCAAGGTTTATTAATATTGGATCATAAGTGTCAGGCAAAGACTGTGATGGTGGGAGTAATGAGAGCTGAGCTATGAACCTGTTTCTTTCGGCAGCACTTACAAGTGTGGTGTTTTCTTATCCTGACATCATTCTGTGGGTTAATCTGCATCCCTGTAGAAGAAGCCTTTTTAACCCATCTCAACCATTGCTTTTTTAGCCACAGAAGTGACCGTTCAGCCTGTGATAGGCATTCTCTGCCTTCTTCTAGGTCGAACTCCTGTTAAAGCATGGTTCCTGCAGGTCTGTTGCCATGGTCCGGCATTTCCTTGCAGGCTCAAAAACAGGGATGCGTACAGAGATTTTCCACCCACAAACACAGATGTACATGTTATGCTGCACCCACACACAACACACACCTGTAAGTGCTTATTTCCAAGATCTGCTGCTCTTTTCCACATTCTGATGCATATGTGTTAGTGGCCATAGTTTGAGAGACACATAGGTTAGCCTGAGCCAAAGAGAAGGCCATGGGCATGTTGGAGCCTTTGTGAGAATCTGATGTGTGACAGTGGCCACAATCCTTTTTGACCACTGGCAAGTCACATGCTCACAGCTTCAGGGGAAGGCAATGGCAAACCTTCTTTGAATAAATGTTGCCAAGAAAACTCCATGATAGGGTTGCCATGAGTCTGAAACAACTTGAAGGTACACAACAACAACAAAGAGGCAAAGTGTTGGAGGGAAGTGGATCAGACTGGAGGACTCTCCTTCTCTGGAGGTCTTAAAACAGAGCTTAGGCGGGCATCTTTTTTCCCCAGAGTTCTTTAGCTGTGTACAGTTGGCATCTTTGCATCATTCGCATCTGACTTTTGCAGATTTGATTATTCACAGATTTGATTAATACGTTCTCTGGGAATTTCTAGGTCCTCCAACACGACTCTATGGTGACCATCATCCAGAAGTTGTGCTGGAGGATCTCTCTAGAGATTCCTAGGGAGAACATTTCTCTAGGCATTTGTAGTCTCTCCAGTGCAGTTCTGTAGTCAGTGTCTGGTAGATGTTGACCATAGAGTTGTGTTGGAGGACCTAGAGATTCCTACAGAGGTTGTCTCTCGGTTTAAAAAAAAATAGTGTTTTTGTTATTTGCTCTTTTCCCACTTTCATGGGGGTCCTGTGCTCCTAACTCTAGCGGATGTGGAGAGCCCACTGTATTCCTACATAGCAGAATGAGGTTGGATTAGATGGTCCTTAAGGTTCCCTTCCAGCTCCAAGATTAGAGGATTCTAAGTTTGGCTTGCAAGAGTCCGTTCCGGCAAGGAGAACAGAGCAGGTCTCCAAAGTCAATGGCAAACCTCTCCTTCCTACCTGACAAACAGTGGCGCAATAAGTGAGGCGGCAATGCGCGGATTGTCATGGAGGGCACGGAGCCCAGCTTCTCCTCCTCGCAGATCCTCATTTGAAATCAAACCAAGGTCTGGCCAGGTCTTCAGGCGGCTCCTGTTACTTTATTCTGCCCTTCCTTCAAAGCTTGTTAATAAGAAATCTCTCCTGCTCTTCCAATCCCCCCTTCCCCCAGATCCTCTTTGTCTTGCTGTTTTTATCTCTGTCTGTTCCCATACAAAGGGGGGCAGTGACACACATACACCCCCATCCTTTTGTGGTGCAATGTTGGGTTGTTGTTTTTCCTGGTGTTAGTTTTTCCTAATTTCCTGGAGCCGGCATCAATATTCTGCGGGAGTGCATGGCTGCTTCCCCTGCTTCTCCACCCGCCTGCCAGTTCCCCCCTTCCTCCCCTGCTAGGCAGATGTCCATTAGAAAGTAATGTAAATTGGGGATGGGTGGGTTGGAGGGGGTGGGAGATGGAAGGAAAAATAACAACAAAAGCAGAGGATTTGACAGGACCGCCTGCTGCAGCAGCTGCCAGCTTGTGTGCACCAGCCTTAGAATAGATTAATCTGTATTCTGGCACGCCACTTCCAAAGTCGAGATCAATCTAATTAGGATATTTTAAACACTGCCTGCATCCCAAGTCTTCCAGGGCTCCTTGTTGCTGGAAAACGGTCTGCGAACAATCCCTGACTATGGTGACAGGATCATGGCTTGCAGCAACGGCTGGATCACTTGGCCCCTGTCCTGTCTGGATGTGGCAGCTAAAACAGCCAGTCCGATTTTCGGCTGCATCAATACAAGTATAGCGTCTAGATCGAGGGAAGTAACAGTCCCACTCTCTTGTGCTTTGGTCAGGCCTCCTCACCTGGAATAATCCTGTGTCCAGTTCTGGGCACCTCAATTCAAAAATGATGTTGAGAAGCTGGAGTGTGTCCAGAGGAGGGCAACTAAAATGTTGAATGGTCTGGAAATCACCAAGACCTGTGAGGAGAGACTTACGGAGCTGGGTATGTTTAGCCAGGAGAAGAGGCAGTTAAGTGATGATATGGTACCCCTATTTAAGTATTTGAAGGTGTGTCATTGAGGAGGGAGCAAGCCTGTTTTCAGCTGCTCCAGAGAATAGGACCGAAACCAATGGACACGACGCTCCCTTGGAGTTTGGTGGAGTCTCTTTCCTTGGAGGTCTTTAAAAAGAGGCTGAATGGCCATCTGTCCCAGGGAAGGCTTGGACGGTGTCTTCCTGCATGGCAGAAGAGGGTTGGACTGGATGGCCCTTGGGGTCTCTTCCAGCTCTTTGGTTCTGTACCACCAAGCCTTGACCTTGGGTGCTTGTCTTCTTCCATGTAGTCTTAGAGCTGGGAGGGCAGGATGACCAAACATCCTCCTTTTCCAGGACATGTCCTACATCTCAACCTTCTGGCCAGGAGGAATTCCCAAATGTCCTCCATTTTGAGCATGATTAAGAAGCCCATTGAATAGCGCCATATGTTAGGCAATGGACTGCTTGAGGACACAATGCATATGTTGAAAGAGTTTTTCTCTTTAATTACAGAAAAATAGACAAATGAAAGGAATGATATAAATGTAGAATCTGTCAAGGGGTTATGCTGGTACCATACACTGTTAAGCATTTGACTTGCTCATAGTTCTATAGGTTTATAAGTATGTTGTTGTTGTTGTTGTGTGCCTTCAAGTCATTACCAACGTACGACAACCTTCAGGCAAGCCTATCATGGGGTTTTCTTGGCAAGTCTTTTCAGAGAGGTTTTGCCATTGCCCTCCTCTGAGGCTGAGAGAGTGTGAGTTGCCCAGGGTCACCCAATAGGTATGCATGGTGGGGCGGAGAATCAAACCCTTGTCTCCAGAATCCTAATCCAAATCTCAAACCACTACACCATGCTGGCTCTCTGTAAGTATATTACAAACCAAAGAGACATTTTAACAAAGATAAGTCCATAATAATATACAGTATGTATATGTCATACAGCTGTAAATAAGCCATAGGAAATGAATTTGTATCTATAATATATGTATCTTAGTGTTTTTCTATATGTACCTTAGAGTTTTTAGTTTTTGTAATATCCTACCTTTTTCACAGGATGCTAAACTTGGGGCTGTGCAAAAATGGTTGCCCTGCAAATGCTTCCCTTTATGCCAAGCTAAAAGTGCCCACCGGTTAGGGTTGCCAGATCCCAATTTTTGCCGGGTCAGTCCCGGTTTTTAAGGGTCTTAGGGATGTCCCGCCCGGTTTTGGGATCATGTCCCGGCAAAGGCAAAACCTCCCTGATCCTGGTGCAGCCGAGCGGAGCTTTAGCCAGATGGCCAGCCGGCCGGCCGGCCGACCAAGCAAACCCCAAAGACATCCAGAGGGTAAGGCCTCCCTGGCACGGCTGCGTGGGTCTGCATGGCTGTGTGGGGCTTCTGCTGGCCAACTGGCCTGCCAAGCCATGGAGCAAGGTCGCAAAGAGGTCCAGGGTGGCAAGGCCACTGCCTTCTTTGCCAGGGGAAGGACTCGGGGGGGGGGGGCTGGTGGTCGCAGTCAAAGTCAGGTAAGGAAGGGGCTGAAGCAGGGGGCGTCCTCCAGGACATGTCCTCCATTGCAGACTTCTCTCCAGATACAAGAAGGAGAGATACCTGGAAGGAGGGATGCCAACCCATCCTCTATTTGGAGCATGGCTTTGTGGTTGTGGTGTGCCTTCAAGTTCTTTCCGATTTAGGGCCGCCCTCTGCTGGGGTTTTCTTAGCAAGATTGGTTCAGAAGGGGGGTTGCCATGGCTTGCCCCTGAGGCTGAGAGTGTGTGACTAGCCCAAGGTCATCCAATGGGTTCCTATAGCCAAACAGGGATTCAAACCCTGGTCTCTAGAGTCCTAGTCCAACACACAAACCATATTAATATATATATAACTCAGGACTTCTGTTGTCAAGCAACCTGGGCTCAACAAATTGCCCAGGCAGGGGGTCCAGCAGAGGCCTGGAGGTTTTCTGCCTTCTTCCCAGCATGTGGCGTACATATAGGGAAGGGGGGGAGAGGTCTGTAGCACGGGGCACTTTTCACCCCATTATCAGCCTAAAGTCAAAATGGTTAGAAAGAGTCTTCCAGTTGCAAGTGCTTTGTTTTTCAGGGGGAGGTTGGTTTGGGGATTGTGGAGGGTTTCATTGGTTTCACAGGGTTTTAAAACCTCACCTGTGATTCATGCTACACAAATGACAGCCTGTGCTTTCGCTTCAGTGGGTCAATTCTGTGGGGTCCTGGGATCTGCAGTTTGGTGAGTCATGAAAGCTCTCTAGGTGAGAATTTTAAATAACTCTTAATCAAAGCATCCCTGACAGATGGCCATCTAGTTTCTCCACATCCTTTTTGAATTGTGGTGCCCAAAACTGGACACAGTATTCCAGGTAGGGCCTGACCAAAGTAGAATAGAGTGGCACTATTACTTCCCTTCTATTATACTTCTATTGATGCAGCCTAAAATTGCATTGGCCTTTTTAGCTGCCACATCACACTGTTGACTCATGTTCAACTTGTGGTCTACTAGGACTCCTACATCCCTCTCACACTTAATCTCGTTTAGCCAGGTGTCCCCCATCCTATATCTATGCATTTTAATTTTTCACCCTAAGTGCAGTACCTTATATTTCTGTGTTGAAATTCATTTTGTTAGTTTTGACCCAGCTTTCTAATCTAGTAAGATCATTTTGAATTTTCATCCTGTCTTCTGGGGTATTAGCTATTCCTCCTAATTTGGTGTCATCTGCAAATTTGAGAAGCATGCCCCCTGTTCTTTCATCCAAGTAATTGATAAAGATATTGAATAGCCCTGGACCCAGGACAGAACCCCACTGGACACCCACTGGTCACTTCTCTCCAGGATGAAGAAGAAGAGGATCCATTGCTGAGCGCCCTTTGAGTTTGGTCAGTCAACCAGTTACTAATCCATCTGACAGATGCATTATCTAATCCACGTTTTACTAGCTTGTTTATCAGAATGTCATGGGGAACCTTGTCAAAGGCCTTGCGGAAATCAAGATATGCTACATCCATAGCATTCCCACCATCTACTAAGCTTGTAATTCTATCAAAAAAAGAGATCAGATGTGTCTGGCTTGACTTGTTTCTCTGAAACCCATGTTGACTTTTAGGGATTATGACATTCCCTTCTAAATGTTCACAGACTCTGTTTAATGATCTGCTCTAGAATCTTTCCTGGTATTGATGCCAGACTGGCTGATAATTGTTGGAATCCTCTCTTTTTCCCTTTTTGAAGATGGGGACAATATTTGCCCTCCTCCAGTCTCCTGGGGCTTCTCCTGTTCTCCAGGAGTTCTCAAAGATTATTATTGCCAGTGGCTCTGCGATTACATTTGCCAGTTCTTTTAATACCCTTGGATGCAGTTCATCTGGTCCTGGAGACTTATATTTATTTAGATTAACCAGGTATTCCTGTACTTGAACTAAGGCACATCCATCCAGACTGATTGAAAAGTCCCAGAATTTTGTCCCTCTTCTTTCCAGTTTATACTGGATTAAAATAAATGGATCTGGGCAACTGGTATAAAAAGCCTCTCATTGCCCCAGCAGCTGACAGGAAACATTCTGGAGTGAACAAAGCATGCATGGTTCTCCAAAATAAAATCAGAACAGGAACAAAATCTGGGACTTTTCTGGTCTTTTTCATCAGTTTGGAGGTGGGCTGAGTGCAGACCTGACCCAGGACTGCAAGAGAGGAGTGTTGGGTCTTTGGCCAAGGAAGGGCATCATTTTGTGTCTTTTCTTTATGCCTCAATGTTTTGCCAATGCTGTGTATTTTTCTATGTAGTCCCTGCTCTGTGTGTCTCTGTGTGTTGAAATACAGCTTCCCTTTTGCTCTTGCTCTTAAGGTACTGGGAGTTAATTTTCAGTTTCCTAGTCCACAAACCAGAGTTTTGGAGAAGTTAATAATTCATCCTTTCTTTCGCCAGCTAGGATTTTGGGGACTAAAAAAAAAAGGGGGGGGAGGCTGATCCCTATCCTCACTTGCATCCCTTTATGATAATAGAGGGTGCTAATTTGCTATTTGGTGGGCTGTATTTCAGAGAAAGGAACAGACAAAAACCCCTCTGAGTATTCCTTGCCTAAGAAAACTCTGTGGAATTCATGGGGTCACCATAAGTCGACAGGTGACTTGAAGGCACATATGATTCTATATAGAGAATTCTATATAGAGATTCTATATCTAGTAGAATTGTAGAGGTGGAAGGGACCTCAAGAGCCATCTAGTCCTATAATGCAAAAAGACAGAATCAAAGCAACCCCAACAAATGGCTATCCAGCCTCTGTTCCTCAGGGATGTAGGGTGTCAATGTGATGGCATTACCCCCCCAAAATTGGAATTCTGCCCCCCCTTCTATGAACATTTCCTTCAGGCCCATTGCAGTAACTTCAAACTTTAGTTGAGTATTTTGAAATATTTAGAAATCCAGTTTAGGTATCCAAAGGAAAGGGGCAGGCCAAAAGACCCAAGGAATGCAGACACAGTAAATGGAAGAATTTCAGGCGTGGATGATTTTCAGCATTGCATTCTATGCAATGCTGGAAACTTTCAGACTGAAGGAGAATTTCATTGATGAGGCAGAATTCTTATGGGAGGGAATGCCCTCATTTTAAACTCTCTTTGGCATGCGTGCCATGGCAGCCTAGCCCAGTGCCAAATGCTGGTTTGGCTCAGGTTGTGGAGGTTGTGCGTTGATGTCCGTCTCTCTTTGTCTCTCCCTCCTTTCTCTTGTTCCTCTGGAATGATGGAGCCCCTGAGCAGTCCCATCACCCGATAACAGGTTTATCGCCTCTTCTCTTCCTGCCAGCGGCTCCCCCCCATTTCATCGCCTCGGTGCATGAAAAATAGGCACCTCCTCAGGCTGAAATCTGTTGCAGAGGGAGCGACATTTATTAGCAGCTAATGAAACCTGTGCACACTCTGCAAACAACGTCAGGCTCTCCTCTCCTCTTCCCGTTCTCTGTTTTCTAAATATGGAGCATGTGGCCAAAGGAGGGTCGAGAGATGGCTGTGGCAAGGAAGGGCTCTTGCCCATCACTTGAGATCTCAGCCACTTCTTGCAAAGGCCCTTTGGGCTTCTGCCGCCCCTTCCTTGGCAGACCCTCTCCAGCGGGTGCGCATGCAGGTGGTTTTCTCTGCACAATTGATGGAGCTTTCTTGTGGCCCCGGGGCTCAAGCATTGCTGTGGAAACTCCACATTAATCTGTCTTGACAGCAGTGAGGAGATGATCCCTCTCCACCATATATTGCCTTTCCCTCTCTGAAAAATAGCAAAGGCTGGCACCCTTCTCCTCCCATGAGGCAGCGGAGGCAAATTTTGTGGCCCCTTCTGCCTCATCCATCTTAATCAGCCAGATTAGCAGCCTGGAAAAGCTAGAACTGCCAGTTGAGGTCTCTTCCCTGTCTGGAAAGCAGCTGTCGGTCTGTGTGTCTCTTGGCTTGCTTTAGACCCAGCTCCCTGAGTCGAAGGAAGAGCCAAGCCTGCCCAGGACTACAGATCCTGGGCACATAGATTCAGGATTTAGGGCACAGTGCCCTTTGTACTGGGAGGGCTGGCTCTCTGCTGACCTTCTTATGAGTCTTCCCACCTCCATCTCACCTTGCCAAGATTAGATTCTAGTAGTTCTGGGGGAAACAGAAGCTCTTAGATCAATGGGAGATGGGAATTGTGTGGCTCTCTGGATGTCATTGCATTGCAACTCCCATCAGCCCCCTCACATGCATAGCCAATGGTGAGGAAGGTGGCTGGGAGGTGGAGTCCATCAACATCCGAAAGGCTTCATGATTCCCATCCCTGTCTTAGATGACAACCAATCAATCATTTTATTTATGCCCCTTCTTTCCACCGCAACTTGGGCTCAACTGCTGCTTACAGATGAAAAGAAGTTGGCAAAACGATATGTGGCTGGAACATATGTTGTTGTTGTTGTTGTTAACTACCTTTGAGCCGATCTTGACCCATGGCGACCTGGTGAATGAGACACCTCCAAGCCTCCTGTCCTCAGTCCTCGGCCGCTCTGCTCAGGTCCTGCAGGCTCAGGTCTGTTGCCTCCTTGATTGAATCCATCTTCTTACTGCCCTTTACCTTTCCAAGCACCATTGTCTTTTCTAGTGAGTCATGCCTTCTCATGATGTGGCCAAAGTAGGACAGCCCCAGTTTGATCACTTTGGCTTCCAGGGAGAGTTCAAGCTTGGTCTGTTCCAGAACCCATTTGTTTGTCTTTTTGGCTGTCCAGAGTATCCTCACACTCTTCTCCAGCACCACATCTCAAATGTCTTTATTTTCTTTCTATTAACTTTCTTCACTGTCCAGCTCTCACATCCATATATATTGATGGGAAATACTTTGGTTTGGATGATCCTGACTTTAGTGTTCAGTCTTATATCTTTGCACTTAAAGATCTTGTCTAGTTCTTTCATAGCTGCCCTTCCCAATCTTAGTCTTCTAATTTCTTGACTACATTCTCCATTCTGATCAATGTTTGATCCAAGGTACAGAAAATGTTTAACTGTTTCTATTTCCTTGTCATCTAGGTTGAATTTATATACATCCACCACGGTCATTATTGGGGGAGGGGGGGTTAATATTCAACAGTATGCCCGCCTTTGCACTTTCTTCTTCGCCTTTCCCCAGCAATCGTTCCAAGTCTTTGATTTCTATGGTGTCATCTTCATATCTTAGATTGTTGCTGTTCCTTCCTCTGATCTTCTCTCTTCCTTCTTCCAGGTTGGTTGCCATGTATTGTATGTTCAAAAACTGTTTGGAGACCCTTGGGTTGAGAATAGAGTTGAACTAGTTTTGGCTGTGGGGCAAATAGGTAGAAACGTGTCCCACAAAAGCTGAAGGAACCCCAGTGTTTGTCCTTCTTTCCACCACCAATCCATCACTCCTGAGGTCATCTGAAACCTCCCTTGGAGGTTCCCATCCTCAAACATGAGGCAAGAGGCTACAGGAAAGGTCTGCTCCGCAGGGATGACGCTCCACCCATAGAGTTCTCTTCCCATTGAATTCAAGACATAACCATGTTAGTCTGGAAAATCAGTCTGCAAAGAGATCTTGCAGCACCTTTGAGACTAACTGAATGAAAGAAATCGGCAGCATGAGCTTTCGTAGATTTAAGTCTACTTCCTCAGATGCATTTGGTGGAGTGGAAAGCCCAGAGACAGACCTGTATGAGCAGTCTGTGTGTAAGAATGTCCATAGGAATACAAAGCTTTGTGGGTAAAGATGAAGTGACAAGTTCAGATTCATTGCAGGACAAGGCAAGGATGTTGCCTAAATCCATGTTTAGCAGATACCCATATGAATGAGTTCAATGATATAGCCTAGTTATATAGCCATGCTGCCAACTTCTTTCTTATAGTCTCAGAGGTGCTACAACATCTCTTTACATATGAATGAGCCTGAGGATGTGATGTGGCCATTTCATCACATCTTTTTGGCTCCCACACTACATCCCAATACTCATACAGATGATTCTCTACTAGCCTTAGCTTGAGGCAACATCCTTCCTCCTGCCTTGTCCCCCATGACCATGGTTAAAACGCAGCTTGTCACCTCATCTCCACACCCACAAAGTTTTGCATTCCTATGGACATTCTCACACAGAGACTGCTATATAGGTCTGTCCCTGGGCTTTCTGCTCCACCAAATGCATCTGAGCAAGGAGGCTTAAGCCTACGAAACCTCATGCTACCAATTTCTATCTTTCAGCTAGGCTCAAAGGTACTATAAGATCCCTCTTCCCATTGAGGCTTCCTTTTGCTTTGCTTTCCCAGTGCAGCAAATAACCTAATGGACTTGCTTTAGTTTGTGGCCAACTTCTTTGTTTTGGGGTTTACAGGGAGTGAAAAAAAATCCTAATTTGGGTTTTTAATTTCTCCAGTGTTTTGGGGTGATTTATTCAGACAGGGTGTTGTTGGGTTGTTGTTTTTTTGTTTTGTTTGTTTTGTTTTGCCTGACATTTTTAAAAGATTGTGGAATGAGGTCTGGAGACTTTGAATGTGTCTTTGGGGGCCTGGGGGGATTGGGGACACATTTGAGCCAGGGGCTGCACACTTTCTCCACACTGGTAGAAAACAGGGATTATTTTCTTATCCCTGAATTTTTGATACCCATTTCAACTTGTTGTACAGTAATGGTTGTTCTGTATTTTAAACTGTGCTGCTCTCTTGTAACTGTTGACCTTTTGCTGCTAAGGCACCTTGAGAACATTTCTTCTAAAAAGCAGCATTATTTTTAAAAAAAAATAAAATAATTTTTCACTTATATTCTTGGCTGTACGACTCCACAGCCAAAGATGAAAGAGAGGAATCAGTTCCAAAAATGGTTGACCTGATTGCCAGCCAAGCCTGAGGTCAAGCAGGGAGGCAGAAGAACAAAACGGTCCTTTTGGGGGCCGCTGTGCTCTCCCCCCCCCCCCAAACACCGTTCCTCTTCCTCCTCCTCTTCCACGACTAAAGCAGCATCAAACTTGACCTGTCAGCAAAATCCAAAAGAGGCTGCAGAGCAGGCAAAAAAGCTCATTATTTTTGTACTGCTTTTGTGTCTAAACTTCATGCTCGGCACAAAGGCCCTTCTGTGAATAGAGCTGAGCAGCCGCCTTGCAGAAACCACTCCTGCCGGAGCAAAATAAAAGTTTCAGTGTCAAGAGACCCTCTTTCCAGTACAGATCTGCCCCCTCCACATCCCAATAGTGGATGCTTTGCTTTATGACTTGGGGAAGTAGAGAGGAGCACCTCCAGAGAAGAGAAGGGGGAAGAGGGCGGCTGGTGGGTGGAATGACCCTGTGATCTGTGCAAGGATGAGGAAGGACCCCCATGCCTGCAGATATGTGTGTGTTGTGTGTGTGTGTCTCTGTGTGTAGAAAAATTGTACCACCAGCTCCTTAACTCAAGTCTCTCTCTCTGCCCTGCAGAACACGTCTGCTCCATCTTGGCTTCCCTCCTGAGGAACCTTCGGGGTCAGCAGAGGACTCGGCTGCTGAATAAATTCACGGAGAACGACAGCGAGAAGGTGAGGGAGGGTGGGCTGGCCAGGAGTGGATGGGTTTGGTGGGAAACCATGGCCCTCCTGGCTTCTAAGTGGAGCAATGCCACAATGGAAGGTCCAGATGGGGTATATGTGTACACACAGAGCCACACACGAATGAATGGGGCATAGTCCCCCTGACAGTTCTCCTGCTCAGGCCTCCCATCATGATCTTTTCCATTGGTTTGGGCCCCATGGTGGTGCTAGTTGTCACCTCAATACAGACATGGAAGAACTGTAGCCTATGGGCTTTTTTTTTGTAGCACCCAGGCCCTTCCCCCATAATACTACTTTTTTAAAATTGAATTCTTTTCCCAAGTGCCCTACATGGCCGATGGGGTACAATTTTACATTTTCTGGGCCATTTTAAGCCACAAAGAGGCCTTTTTTCAATGGAAAGTGGCCTGGAGCTTTTGGGTCACTTCGTTTTGGGGGAGGAGGAACCCAGAAAGGCTCAAAATGTGGTGAAATTCCCTCCATTCCTTTGGAGGGGCATCATGGGGCAATTGGGGGCAAAGCAAATCAATTTTTCTGTGGAAGGTGAGGAGCTGTAGCCCTTCAAAACCCTGGGGATGTCAGAATGGCTCCATAATCTCCCATGGTCTCTTCTGTGTGAGAGCACCCTCCTTCAAGTGGCCTATTGACCTAAAGCAACCCAATGAATTCCATGGGGTTTTCTTAGGTAAGGAGTCCTCGGAGGTAGTTTTGCTAGTTCCTTCCTATGAAATACTGCCTGCCGCACCTGATCTTCATTGGCAGTCTCCAATCCAAGTACAAATTCTGTCGAGCTTCCAAGATCAGATGGGAACTGGTGCCTTTGCCTTAATGGCTCCCCAGCTTTTCTTCACAGTGGCATGCTTCCATGCTTATCTTTGAAACCAGAAGTGTGTTGATGCCCTATCATACAGTCCATCAGGCATCCTGGTGACCTCCAAGGCCCCAGCTGCTGCTTTATGAGAAAGCAGAATCAAAGCCAAGAAGGTGTCAGCCTAGGAACCGTGAGACACAACAGGGCTTCCGGCCCTGTCGCACACTGTGAGCAGTGGCCTTCCCACCTTTGTGCACAGCTTGCCCTGGCAGCGTGGCTAACCAGCGGCCATCTCATTGCCCTCGGCTTCCTTCCTGTGGGTGTCTGGCCTGGAGACAGCTGTCCTTCTGAAAGGCAGACGCCTGTGATGCGCAGATTGAATGGTTTGTGCTTCCAATGGCCTCAAAAACAATATTGGCTCAACACACGTCTCTGCTTCTGAGAATCAATTAGAATAGCGCTGGGAACCCAGGAATGCCCCGCTCAAGGGAACCAAACTGAACTGTATGCAAGTCAGCGTTTCCAGTGGGACTTGCTGAATGGTTCTCGAGGGAGGGTGGGCTTCTGTTGATTTTGTTCTGCAAAGAACAGCAATTAAAGTACCCACGCTGCTTTTAAAATTCTTCCCTTGGAACTGCATTAATTAAAAACTGACTCTTCCCCTGGAATTCACAGATTGAGGAGGAGGGGAATTGGCATTGAGAGAGGATGTCCACGGTTATTGGCAATAAATAGCACCTAAGTGGAACACTCATGTCCAAAGACAGTCGCCAGATTAAGGCTTTTGCCTTCACCTCTTCCTTGGTGGACTCTCAAAAGAAGGAAGTGCAGCCATTTTGAGAAAATGATGGACAGGAATAAGGAGCACAAAAGTCAGACACTTTTAGAGAAAAAGGTTGAAGAGGCTGAAGAAAGATAAGTAGGAGTGGTTTGCAATCTCATGGTAGCGATGTGATCTTGAGCCCCCCAGTCTTCATGCTCCAGGTTCTTCAGACAGAAAATCAACAAGGGCTTCACTTCAAGGCCATGTGTTTTCTGAGTCCCAAGGTCCCAGTGGATGGAAGGCAAAGCCCGTTCTCCCAGGTGGAGGTGTGTCACTTGCTTTGTGGTTCCTTCCTCTGGCTCTTGAGGGGATGAAGCCATGGCCAGGCAAAGGCAGATTTCCTTTCTTTCCCTCATTCTCAGGGCTCTCTCCCCACTCCCTGCTTTTCCTGCAGGTTGATAGACTGATGGAGTTATATTTCAAGTACTTGGACGCAGTGCAGGTGGCTGATAAGAAGATCGAAGGCGAGAAGCATGTAAGTGTTTTTTGCTCCCCTTCCACTCCACTCCATCTCTCTCTCTCTCTCTCTCTCTCTCTCTCTCTCACACACACACACACACACACACGCACACAACCTCCTCCTCCTCTCCTCATTACTGGCTTGCTAGTTATCACATCTCTGTGTTGCCACTGGGATCAAAGGCAGAAAGCCTCTGAATACCATTCACAGGGAACAACAGCAGGAGAGGTCATTGGCCCAGATCCTGTTCAACTGCTAGCAGAGGGTAAAGCTTCACCCAGCATGCTGGTGGTCTGGGGAGGTAAGTCTGCTCCCTCCTCCCTGGCCATGATGGTACCCCTGTGGCCAGTAAAGGGCAAGATTGAAGGAATGGTGTGCAGTATCCCCTGGTTGGCACTGCACCAGAGGTCAGTCCAACTGTCCTTCCTCACTCAGAGCAGAAGCATTGCACAAGGAGATACAGGAGATCCTGTGGCACAACACGCCCCAAAAGTACTCACTCTGGTGTAATTGGAAATTAGGCTATTGTCGATCAGCAGCAGGATTCTGGCCATTGCATCTTGCCTGTGGGCTTCCTGGAAATGTCTGGCTAGTGTGCGAAACAAGACGCAGGGCTAGAAAGGCAGTGGTCTGATCAGGCAGTGCTCTTAGCTTCCTGTGAGGAAGACCCAACTTTTCTTGCTGGACACTTCCTGTTGGACTTTTTAAAAGGTCACTCCTTGTGGCTGGAGGTGCTGTTTTGGCTTGGGCTATGAAGAACTGGAGAAGGGAGGGTGAGTAGTCCACCTTGTTACTCCCTGGTCCAAGATAGGACTGGAAGGCAGGTATCTCCAGTAGCATCTAACCTGGACTTCTCGGCTGGATCAAATATTGAGGGAGGGGAGGACTGTGGCTCCATGGTTCCAGTTCTTACTGACTGATCAAGGACAGGTGCTGGGGGAGAGGGGCCTATGTAGCCTTTTGTGTGGTGGCCTCCAGGTCTTTGTCCTGCCCTCCTTATGTTGAATCTGTACCAAATTGCCCTTGGGAAGGGTCTTTTTAGTGTTTGGAATGGGGTCTTGACCCCCTTGCTGATGTCACCCATCTCTGTTGCTGCCTGTCACCTGAGTCCAAGGATGCATGGCAGGGGGTTGGACTGGATGGCCCTTGTGGTCTCTTTCAACTCTATGATTCTGTGTAACTGACCCCCTTGAAAGCTGCCAGTTCTCACTAATGGGCTGGAGCTGAAACTGAACCCTGGCAAGATGGAGACCCATCTGGCAGGTATGCAGAAGGGTTTCTCTTGTCTCACTCTCAGCTAATGCATTCCCCTTCAAGTTGGATTATTTCCCCCTCTTCCTACTTCAAGGAAAGATGTGGAGGCACATTTCTTCAAAGTGACCTTCTAAACTGTTTCAATATTTATTGATTCTTGCTTTTTAATAGGAGGTGTGGTGGAGTTGCCTCCCGGTTTTTAATTATAATATTGATGCCTTTATTGTCTCGTTGCCTTTAGTGAGGCATTGCTGCCATCCTGAACTGTAGTTCTTGTACAGTGGTGGAACACAAGGAGGAATAAACCTATAAACAGGGCAAAAGAGGCTCGTTGGCATCCAGATGCCACCATCTTCCTCCAGCAGATGGACTGCCTTTCTGGTGCCAATTTTAGGAGAGTTGAATGTACTGAGGTTTACCTTTTGCTTCATCAGGGTTGAATGAGAGAGCAACTGTGATGTAGTGGTTTGAGTTGGAGTATGACTCTGGAGACCAGGATTTTAATCCCTACTCAACCAAGGAAAACCACTGGGTGACCTTGGGCAAGTCACACTCTCTCAGTCTCAGAAGAAGAGAAAGGCAAACCTCTTTGAACAATTCCTACCAAGAAAACCCCATTATACTCTCACCTTATGGTCACCATAGATCACAAACGACTTGAAGGCCCACAATAATGTGGTGAATGGATTGTGAAATGCTTTCCCTTGGACTTGAAAGGAATGGGGACACTGGAACCCCTTCCCTCTGGCTAATGTGGGGGCAAAGTCACAGGCCCATTCCAGTGACAGAAAGCAAAGCTTGGGGCTTCCCTTCAAGCCAGAACCTGCAGGAACCTAAGGAAGCAGCAGGTTGACTGTCTTGGAGGGTGATGGACTCTTCTTCATTGGAGTTCTTTTAACATAGTTTGAATTGCCATCTTTTGTGAGTACTTGAGTTACATGTTCCAGCATGGCACAGAGTTGGACTGCATGGACACCAGTTCCAAGGTGCTATGACTCTGAAAATAACAGGGACAAGTGCTCCAGAGATTAGGACACTCAGATTACAAGAAAAGAGATTCCGCTGAACTCCCTGATAGTTAGGAGAGTGGGATATGCTGCCTGGGAGGGTGGTGGACTCTTCCCCTTTGGGGTTTTATGCAGAGGCCTTATGAGCTTTAGGGAGGGCTTTAGTTGTGTATTCCTGCATGGCAGAGAGTTGGGCTGGATGGCCCTTGGGGTCTCTTCGATCTCTAGGATTCTAGATCTACTTTGTTCTCCATCTGATATGGATCCCAAGGATCTCTGCAAAAGGGCTTGTGGGTAAAAGGCTCATCTTCTCTCCATCTGTTTTCCTCCTTTCTTTGGGAAAAGGCAGCCATCCCCCTCAGCTCTTAACTTGCGAGGTGTAAGGCTCCGGCCACAATTTCTGCAAAAGGGGAGACTGAGGCAGAAAATGGCTCTGTGCATTTGTTCTCAGTTCTGTGAGGGAAAATTATGCTCAGCAGGTTTATTCAATAAAACGTTCTCACCGGATACTTTGCGCCGTAATGACTTACAAATTAGATGCTAATTGGGCCACAGTTAAGTCATTCCATCTTTGAAAGGGAGAAATAGGGATCTTGGAAGGGGAGCTGCCTCCGTAGGTTTTGATAGCCTAAACGGAGATTTGAAATTAACCTGGCATTTCAGCACGGCCAGAAATGGCTTGAACTGCACAGAATTGCATCGAGGGCGGAAGATAATGACAGGAGTTAATGCAGAGCATGAGGAACACAGCTCCTTCAAAAAGACTTTGCAGGCCAAGTGGGCTTCCTCAGCCTCTTGGACCTTCAGTGCCAGACTCCGGTCTTTTTCATGCTGCAGCCTGTGACTTCCATGGCTACCTGAGAGTGCAGCCTTATATTCTCTTTGCTGTCTAGCCCCCAATGTAGGGAGAAAGCTTGTAGTGTGCAGGGGATAATGCAGCAAGGAGCTGAGATCTGGCTGCAAATGCTACATGAGCTTCTCTGGCATTCGTGTCAGTTTTGCTGGAAGGCAGGAGGATCTGCCTGTTTGCATGGGCAGCGAGCGGCTGAAATCCCCTTGGTCTGTTCTCTCTGCTTAAGTTCACTTACAGAGGCAACTGGAGTTTTTTCTCAGATGCAGAGCCTCAGTGTTCATTGGAGATTGGGGAAGTAGAGCCGTGCATGCTGAGGAGGACTTGAGCATGAGTGTGCAGTGCACATTAAGGATGCACATGTAGTGCACATTGCACACACATGCACATTTAGTTGCACACTTGATGTCTTTGTTCAGTTACTCAGTGTTGACATTCAAAACAAGAGTTGAGTAGCACAGTTAATGCGTAACTTCACCAGTGGGGATTCACTCTGTGCAACCCGGGCGTAGGATCTCAGTCCAAGCGTCCATGCCACTCTCTGTCCCAGCCTTAACCAGGGTTGCTCCCAAATGTGAGGGCCCTCCCCTGTGTCTTGCATCTGGATCAGGGTTTTGTGGCACTGCTGTGAGATTTATAATTTCCTTCTTGTGGTGCCCATGCTCCTTCCTGTTTCCAGTCCTAAAGCCAGCTTTTAAGCCAGGTTTGGGCAACTATGGTGTTTATGCCCCAGCACCTTCTGGGCTGCTAAACATACAAGAAAATGCTACAAGAATATTAAGAAGTGTCCAGAAGTCTCTAGTTTTGAAAAACAATGTTCTTGTTATTGTTTTTAATATTAAGCAGGGCAGTATTGTGGAGCTTGGCTGTAAGCTATTTAAAAGGTGAATTGCTGTTCCTCGAAAATTCACAAGGACTTCTGGTCCACTCTCCTACCATGCAGGCATCCACAACTGAAATACTCCTGAAAGATGACCAACTAGTCTCTGTTTAAAGACATCCATAGGTGGAAAGTACACCAACTCTGAGAAGGTCTATTCCACTGTCAGACAGTTCTTGCCATCAGGAAGTTCTTCCTAAGGTTTAGTCAGAGTTTATTTTCTTGTTACATGGATCCATTGTTCATGTCCTAGTGTACATGACACCTCTTCTGGTCTTTAAAGTTGGCTACCATATCACCTCTCAGGCTTCTCTTCTTTAAGCTAAACTACCCGAGTCATTCTTCCTCATAAAGCTTGGTTTCCAGACCTTTGACCATCTTGATCATCCTCTTCTGGACACCTTCCAACTTGTCAATATCCCTCTAGAATTGTGTTGCCTAGACCTGGACATAATATTCCAGAAGAGGTCTGGCCAAAGCAGAACAGAGTGGCACTATGACTTCCCTTGCTCTGGACACTGTAATGCTGTTGATGCAGCCTAGAATTGCGTTGGCTGTTTTGGGTGCTGCATTACACTTTTGACTCATGGTGGAATTTAAAGACAGTCGTGTTAGTCTGGAAAACCTTTGAGATTTACTGAAGGAAAGAAAATGGTGGCATGAGTTTTTGTAGACTTGAGTCTACTTCCTCAGACGCATGGACTGGTGGGTCCAGGGACAGACTGTAACTCCACTCCATGCATCTGACAGACCCTCCACTCCATGCATCTGAGGAAGCAGACTCAAGTCTACAAAAGCCCGTGCACGCTACCAGCTCTCCACTCCATGCATCTGAGGAAGTCTAGGAACACTGATGTTACTAGCGTTTTTCTTTCCATTAGTCTTAAAGGTGCTATAAGATCCCTTTGCATACTACTTTTGACTCATGTTTAGCTTGTGGCCTCATGAGAACCAGCCTGCCAGTGGCCTTTAGCTCCAAATGGGATCTGTAGTCCAGCATCTAGAAGGGTCTTGGAGGTTAGGGGAGAAAGTGCATGAATTTGCATGCAGACACATACACATTGGTAGCAACTGCACAGGCTGCCCACGTAAAGGTGAACCACAGGACAGTTGGTGCTGACCCCAACTGGGACAAAGCGGAGTAGCTTTTCTTTACTCTCGCCATGGAGGTGAAGGGAGGAAGCCCCCCCAAAAAACCTTCAGTATAACACCCCACCCTCCCATTCCTAAAAGAGAAGTCACTCTTCTTCTTTGAGCTCAGGGTCCCCAGTATCCTGTTTCCATCTGGGACTGACCAAGAGTGAGGGAAACCCAAGCCTCGCTCAGGTCCAGTGGCAGGAATACTCTGCAGCTGTGTTGGCAAGAGATGTCGTTTTGCCGTTCTTCCTTCCCTGTCAGTCGGTCCTCATTAGCTTGAGAGGAGCTTCACAGGAGCCCATCTTCGAGCTGTCTTCTCCCATCAGCACAGGGCATCTTGCCGCAGATAAGGAATGGCACCTGAGCACTCATTTGCAGGTTGGCATCTTGACGGCTTGAGAGGAGAGGAAGAGAAGGGGGGGGGGAACAGCCTGTGTAACCATTTAGTTATTGGCACAGCAAACAGATTGACATTTGGGAGGGAATCCAAAAGGACGTGCCTGTCAACAAGTCCTTAAAAAGTCCCAGTGGCATTGCCCATCCCAGCATCCCCTGCATTCGGTGAATGTTTTCTGCCTAATTCCCTGGCCAGCGCTTTGCGATCCGTGTCCTGCTGTCATTGCTCCTGCAGCGGATGTGTGGGAAGGCATCCCTCCGCATTTGCTTTCCTGCACAAATTGGTCGGTCCTGCCTCCAGATCAGTTCACTCTCCGGGCATCATGCGCCCAAGCTTTCAGGTGGACCTGCCAGAGTTTGTGATGGGCTCTGAAAAGCTGTGCCATCCTGGTTTTTATTTTTAAAAAATCAGGTGGCTGTCAAGGCAAATGGGCAGAAATCATGGGTGAGAGGAGATCTCCAGCCCTGGATTTTTGACTGCAGTGAAATTCCTTTTCTTTAGAGGGTGGGGACCTCCAGCAAGCTGGACTGGTACGCCAGTATGGCTGGAGCCCAGGCTTTGTAACTGGGAAGAAGCAGAAGAAGGTAGGAGGGAAGGTTCAAATTGGAAAACTAGGAAATGTCATCAATTTATTTTTATTTATTTGGCTGTGGATCCCATCTTTCTCCCAGTGTTGAACCCAGTGGTAGTTCACAACATAAAAATACAGCTGAAAACAAAAACAGTTCTGAATAATTCAGAGTAAGAGCTGTTCAACAATGGAAGATGCTACCTTGGAGATGGTGGAGTTTCCTTCTTTGGAGGCTGTTTTTAAACAGATGCTGGATGGCTATTTGTCATAGGGAGGGCTTTGATGGTGTCTTCCAGCATGACAAAAGGAGGCTTGACTGGATGGCCCTGGGGTCTCTTCCAACTCTATGATTCTAACTGAATAAACTGTGCTGTTAAAGGCAGCGATGATTTAAAGCAGTTTTTAAAGCATTTAATACATAGCAATGTGGATAAAAGTGCTGTTGTTGTTGTTGTTGTTAGCTGCCCTCCTTGAGTCAGTTCCAACTCATGGCGACCGTGTGGATGAGACATCTCCAAGAAGAATCCCTATCTTCCACTGCAGTGTTACCCAGATCCTGCAAGCCATTCCCCATAATAATAACCCCCTCTGACTAAGTCTATCCATCTGGTCTGTGGTCTTCCTCTCTTTCTTCTACTCTTTACCTTTCCCAGCATTATTGTTTTTTTCTAGTGATCCATGCCTTCTCGTTCTGTGGCCAAAGTACGATAGTCTCATAGAATCATAGAATCATAGAGTTGGAAGAGACCACAAGGGCCATCCAGTCCAACCCCATTCTGCCATGCAGGAACTCCCAATCAAAGCACCCCCTTTGACAGATGGCCATCCAGCCTCTGCTTAAAGACCTCCAAGGAAGGAGACTCCACTACTCTCCGGGGGAGTGTGTTCCACTGTCGAACCGCCCTTACTGTCAGGAAGTTCCTCCTAATGTTGAGGTGGAATCTCTTTTCCTGGAGCTTACATCCATTGTTCTGGGTCCAAGTCTCTGGAGCAGCAGAAAACAAGCTTGTTCCCTCCTCGATATGACATCCCTTCAAATATTTAAACACGGCTATCATATCACCTCTCAGCCCTCTCTTCTCCAGGCTAAACATCCCCAGCTCCCTAACTCGTTCCTCATAGGGCTTGGTTTCCAGACACTGCACCATTTTAGTTGCCCTCCTTTGGACACGCTCCAGTTTCTCCACATCCTTTTTGAATTGTTTTGCCCAGAACTGGACACAGTATTCCAGGTGAGGCCTGACCAAAGCAGAATAGAGTGGCATTATGACTTCCCTTGATCTAGACACAATACTTCTATTGATGCAGCCTAGGATCGCATTGGCCTTTTTAGCTGCTGCATCCCACTGTTGACTCATGTTCAACTTGTGGTCCACCTGGATTCCTTGATCCCTTTCACACGTAGAAATCTCATTCAGCCAGGTGTCCCCCATCGTATATCTGTACTTTTCGTTTTTCCGCCCTAAGTGCAGTACCTTACATTTCTCCGTGTTGAATTTCATTTTGTTAGCTTTGGCCCAGTTTTCTAGTCTGTTCAAGGCATTTTGAATTTTGATCCTGTCCTCTGGGGTATTAGCTACTCCTCCTAATTTGGTGTTGTCTGCAAATTTGATAACTATGCCCCTAATACTGTCATCCAAGTCATTGATAAAGATATTGAATAGCACTGGGTCCAGGACAGAACCCTACCAGACACCCCACTGGTCACTTCTTTCCAGGTTGAAAAGGAGCCATTGTTGAGCACCCTTTGGGTTCGGCCAGTCAACCAATTACAAATCCATGTAACAGTTACTTTGTCTAGCCCACATTTTACCAACTTGCTTGCAAGAATGTCATGGGGAACCTTGTCAAAGGCCTTACTGAAATCAAGATATACTATATCCACAGCATTCCCTTCATCTACCAAGCTGGTAATTTTATCAAAAAAAGAGATCAGATTTGTCTGGCATGACTTGTTTCTCTGAAACCCATGTTGACTTTTGTGATTATGAAATTATCTTCCAGATGTTCACAGACTCTCTGTTTAATGATCTGCTCCAGAATCTTTCCGGGTATTGATGTCAACTTGATCATCTCTGCTTCCAAGGAGAGCCCTGGTCTGATCTGTTCAAGGTCCCATTTGTTGGTCTTTTTGGCTGTCCATGGGATACTAAAGGCCTAAGCAGACTGGCAGAAATAGTGCACATTAAATTGAGGCACTGCCCTGGCTCAGTGCTAGGGAATCATGGGAACTGTATTTTTTTCTGGGACATTGAGCCTTCTCTGTCAGAGAGCTCTGGTGCCACAATAAATATTTGAAGGGATGTTTAAATATTTGAAGGGATGTTTAAATATTTGAAGGGATGTCATATCGAGGAGGGAACAAGCTTGTTTTCTGCTGCTCCAGAGACTAGGACCCGAAACAATGGATGCAAGCTGCAAGAAAAGAGATTCCACCTCAACATTAGGAGGAACTTCCTGACAGTAAGGGCGGTTCGACAGTGGAACACACTCCCTCGGAGAGTAGTGGAGTCTCCTTCCTTGGAGGTCTTTAAGCAGAGGCTGGATGGCCATCTGTCGGGGATGCTTTGATTGGGAGTTCCTGCATGGCAGGGGGTTGGACTGGATGGCCCTTGTGGTCTCTTCCAACTCTATGATTCTATGATTCTATGATTCTATGATTTCTGCCAGTCTGCTTAGGCCCTAAGTCCTCTTCTCCAGCACCACATTTCAAATGAGTTGGTTTTATTTCTGTCTGCTTCATTCACTGTCCAACTCTTGCATCCGTACATGGGGATGATGGGGAATACAATGGCCGGAATGATTCTAATTTTAGTGCTCAGTTGTATGAATTTGCTCTTCAGTATCTTTTCCAGTTCTTTCATAGCTGCCCTTCCCATTCCTCATCTTCTTATTTCTTGACCGCAGTCTCCATTCTGGTCAATGTTAGATCCTAGACATGGGAATTCCTTAACTATTTCAATTTCCTCGTTGTCTAGATTGAATTTGTGTATTGTGTAAAAAGTGCTGTAGTTCACCTGTATTGGAAAGACCATTTGTAAGCTGCCAATTAATAGCCAAAATCCTGTCTAAATACAAAGGTCTTTGCCCACCAGCAGAAGGAGGAGGAACCAGCCGGTCCTCCAGTAGGAGGGATTTCTAAAGCATGGGAATCTTCTCATGTCTTCTCTTTACCAAATACATGACTGTATCAGTGGTGGGACCAAAAGGAAGCCCTCCCCATCCCTGCAAGGATCTTAAAAGCCAGGCAGGCTCATATAGGGAGCACTGGGCTTTCAGAGAGATTGGCCTTTTGGGCATTGAGAAAGAATTATGAAAAATACAACCCTCCTCCTGAACCATCCCCTTGAAGTATCAGCACTATCACTGATGTTCTGAAGGTGACACACAGATGCATAGGTGGCCTGGATGTGTGCAGAAGTGATGGAGTCTCCATTAATGAGCCCTTTTAACAGAGGTCAGATGTGTTGGGTTTAGTTAAAAATCAAGAAACGCTTTATTTTTGGTGAAATGCTTTAGCAGAGGTTAAAACAGTGCTAAGGCAGAAACTTAGAAAAGCAAGACCAGACACCTCCCTCACAGGTGTGTCTGGCCAAGTAAAGCAAATTAAACTTGTTCTTCTTTAAAGGAGTTTTACTGAAAACTTATTTGTGCATAATCAGATACATGGGTTCAGGTGAGAAAAGAAGAAAATATACATATTAGCAGGAAGAAATGGAGCATCTCTTTAAGACAGCATCCTAATTTCATGGTAGTCAGGGAAAAGGAGAGATGATCATGTAGATGGGCAGGAGGAGAGAACAAAAGAAACGCCTACATGACTCAGGAAGAGTGTGTTAAGAAACAGACAGGAAGTTTGCCATATGCATGCTTTTCCCTCTACCTCTAGACAGAGAACATGCTGACAGTTCAGGCATGCAAAGGTTGCAATCTCCAATAGGGTGAATGTTTGTACGGTGGGTTTCCGCATTGACCATGCCTTGGACTAAATGGCTCTTCAGCCCCTTCCTTACTTTAGGGTTCTAGGGAAAGAAAGCTCAGGTCCCCAGCTCTCAACCAACTGGGGAGCCCTCCTGTTCTTGCTGGGAGTATTCAGTGCCATGGCAGCCTTAGCGGAGGGGCACATGGTTCATGAGCTGCATATGTTCCAGTGAAGCAAATGGAGTGCTTGCCTTGTGACTAGGGGCATGTCTATATGGGCCATGTGGACCAGTTTCTCCCCACGCTTGCTGCAACCTGTCTGCACAATGCAGGGCCAAAGCCCCAGCTCAACACAACATGAAGCCAGTTCCACATCGAATACAAGCCATACCTGCCTTGCTGTTGTTGTTAAGTGCCCTTGAGTCAGCCCTGACTCATGGCGACCCTGTGGATGAGACATCTCCAAGATCCCCTGTCCTCAACCTGTCTGCTCAGGTTCTGCAGGTCCAAGCCCATATATTCCTAGATCAAATCTAACCATCTGGCATGTGTTCTTCACCTCTTTCTACTGCCTTCCACCTTTCCTGGCATTCTTGTCTTTTCTAATTATTCATTTTTCCTTAAGGTGTGGCCAAAGTACAACAGCCTCAATTTAGTCATCTTGGCTTCCAGTAGAGTCCAGGTTTGGTCTGTTCAAGGACCCATTTGTTTGTGTTTTTGGCTGTCCACAGTATCCTCAGCACTCTTCTCCCGCACCACATCTCAAAGGAGTTGATTTTCTTTTTACTTGCTTTCTTCACTGTCCAGCTCTCACATCCATACATGGTGATGGGGAATACATTTAAAAGACTTGCCTTCTGCTCTGAATTTCCAGGAAAATCCGAAGCACTCTACAGTGGTGCTGGGCAACTCTTTACACAGGTATCCTACTGTGCTGCCCGATGCTGCCATTTGCACAAGTCATTCCCTCTGAGGTCACAACGAGGTGCCCAGTCATGTGCTGGGTGCCTCATTTTTGACCTCAGAGGAAGTGACTCGCACTAGTGTCAATGCACAGTGGGACGGACGTTGTGCAAACAGCCACCCAGCATTGCTCTAGAATCCAAAGGGAATGGGGGGGATTGTGGCAGCTTTGGGGCCAGAATACTGCAAAAGCAGCCTGGACTATTCTGACTGGTGTAGACCCACCTTCGGAGCAGGGGTTGTGCCTTGTAGAGGTGGCAATGGAGGAATGCTCAAATGTCCCAAAGCTCCCCTACCCTGGGGGTCCTAGCTTCCATCCTTTGGTTCTCCTGCCTGCCTGCCCCCTCATTCCCAGCTAGCAAGCTGCCTTTTAGGAGCCTGCCTCTGGTTGGTATTGTGCAAGGGAGCCAGGACGCAGTCCGTGGCAAGGCAGGCTTGCTTGCATAGCTGTTTTGTAACACACAGGAGGAGGCTTTTTTCCTTGCTGTGGGCTACAAGTGTGGCTCACTGCATTCTCTAATGAGGGAAGATATTGCTCCAGCGGAGTGTGCCCACCTGCCAGGCCACTGTGCCATAAATTGCACCAAGCGGCAGGGAGCTCTCCTAGAGTTAGCAAAACAAAATTTGAGAGTGAGGATAGCGAAAGGTCAGACATGGCATGAGATACTGCTGGCAGGGGACCAGGAGTGGCGGGGCAGAGGATGGTCACTTCAGCTTGCAAAGAAAGAAGAGTGGCAGGGATCCCAGTGGGGCACTTGGGCTGGAGATGGATGGATGTTGTGCTCTTCTATTCCCTCTTCTGTCTTCCTCCCTTTCCCTCCTGGAGAAAAGCAGAACCATGACTCCCTTTCAGGCTTCTGGCCTGTTTATTGTCTTGAGTGGGTTTTATTTGGCCCTGACATCTTCAGATATAGGGCAGGAGTCCAGGGCTAATGCACTGAGTCTGCAAGACCTGAGCAGGGCTGTTGATGACAGGGTGACTTGGAGGTCTCTTAATCATAGGGTCCCCATAAGTCAGAGTCAACTTGACAGCAGCTAACAACAAATAAATGAATAAAATCAATTTTGTCCTGCACCCCAGTACAATGCTTAGTGCTTAGAAGTATAGAGTACTGATATGTCCCCTAAGTAGAGCTACTACCCCCACCTTGTCTGTCAAGCCAAAGGCACAGGGGCCATGCCCTCCAATGGTCATGATGCCCATTTGTACCTGTGTCCTGCTGCGGTTTCCTCCTCCCAGTGAGCTTTTCCTTTGAGATCTACACTAGGTTACTCCCTAAGAGTAACTTAGTGACTTACTCATAGTGCCAGAAGGGAACCCTCTGGGGCAGATTCCAGGCTCAAGGAAAAACTCACTGAAAGAAGGAGAGTTCCCTCCAAATAGAGAATGAAATGGATTGAATTCTGTCCCATTCAGTCCTCACCCTAGAAGTAAAGTGGAGTGAGGCCTTGTCCCTTTCCTTCTATCCAGTGCTTTGATTGTGATGCTCAGCTTCAATGGCTTAAGCTCTTTTGCTGTTGACAAACTGGCCAAAGGGGAAGATGTTGTTGCTGTATCTTTTTGAAACAGAATGATCTCCTTACCCCAAGAGCCATCCAGCTTGACAAGGGCTCTGGGCATTTGTGAAAAGGGTTTTCAGCCCAAGGAGTTGATTCTCAGGCCAGGGGCCATCTTTCTCTATCCCATTTCTCCATCCTTCCAGGACGTGGTCAGCCGTGGGGAGATCATCGACGATGACATGGAAGACGAGTTCTACCTCCGCCGCCTGGATGCCGGTCTCTTTGTCCTCCAGCTCATCTGCTACATCACAGCAGAGATCTGCAATGCCAACATCCCACAGGTGAGGACAACATGGCCAACTTGCCCCACCAGGCATTATTTCTATGAGATCACCTGGCTTGCTCCACAGCTATGTCCTGTCTTTGTGACTTTGGCCTTTTGCTAGGAGAATTCGTGATGTTGTAGCAGGACAGAGTTAACAGCTTTGTTTGCCTGCCTTCCATCACACCATTTTGCTGAGTTTCTTTGTAGAATGTGGAATTCTGGCCAGGAATGGACTGGAAATGCCAGGTAGGTAGAGTGACAACAGATGTATTGATTCAGCCAAGGAAAGCACAGCTGCCCTGGGTTTGCAAGAATTTCCTGGGATTCTTGGAGGCCTCTCCTTGAGAGGGTAAGCTTACGTTGAAGATGACTTGTTAGCAAACTACAACAACAACAGAGAGTAATGGCAGTAAAAGCGAAGTGAGGCAAGAGCCTCTGATGTGGTTGACAGTTGTTGTTAGTTGTCATCAAGTTGACTTTGAATGAGAGACCTCCAAGCCACCCTATTATCAACAGTCCTGCTCAGGTCTTACAAACTCAGGGCAGCCGTTGTAGCTTCTTGATTGAGTCTGTCCACCTGTCATGATTGAGTCTATTCAGTGACAGTTGGTAGAGGTGTTTGTTGTTGTTGTTGTTGTTGTTGTTGTTGGCCTTCAAATCATTTTTGACATATGGTAGCCCTAAGGCAGACTTATGGGGTTTTCTTGGCAACGTTTGTTTGGAGGAGGTTTGCCATTGCCTTCCCCTTGAGGTTGAGAAAGTGTGACTTGCCCGAGGTTACTTAGGGCCTAAGCAGACTGCCAGAAATAGTGCACATTAAATTGAGGCACTGCCCTGGCTCAGTGCTAGGGAATCATGGGAACTGTAATTTATTGTGGCACCAGAGCTCTCTGACAGAGAAGGCTCAATGTCCCAGAAAAAAATACAGTTCCCATGATTCCCTAGCACTGAGCCAGGGCAGTGCCTCAATTTAATGTGCACTATTTCTGGCAGTCTGCAAAGGCCCTTAGGGCCTCGGCAGACGGAGGCCCTGGAGCCGCCGCCGGACGGAGCGCCGGCGGAGCGGAGCCTCCGCACCGCGGCGCACCGTCGGCGCATCTAAAAGGAGCACCAAATTGGCGCTCCTTTTAGATCTAAGGGAAAGTGCGCCCCAAAAGCGGCGGGCGCACTTTCCCTGGCTCAAACGGCGCAGCGCATGTGGGCGCTGCGCCGTGAGGTCATCCCCGGTGCGCCGGCCGTGCGGACGGCCGGCGCTTCTGGGGGCGACCTCAGGGAGAGGAAGGGGCGCCGCTCGTGCGGCTGCCCCTCCTCTTCCCTGCCCAGAAGACGACTTTATTAGTCGTCTGCTTAGGGCCTTAGTCAGTTTCATGGCTGAGCTGAGACTGGAACCCTGGTCTCCAGAGTCATAGTCTAACACTCAAACCTCTACACCACACTTCTACACCACACTGGCTCTCATATCATAGAATTATTGAATCATAAGAGTTGGAAGAGACCACCAGGCCCGTCCAGTCCAACCTCCTGCCATGCAGGAACTCACAATCAAAGCATTCCCAACAGATGGCCATCCAGCCTCTGTTTAAAGACCTCCAAAGAAGGAGACTCCACACCCTCCGAGTTACTGTCTTCTCCTGTCAAACAGCCCTTACTGTCGGAATGTTTTTCCTAACGTTTAGGTGGAATCTCCTGTAGCTTCCATCCATTGCTCTGGGTCCTATTCTCTGGAGCAACAGAAAACAAGCTTGCTTCATCCTGAATATGACATCCCTTCAAATATTTAAGCAGGGCTATCATATCACTTGGCAGGGATGTTATCACAGAGTAAATTTGGGGTACAATTTCTAGAGATTGGGGAATGGCTCCAGGGCCCCAATGATCCCCTTAAGCTGACCTTGTACCCTGGTTGCAGAAGGCAGCCATCGTGGTGACTGATCCACGTCCCACTCTTCCTCTTTCCACCACCACCATCCTCCTCCTCCTCCTCCTCCTCCTCCATCACCACCATCAGCAACTGTAGATCTCTGAGGCTGGGCAAATACCTTTTGTAGATCTTTTCTGGCCAAAACAGGAGGGCTGAGCCCAGGTGTCCTTCCAGGTGTCCTCTCACCTAACTGCTTGCTGCTTTTTTCTTTCTTTTTTTTTTTTTTTGCCAGAGGAATTGCTTCATGTGAGCTTAAAGAGCTCTGTGGATTTCCCATGGTTGGCAGCTACTGCCAGCTGCCTCTTCTTGTTTGGGGCACTTAGGAAAATCATACCTGAAAGCTGTGCTTTCTTTAAATCCTCCCTTTGGTGAGCCTCTCTGGCTGTTTTTGGAGCCTTGTGCAGAGAGTCTCCCATAAATTTAGTTCAGCCAGAAAATTCCAAGCAGCTGAAAGATTTCTGTGCCACTTTCCCTTTTCTCTTTCCACTTGAACGACTGTGTGGTTTGTTCCCCCCCCCCCCTTTCTCTGTGTCATTGTTGATGTTGTTTTTCCAAACAGATTCGGCAGAGAGTCCATCAGATACTGAACATGCGGGGAAGCTCCATCAAAATAGTTCGGCACATCATCAAAGGTAAACCCTCTCGGCCAGGAGTGGGAAGCGGCTTCCCCTGAGGGCCCCCTGCCCAGCCTCCCAAAGGCCTTTGGGGAAAACCTTTTGGCCCTGAATGTGTGGCATTTTAGGGCCATGCTGGTAATCACAGAATCATGCAATCATAGAGTCCTAGAGTTGGAAGGGACCCTGTGGGCAATCTAGTCTAACCCCTTTCTGCCATGCAGGAAGACACAGCTAGAGCACTCCCAATAGATGGCCATCCAACCTCTTCTGAAAAGCCTCCAAATATGAAGGGTCCACCACCGACCCTCCATCTGATATATATCCAGGGATAGCCATGTTGGCCAGGCAGCAAAATGCTGCAGAATCCAAAACAACAACAACAACAAACCAAAAAAAAACAAAACACCACATTACAGTGATGACCTTTATTAGACCAACCAAAAGGTGCAAAGTACCTTTCACCAGGTTTTGAAGCTTACAGGCTTCTTAGAATCATAGGCTGCATCTACACTGCAGAAATAATCCAGTTTGACAAAACTTTTAACTGCCATGACTCAATTCTGTGGAATTCTATGGAAGGCTAAATGTCACAAAACTACAATTCCCAAAATTTCATAGCATTGAGCCAGGGCAGTTGAAGCAGTGTCAACCTGGATTATTTCTGCAATGTGGATGCAGCCCTACCAACCTGCTTGGAAGGGTCTGCAAGGGCCATCTACTCCCAACCCCCTGCCATGGAGGAATACATCGGGCATGGGTGTTAAGAGACATTTTGGGGGAAGAAATGGAGGGTGACAGAGCTGTATCTTTTTTGGGATGCTAACACCAAGTTTAAGGTGGTTGGCAAAGGTGTGTTTGATACAGGTCAAGGCCTCAAAACCTTTGCTGGCCATGAAGTGTTTGGGACACAGAAGCAAGGCAAGGCAGTGATCTTCTTCCTCCGTTGTTAGAAACAAAGGCAATTGCAGGGATGGGGAGCCTCTTTGCAAGCAGAACATCAGTCATCCCAACTCTGCACTTGGGGACCCCAATTCTTGCCTTCCACTGTTGGGATTCTGTGTGCTTTCAGTCCATTGGGGTCCTATAAGTCACCTGTCCTTTCCTTCCAGCTGTTTTGACTGGTGGGATACGGTAGTTTAGGAAGTGGGGAGGTAGACTTCACAGAGGGGGACAGATGAGCTGTGGGTCAGGGGGAGGGAGAGACCAGGTAGTACCTCAACACCATTCCCTCTTTGCAGGGTCCAGGTAGAGCTCCCAGGCCTCCTTGCTTGCTTTTCTCCCCCCCCCCCCCGACCCCTTTGCTTGCAGGGTTCCAGCCTGGTTCACCCCCCTTCTCTGTCCGGCCCTGTCTGCCGCCTGCTTATTTTGCATGCTAATTGGAAGCCTGTTTCTGAGCTTGATTTTTATGGCCTACATATTTCCCCTGTTTCTCTGGCAGCCTGACAGTTGATGGGTCCCTGGGGAGGGTGGAGAATGGCTTCCCATGCAAGGGAGGGAGTCAGGCTCTCCATTTGTTTGAAGTGGGGGAGGAGGGTCGTCTGGGCTCAGTAAGGCCCACCTTTGCCAGCTTGAAGGGGCGGGGGTCGCTTTGGAGGGGGCTGCTTTGAGACGGGGATGGGGTTCCCAGGTCCACAAAGGCAACCCTCGACCCGAACCCCTGGGACCCTTTTCTCCCTGACTCTGGAGATAGTGGAGGATGCTGACTGGTTGCACATGGGGTTAGAGGGGGCTGAGAATAAAGCAGACTTCCTCATGAGTCTACCTGACGTGGATATTTTTAACTGCTTTTAATTCTGTTGTTCATTCGACTATGTTTTAGGTTTTGTATGATGTGGATATTTTTAGCTGTATCTACCTTGAGTCCCAGACTGGGGGGGGGGGGGGAGGAGGATGGATATAGATGATGATGATGATGATGATGATGATGATGATGATGATGTCTCTCCACCATTCCCACACATGGAGTTCCAAGCCCCCCTGTGGATACCAAAATCCATGGATGCCCAAGTCCCATTGTATACAGTAGGGTGATAAAATGGTGTCTCTTATATAAAATGGCAAAATCAAGGTTTGCTTTTTGGAACGTTTGTTTTTGAGGAATATTTTCAAGCTGTGGATAGTAGAATCTGTGGATGCAGAACCCGTCAATACAGAGGGCTGACTGTGTAGAGTTGGAATCAACCCAAAGACTATCTAGTCAACCCCCCTGTGCAGGAAATGCACAGCTAAAACCTCCCTAAAAGGCAAACATCCAACCTCTGTTTAAAGATCTCCATCAAATCGGGAGAGTCCTCCATGATTAAGTTCCCCTATGGAAGCGGTTGGACTGTTTTATCTAGTGACAGAACATCCCTACAGATTGAGTCTCCCTTATCCAGAATTCAAAAATCCAAAATATTGCAAAACCCGAAACCATTTTTCATGGGTTGCTGAGATAGTGACACTTTGCTTTCTGATAATTTAGTGTATACAGTCTTTGTTTTATGCACAAAAATATTTTAAAAACAGCGTATAAAATTATCTCCAGGCTAAGTATATAAGATGGGTATGAAATATAAATACATGTTTAGACCTGGGTCCCATCTCTAAGATAGCTCATTATGTGCAAATACAGGTATTCCAAAATCCTCCAAAATCTGAAATCGGAACACTTCCTGTACCAAGCATTTAGGATAATAAGGGAGACAACCTGTAGTATCAGTCCTAGGTTGTGGAAGTGGATTTGCAGATGCAGTGCCACTGCCCACATGAAGATGCACACTGGGTAGCACAACAATGCCATTCAATGCAACTATTATGTAGTGCCACCGATGCATAATTCTCTACACGCTGATGTACGTTACACAGCCCTGCTGTCGGATCATGACCAATGTCACCTGAGGGTTATTCCTTCTACAAAATATACAACTAGTGAGTAAAGTTGTAGCAGGTTGGTAAGTGGCAAAGAGGCCCATCTACACAACCAGGATGCAGCCTCTTCTAGCCATCATCTCTGGCTTCTGAAAACCCAAACAGACTTGCAGGAATCTCTGCACTTAAGGGGAAGACATTTATGTAGTGTTGAGAGGATCATTTGGCTCCAGGACATGTACAATCAATCTCTTTCTCATTGTCTCTCTCAATGCACCTTTCCTTTCCAAAATTAAAATTCTGTCAGGGGTCCTGGGCCCAGGTGCCACAATGTGTCTCCCCAGTGAGATACACCCCAAGTCTGGTGCCAGGTATCAGCTGACATTCTGGTTTGGGGGAAGAAGGGTGGACTGGGTCAGCTTTCCAGAGGTTGTCTTTCATCCACACGCAAAAGCTACAGTTTTGATGTTCAGAAGGCAAAATATCTTCCTCTTGCATGACTTATCCTTTTCTGTTTCTATCACATGAAAATTTTCAGCACACTGGGAGATTCCCATTGTTTTCTCTTCTAAGTCCAGCCTGCCACTTCTTTTTTTACAGAGTATGCTGAGAACATTGGGGATGGAAAGAACCCCGAATTCCAGGAGAGTGAGCAGAAACGGATCGTGGAGCTGCTTGAAAACTTCTGAGGATCCTGCCTTTGGCCAGAAGTGCCCCAGCAGTTTCTGTGTTCTTCTGGACACAGGAACCAGGGAAAGGACTTTCTTTAATATGTATTTATCGAGGCTTTTAGAGATATTAAAGATGGTTTGTTTTGCTTTTTTACATTCTCAACTGATTCTCTGCTCTGGGGCCATGCATACTTTATAATCTTCAGCCCTTCTTTCTCTGCAGATTTTGGCATTGGGCAAGGGAGGCAGTGGTGGTCATTTATAACATGGATCGATTGGGATCTTGACCAGCAGTTACTACGACCCTTACGCTGCATTGCCAGCTATCTATTACTCCATTGTGGAATTCAAACTATCTCTGACTTCAAGGTTGTGTGCCATTGTCTAAGTCTAGATATTGGATTAAGTGTAGCCTTTCCCCAGTACCACTAGATTCCCATTGACTAAGCTGGCTGGAGTTGAAGGTCCAAAACATCTGGAAGGCTGTACTTGACGCACCACGGTCTCAGGTGCTGATTATCCTGATCAGGTATGGAGCCTTTCTGTCTGCATTCCTCTTGCTTGAGGCTGCAATTCTGCATCTACTTAATCTGAGAATACGCCCCATTGAATTTAACAGGGCTTTTGCCCAAATAGGCAGGTGTAGCACTGTTGCTCGTGGTGTTAACCAGAACTGAGCCACCGTTTTTCTGGGAAGAGCTGCCAAGGGGTTTGGCAATGCTATGGTTCCCAAGAGCAAGGGAGGTCTCTGTGGGCATTGGGTAGAGGTGAAGCCAAGAGGAAATGCAGGGCAATCGAGAAAAGTGGATGAGCTCACCCCTTTTCTCTGCCACCTCCTTGTCTCTCCCCATCTTAAAATCATAAAATTCAGCCATTCTCTCTCCCCCCACACACACATGAAACAGCTGTAGGTTGACTGTCCCTGTGAGGAGACAGAGAGAAAGGGACCAGAGTGGTGTCCAAAAGGTCTTAGGTCTATGTAGAGAGGGATTGCATGGACCTGTTAATATCATAGAATCATAGAACTGGAAGAGACCCCCAGGAGCACCCATTTCAACCTCCTTCTGCCCTGCAGGAAGACACAATCCAAGCCCTCCCTGTGACAGGTGCCCACCCAGCTTCTGCTTAAAAGCAGCCTCCAAAGAAGGAGACTCCACCACCCTCCAAGGCAGCATCTTCCACTCTCAAACAGCTCTTAATGTCAGGACGTTCTTCCTAATGTTGAGTTGGAATCTCTTTTCCTGTAGCTTGCATCCATTGCTCCATTGTGTCCTATTCTCTGGAGCAGCAGAAAACAAGCTTGCTCCATCCTCTGTATGACATCCCTTCAAATACTTCAACAGGGCCATCATATCCCCTCTTCACCATCTCTTCTCCAGGCTAAGCATCCCCAGCTCCCTAAGCCGCTTCTCAGAGGGCTTTATGGTTTCCAGACCTTCCACTATTTTGGTCGCCCTCCTCTGGACACGCTCCAGCTTGTCCACATCCTTCTTGAACTATGGTGCCCAGAACGGGACACAGGGTTATTCCTGAGGCCCATAGAGAAGGGATTGACCACTTGGGTGGAGGCCTGACTTGGTCATTCATCACACGCTTCTCAGATCTGACCAAGAGTCATGAGGTTAGGAAAGGCAGGGAGAGAGAAGGGAAAATGGGATGGATGGATGGATGGATGGGAGGGAGGAACATGGGGGAGTAAATAGTAGACAAATGGAGCAGATGCTTGCTTAGTTGTGAGAGAGAACCAGGGTGGATTAAGGCTGTGGACATGGGCCACATGAGCTCCACACCACTGATGTAAATTGTACCTGGGCAAGAAATGATTTATGGGACATAAATAGAGGGAGGAAGGGATGAGATGAAGGGCCAGTAAAACCAAGAGCAAGCTATTGTGTTCAGAGCCTTACTAAGGCCAGGAAGGAGGCGCTCAGAGAGACACAGGGTCTTGTCGCTTCTTTGGTCTCAGCTTCAAGCTCAACCTGTTTCAGGGGCCCAGGATCCAACCCGCCTCTGGGGTGTGTGAAGCGTCTCCCATCCCACCCAAGATGGCAGCTGCCGCCAACTCGAAAGAGGGTATCTGAGCCCCCAGGGCCTTGACCTTCCTGTCCGACCCGGGATTTCTGGTCTCACCCTTTCTCCCAGGTGGGGACCCTTAGTCTCCCTTCTCTCCTTCCTCCCAGGGGTGACCTGCAGGGAGGACAGCGGAGAGGAGGAGAGGCTTTGTTGGCTCCCCTCTGTTCCCTTCTGCCGCTCATGACAGACGGCAACACAACCCCGAGCAGCTGCTCCCTCGAATGGGCTGGGCCCTCATTGAGGGAGATTTGCATGCTGGCTGCATCCGTTCCTTATCACCACCGAGGAAAACACATTGTCAGAGAGGTTTAGCAGCTCCTGTGGGCTCAGCAGGCTCCGGCCGTGCTCTTATTTTGGTCATCAACCTGGAAGCTGCACACGAGACTTTGGCCAGGAAAAGCAGACGAAGCAGAGAGACATATGCAGACCTCTTTTCTTCTTCTAAGGAGTTGGAATCTGCCTTCTCAGGCAGATTCTCTTATCATCATTTATTTGTATACGGTCATCAATTTACATGGCCCTTTACAGAAACAGTTCCAAACATAGGTCATGGGTCCAAACATGGTGGAGTCTCCTGCTTTGGAGGTTCTGCATGGCAGAATGGGGTTGGACTGGATGATCGTTGGGGTATTTCCAACTCAATGATTCTATGATTACATCCAAACATGTTGCTTTCCCTATTTCCAACTCATTATCCCAGGAACATTTGGGGCTTTCTTCTACCTGATATCATTACTTTAAACCTTGGAGTATCCAGACAGCCTTTGGATGCAACCCAAACCCTGTCTTCCTAAAGCTGGCTCTCTCTTGCATCGTACATTGGGATCCCCTCCATTCATTCATTCATTCATTTGGGGAGAGAAGACAAGAAAAGGAGAATAGGATGGGGGGATGAGTTCATTTGATTGCAGAAAGGACAGGAGTGAGAGGATGATAGGCAACAAAGAGTGTGGTTGTCTATGCACACAACAGAGACAAGATAGATGGAGGTGGGTTGGAGAAGGTCTCCATCCACACTGCTGTCATGTTTCCCCCAAAAAGGGGGAGATATTCTTGAGTTTGTCCTTCCTTCCTTCCCTCCCTCCCTCTCTTTCTCCTTCCTTCCTTCCTTCCTTCTCTCCTTCCTTCCTTTCCTCCCTCCTTCTCTCTCTCCTTCCTTCCTTCCTTCCTTCCTTCCTTCCTTCCTTCCTTCCTTCTCTCCTTCCTTCCTTTCCTCCCTCCTTCTCTCTCTCCTTCCTTCCTTCCTTCCTTCCTTCCTTCCTTCCTTCCTTCCTTCTCTCCTTCCTTCCTTTCCTCCCTCCTTCTCTCTCTCCTTCCTTCCTTCCTTCCTTCCTTCCTTCCTTCCTTCCTTCCTTCCTTCCCTCCCTTCCTATATATAAATGGCTGCTGTCACCAAGACATGCCCAAAACAACTCTGTCATTTTTGTTACTGCGATTTCCTTTTCTCCAAATGGATCACATTTTGGCTTTTAGTGTCTGGAGGAAGGATGGAGCCTGGCTCAGGCAATCCTTTTCCAGCAGCCTCAGGAGGTTCTTTTCACAGGGACATTATCCTGCAACAACTATTCAAGTGCGTCTCCATATGTGTGTGTTTTGTCTTTTGCTTTTCGCCTTTTCTAGCAGTCCTGGAGGATGGCTAGCAGGTCACTCTCTGGAAACTCACATACGCACAAATGCACACAGCTCTGCAGATCAGAAATCCGCACAGGTGAAATGATTGGCACACTCCTTCATCTGAAGGAGTCAAGGGCCTGGTCTCCTTCTCTGGCCCTCTTTGGAGCAAGCTGTGCCTTGTGCCCAGAAGGAAAGGCGTCCCGTCCCGTCCCCATTTTGGAGAGGTTCGAGCGAGAAAAGCTGAGTCCTCCCAAAATCCTGCAGAGATTAATCCTGCCAGTCGCTTGTTCTCTTCCTCCTCCCTCCCCCCCCCCCCTTCGTTCCTTTTTCTTCTCCCGAATGAAAGAAGCGTTTGAGGGGATTATAGAAAAATAAATACATAAACCCGAAATGCCACTGCTTATCAGAGTACAAAGCAATCTTGGTATCGCTTCCTTGCGATGGGTGATGAAGGGGATCCAGATGTTAGAGGCATTAAGTGCAGAGCAGCTTGGGCTTTTGCGGCCAAGGATGGCAATTGGGGGCCTGGAGCTCAATTGCCTCCCTCTGCCACCCTCGCCATCTTCCAAATATGCAGTTCTCCAGAAGAATGCCAGGTGCAAGGATATTCTCTCTGTCACACACATAAAGGATGGGGGACACCTGGCCTAACATGACCTAGATGTGTGAAAGGGATCTAGGAGTCCTAGTAGACCACAAGTTGAATGTGAGTCAGCAGTGTGATGCAGCAGCTAAAAAGGCCAATATGATTCTAGGCTGCGTCAATAGAAGTGTAGTATCTAGATCAAGGGAAGTAATAGTGCCACTCCATTCTGCTTTGGTCAGGGCTCACCTGGAATAATCCTGTGTCCAGTTCTGGGCACCACAATTCAAAAAGGATGTTGAGACGCTGGAGCATGTCCAGAGGAGGGCAATGGTAAAAGGCCTGGAAACCATGAATCCCTATGAGGAACGACTTGGCGAACTGGATATGTTTAGCCTAGAGAAGAGACGGTTAAGAGGGGATATGATAGCCCTCTTTAAATATTTGAAGGGATGCCATATTGAGGATGGAGGAAGCTTGTTTTCTGCTGCTCCAGAGAATAGGACCAGGAGCCATGGATTCAAACTACAGGAAAAGAGATTCCACCTCAACATTAGGAGGAACTTCCTGACAGTCAGAGATGTTTGACAGTGGAAGACATTTCCTTGGAGAGTAGTGGAGTCTCCTTCTTTGGAGGTCTTTAAACAGAGGCTGGATGGCCATCTTTTGAAGGGATACTTTGATTGGGAGTTCCTGCATGGCAGGGGGGTTGGACTAGATGGCCTTTGGGGTCTCTTCCAACTCTATGATTCTATGTGGTCCTTTAAGTGGCAGCATGAGTGATGCTCACTGGCCACAGCATCCATCTAAAGTTATTGTTTTTGGTTGTTATGTGCCTTCAAGTCGTCTTCAACTTATAGTGACCCTAATGCAAAACTATCGTGAGGTTTTCTTAGCAAGAGTTGTTCAGAAAAATTTGCCCTTGCCTTCCCCTGAGGTTGAGAGCATGTGACGTGCCCAAGGTCACCCAGTAGGTTACATGGCCAAGCTGGGAATCAAAGCCAGGTCTTCAGAGTCATACTCCAGACCTCAAACCACTATGCCACCCTGGCTCCGATCCATCCAAAGAGCCCCATGGCAAGAAGAAGGAACTGGGTTCAAACCTGAACAGCTACAAAGTTAAAATCCCCCCCAACCCCCCCCCAAAACCCCCTGGGGGCAAACAAACCATTTTAATGAAATCTCCATAGATAGGACCACAGCAGCACCCTTACCCCCCCAAAAAGTGATAATACTTGGAGCACACCCCATTATTGGCCAAAACCTTGGAAATTCTTGGATTCTTTGAGAGGTCCTAAACTTCATAGAATCATAGAATGTTAGAGTTGGAAGAGACCCCCAAAGGCCACCCAGTCCAACCCCCTTCTGCCATGCAGGAACTCAAAGTCAAATCATCCCCGACAGATGGCCATCCAGCCTCTGTTTAAAGACCTCCAAAGAGGGAGACTCCACCACACTCTAAAGGAGCGTTTTCCACTATTGAACAGCTCTTTGCATCAGGAATTTCTTCCTAATGTTGAGTTGGAATCTCTTTTCCTGGAGCTAACATCCATTGTTCTGTCTCCTATTCTCTGGAGCAGCAGAAAACAAGCTTGCTCCCTCCTCAATATGACATCCCTTCAAATACTTAAACAAGGCTACCATATCCCCTCTCAGCCTTCTCTTCTCCAGGATAAACATGCCCAGCTCCCTAAGTCGTTCCTCAAAGGGATTCATGGTTTCCAGACCTTTCACTGTTTTAGTCACCTTCCTCTGGACACGCTCCAGTTTCTCCACATCCTTTTTGAATTGTTTTGCCCAGAACTGGACACAGGATTATTCCAGGTGAGCCCTGACCAAAGCAGAATAGAGTGGCACTATGACTTCCCTTGATCTAGACACTATACTTCTATTGATGCAGCCTACAATTGCCTTCCTTGCCTTTTGCCTCTTTTCTTGGAATTCCTAATCACTCAATTGAAGTTTTAAAATATAGCAATGTTAGAAATCTGAGGACTGCAGAAACATTTCGGGGGGAAAGGGGCAGAATTCTTGTTTAGAGGCACAGTGCCCTTATTTTGTCTCTCCCTCCACAGATATACCCTTAGGGAGAGCATTTAGCATTCTCAGCAAGAGAGCTCTAGTACTCCCCCCCCCAAACTACAAATCCCCAGATTTCCTAGAAGGCAGCCATGACTGTTACAGTGGAACCACAGTGCTATCATTGCGGAGTGTGAAAAGGCCCCTGGCGTCACTGCAAATGCTGGGGTGGGAAGGGGGTTCGTGCATGAAGATCTCTCCCCTGCCATCTATCACGATTTGTACTTTATTTCTCATTCATTCATTCTACTTAACTTCTATGCCGCCATTCTCAGGAGAATTCATACACAGACATCCAGAGCCACAACCACCTTAATGCAACCTTGGATTGCCCCGGACCCATTTCGGCTGGGTTCCTGCATTAGGAAGACTTGAACGTTGGCCAGCCTGGCCCAACTTATCCTCACCTTCCAACATTGGGGATATATATATATATATATATATATATATATACACCTGTGTATGTGAATAAAGGGTTTTTGTGTGTGTGTGTAATTCCTTTTAAACCTATTAGCGGATGAATGTGGAAGCCTTCCTTCGGAGGATTACGGCATTTAAAGCCATGGCAAGGGCTGAACACCTGCCATCCTTTCAGATCAAGGACAGGAGAAGGAAGAAGGCAGACTCGCTCGAGAGGCACTTGTGAACAGCCGTGCCACGCGTGCCACCGATGGGTTGCTTCTCTGGGATGGGGAGGACCCACGCAGACCCACGTTTAAGCATTGATGATGTGAAAAAAGTAGGTAATGGATAGTTGGAATCTGCCCTTGGAGTTTGCCTTCTGATCCTGCAATGGGAAGGGGTGACCCCACATCTTAGATCCCACCATTCCCATGACTGTTTGGTATGGGAAGGGCATCTCTGGGCATTTAAGCAGCAATTGGGCATTGTGCAGATGAAAGAGCCTTAGAATTGGAAATGATCCCAAGGGCCATCTGATCCAACCAGAACACACAGCTAAAGCATCCTCATAGAAGCATAGCACTGGAAGAGACCTCAAGGGCCATCCAATCCAAGCCCCTTCTGCCATGCAGGAATACACCATCAACACACACCTTGTGACGGATGGTCATCCAGCCTCTGCTTGAAAACCTCCAAAGAAGGAGACTCTATCACCCTTCGACGGAGTGTCTTCCTCTGTGGAACAGCTCTTTGTATCAAGAAGTTCTTCTTAATGTTGAGGTGGAATCTCTTTTCCTGTGGTTTGAATCCATTGCTCCAGGTCCCACTCTCTCATCCCTGAGAGATGGTCAGCCAGCCACTGCTTAAAATGGCTCTCCAATGTGGTGAAGGCTATTCCACTACCAAACAGCCCCTAAACCATAAAATCCTAGAGTTGGAAGAGACCACAAGGACCACCCAGTCCAACCCCATTCTGCCATGCAGGAAGACACAATCACACCAGTCCTCAGACGTTCTTCCTAGGGTTGGTCAGGATCTCCTTTATTCTTATTTGAATCCATCCTTTGAATCCACCTTGTCCAATGAAGCAGCCCAAACAAGCTTGATCCATCTTCCATATGATGATGCTCATTCAGATATTTAAATGCCAGGTCTCAAACTTCTCTATGCTAAAACATACCAAGCCCTCTAAGCTATTCCTTGCAGGGCCCTATGGTTTGTAGATCTGTGACCATCTTGGTCACTTTCCTCTGGCCACGTTCCAGTTTGTCAACGTCCTTCTTAAAATGTGGTACCCATATCTGGACCCGAGGCTCCAGATGAGGCCAGACAAATGTGTGTTGCCCCATAGTAAATATATAAAACAATGATGAGTCAATCTCCAAAATGGGCTGGGGAGCGCCAACCAACTGCATCTTCCTGATGTGTGCCTGGCATGTGTTTTTAGAGGGGAAAGTGGCCATTTTCCATCCCATGCTCTTGTTCTGATGTTTCAGGGTTGGATGTTGCATGGGTGGTTTGGTGGTGTGGGTTTCTCCCAACCTGGTTGCCATGAAGTGAGCACTGGGAAGAACCCATATGATGCTCAGCCTTTGACAGCTATAATAATAATAATAATAATAATAATAATAATAATAAATTATTTTATTTGTAACCCGCCGCTCTGCTCAGCAATCGGGGCGGCGTACAGCAAGATTAAAAAAACAGCAAGGAAAACTTCTTTATCCCAGACCCTAACCCTCCCACCCCTTAAAACTATATTAAACTACATTGGAATTAAAATCAAGTGATATAGTTAAAATACAATAAAACCAGTTTGGGTGACAAGCAGTGGCGGGAAGAGGGGTGAAAAGGAGATGGCCACAGGTTGTTAACAAACAAATTCTGGACCACTGGAAAAACATCGGAAGGGCACCCCCGTCCTCAAAATTTCCCAAGGTACTTTCTAACCTGTCCTTGCAAAAGACAATCTTGCTTATTTCTCTCTCTCTCTCAGAGAGAGTCTGAGAAGCTGAGAAGTCTACAGGTGTGAACTTAGTATTCCAGGTGAGGTCTGACCAAAACAGAACAAACAGAGTCTAGATCAAGGGAAGTTATAGTGCCACTCCATTCTGGTTTGATCAAACCTCACCTAGAATAATCCTGTGTCCATTTCTGGGCACCAAAATTCAAGAGGGGTGTTGACAAGCTGGAGCGTGTCCAGAGGAGGGCAACCCAAATGGTGGAAGGACTGAAAACCACCAAACCCTCTGAGGAGCAGAGGTATGTTCAGCCTAGAAAGAGGAGGTTAAGAGGGGACATGATAGCCATGATTAAATATTGGAAGAGATGTCATCTTGAAGAGGGAGCAAGCTTGATTTCTGCTGCTCCAGAGACTAGGAGACAATGGAGCAATGGATGCAAGCTGCAGGAAAAGAGATTCCGGGGGGTTGCAGACTGCCAGAAATAGTGCAAATTGAGTCCACTTTTAGGGTTAGGGTTAGGGTTAGGGAATCATGGGAACTGTATTTTATTGTGGCACCAGAGGTCTCTGACAGAGAAGGCTCAATGTCTCAGAACAAAAACAATTCCCATGATTCCCTAGCACTAACCCTAACCCTAAAAGTGGACTCAATTTGCACTATTTCTGGCACTCTGCAACCCCCCTCCACTTCAACATTAGGAAGAACTTCCTGAGGATAAGAGCTGTTCAACAGTGGAAGATGTTGCTGCCCTTGATGGTTGGTGGAGTCTCCTTCTTTGGAGGTTTTTAATAATAATAATATAATAATAATAAAATTTATTTATACCCCGCCCAATGGGAACCCAATCAGGGCGGCTTACAAGTTAAAACAAACAGATAAAACACATAGTAAGGAACCCCCCCCTTAAAACAGTATTAAATCCAGCAATTTAAAACCAACATAAATTAAAACTATAAACATTATAAAAAATTATAAAAATTATAAAAAACCTACACAGAAAAAACTAATGCTCACTAATGATCCCCTCCATCTACCGATGGGGCCACGTAGGGCATCATTAGCGGCAGTATTTTGTGCCCGGGATGGGGGGTAACTAGTCCGGGAAGGCCTGCCGGAAGAGATCCGTCTTAATAGCCTTTTTAAAGCTATCCAAGGATGTTAATAGACGGATCTCGTCCGGCAGGCCGTTCCAGAGACTAGGGGCGACAACTGAAAAAGCCCTCCGGGAGGTAGCCGCCAACCTCGATTTCTGAGGCTGCAGCAAATTCCTCCCGGAGGACCGAAGAGCGCGGGGAGGATTATATGGGAGCAGGCGGTCCCTGATATAGTTTGGACCCAAGCCATTTAGGGCTTTAAAGGTAATAACCAACACCTTATACTGGGTCCGGAAACTAATAGGCAGCCAGTGGAGGGACCTCAAAACCGGGGTGATGTGGTCCCTCCGAGATGTTCCCGTAACAAGCCTGGCCGCCATGTTCTGAACTAATTGTAGTTTCCGAACCAAGCACAAGGGTAGCCCCATGTAGAGTGCATTACAGAAGTCGAGGCGTGAGGTTACCAAAGCGTGCACCACAGTCTCAAGGTCCTTTACTTCCAGAAACGGGCGCAGCTGACGTATCAGCCGAAGCTGATAACAGGCGCTCCTGACCGTCGCATTAACCTGATTTGTCATCAGGAGCGACGGGTCAAGGAGCACCCCCAAGCTGCGAACACAGTCACTGGAGGAGAGCATGACCCCATCCAGGACTGGAGGTTGCAACCCAATTCCTGGTTTCGGGGCCGATACCGTGAGCACCTCCGTCTTGTCTGGATTCAGCTTCAATCTGTTTTTCCTCATCCAGCCCATTACCGCCCCAAGACATTCATTGAGAGGAGAGGTGCCATTGGAATTCAAGGCCGACGAACGAGACACAGAGAAATAGATTTGGGTGTCATCAGCGTACTGATAACACCCAGCACCATAACTCCGTATTATCTCACCCAGCGGCTTCATATAGATATTAAATAACATTGGGGACAAAATAGCCCCTTGAGGGACCCCACAAGTGAGGTCTCTCTTACCAGAGCTACAGTCCCCAATCAGCACCCTCTGGGACCGACCCGAGAGGAAGGACCGGAACCACTGGAGAGCAGTGCCCCCGATGCCTAACCCCTTCAGGCGGTCCAAGAGGATGCCGTGATCTATTGTGTCAAAAGCCGCTGAGAGGTCTAAGAGCACTAACAGGGTCACGCTACCCCTGTCGATGCTCAGACGCAGATCGTCGGTCAAGGCAACCATGGCAGTCTCAACCCCAAATCCTGTCCTAAAGCCGGTTTGAAATGGGTCTAGATAATCGGTTTCATCCAGAACTGCCTGGAGCTGAAGAGCGACCGCCCTCTCGATTACCTTGCTCAAGAATGGCAACAATGAAACAGGCCTATAGTTCTTCATGTCCAGGGGGTCCAAGGAGGGCTTTTTCAGAAGCGGCCTAACTTTTAAACAGAGGCTGGATGGCCATCTATCACAAGGAAGGGCTTTGACAGTGTCTTCCTGCATGGCAGAAGTGGGTTGGACTGGATGGCTCTTGGGGTCTCTTCCAACTCTAGGATTCTATGGTTCTAATATGAAATCCCCCCTCCTTAGCTTAAGACCATGACCCCCCCCCTCCATTGCCTGTTTGCCCTCAAGTTATGCCTTGGGATTGTCTCCCCCCCCCCCTTTTAGTTTGTGTGACTATCCTTTCCTTTGCAGCAGTTAGCCTGATTTATTTGGGCTTTTGAGGCACATCTGGCAGTAAATGGACCAAAACTCCTTTCCATCCTTTTAAAGAAGGATTTACCAGGATGTCTAATTTTGCCTTGGGTCTGATAGTCATTGCAACAACAACTGAACCTGTTCAGCGACAGCAATTCTTGGAGGAGAAGGCACAGAGCGATGGGTAGAGAGGGAAGCATGCCCTTCTGGGCTGATGTTTGCCAGGTGTGTCCCATGGCCAGGTTATGAATGGTGCCACTGGAGAAGCAGCAGAAGGGGGGAATCATAGAATCACCAAGGAGGGCCATCCAGTCCAACCCCCCTTCTGCCATGCAGGAACTCCCAATCAAAGCATCCCTGACAGATGGCCATCCAGCCTCTGCTTAAAGACCTCCAAGGAAGGAGACTCCACCAAAATCTCCATTGAGGGAGTGTGCTCCACTGTCAAACAGCCCAGCACTTGGCTTCCCTTCACTCCCAGTCACTTTCTGACTCACCCAAAGTTTCTAATTCCAAAGAATCAAGGAGTTGGAAGGGATGGAAAGTATTCAAAGGGGTAACTGAGGACGGGGCAAGCTTGTTTTCTGCTGCTCCAGAGAATAGGACTCAGAAGAATGGATGCAAATGGCAGGAAAAGAGATTCTACCTAAGCATTAGGAGGAACATCTTGACAGCAAGAGCTGTTCGACAGTGAAATACCTTAGACAGTGAAATGCCTTGACAGTATAATGCCTTGGAGGGTGGTGGAGTCTCCTTCTTTGGAGGCTGTCTTTAAACAGAGGCTGGATGGCCATCTGTCGCAGGAATGCTTTGATTGTGAGTTCCTGCATGGCAGAAGGGGGTTGGACTGGATGACCCTTGGGGTCTCTTCCAGCTCTATGATTCTATGATCAGGGTTAAGAGTTAATGGTGGCACATTGCAGGGAAACCAGAGCAGCCAGAAGCCACTGCAGGAAAACTGGGCTGGTTAGAGAGTTCCCTGCTGGAAACTCTGGAGGAAATCAGGTGAATGCAAAATGTTTCCACATGAAGATAACAGAACAAGGGAATCCTCAGTGGACGAAGGAAAAGGAGAGCAATATTCCCCATGGGATTCTTTCCTATGTTTGGAGCCCAAGTATCTCCACACAGAGCCAGAATGGTGTGGCGGTTTGAGCGTTGGACTATGACTTTGGAGACCAAGGTTCAAATCCCTACTGGGCCATGTAAACCCACTGGGTGACCTTGGCCAAGTCACACTCTCTCAGCCTCAGAGGAAGGCAAAGGCAAACCACCTTTGAACAAATCTTGGCAAGAAAACCCTGTGATAGGTTTGCCTTAGGGTTACCATAAGTCAGAAACAACTTGAAGGCACACAACATCATGAAGTATCTCTGTGTGAAATGGAAGTTTTCTTTCCAAAATGGTTTGGGGTGGAGATCCAGGCAAGAAGACACCTTAGCTCCTTCCCCGCTTCACCTTGGCCCAGTCCAACACCTGTTAAGGGTGTAGAATTCAAAGACATAGCCATGTTAGTCTGGAAAACCAGTCTTCAAAGGGATCTTGTAGCACCTTAAATGAAAGAAAGAAGCTGGTAGTATGAGCTTTCATGGACATAAGCCTAAAAAAAACCCCATGTGTCTGCAGAAGTAGGCTTAAGTCTGGGAAATCTCATGCTCCCAACTTCTTTCTTTCAGTTAGTTTCAAGGTGCTACAAGATCCTTTTGCATACTGTCAGTGTATGCATGTATGTACACCACTGGTATTAAGAATTTCACAGGACAGAATATGGCAGCTGGATGATACAAGGTCTAGTAAGGTTGCACCATGGTGACAGACATGAAATGTCATTGTCACACTACTTGGAGGACCCAACAGGCTGAGGCCATCTGTTGGGGATGCTGTGATTGGGAGTTCCTGCATGGCAGGGGTTTGGACTGGATGGCCCTTGGGGTCTCTTCCAACTCTATGATTCTATGATTTTATGATGCAAGGGACAGTTGCAAGTACCTCTGTGGGGAGATCATGCCATGGACAATGTATATAAATATAGGCATGACCTATGGACTATGTCCATGACTTATGGGCTATGACCATAGAGAACTTACACACGTTCAAACTAGACAATGAGGAAATAGAAATAGTAAAAGCCTTCTCATATCTGGGATCAAACATTGATCGGAATGTAGACTGAAGTCAGGAAATCAGAAGAAGATTAAGAAAGGGAAGGGTGGCTATGAAAGAACTAGGAAAGATCCGAAAATGCAAAGATATGCAACTCAGCACAAAACTCAGAACTAAACAAGTAAGCATATTCCCTATTATTCCCATGGATGGATGTGAGAGCTGGACAGTCAAGAAAGAAGACAGGAGGAAAATCAATGCATTTGAGAGAATGTGTTTCTGGAGAAGAGGTCTGAGGATCCCATGGAGAGCCAAAAGGACAAACAAAGGGGTCCTAGAGTAGATCAAGCCAGAGATATCCCTAGAAGCCAAGATGACAAGGCTTAGACTGTTGTACTTTGGACACATCATGTGAAGGCATGAATCATTGGAAAAGGCAATAATGCTGGGGAAGGTGGAGGGAAGTAGATATAGAGGAAGGCCCCATGCCAGATGGATGGACTTTATGAAAGAGACCACGAATAAGAGTTTGCAGGAAGGATCTGGGCAGAGAAGGAGAGGACAGCAGAAGGGGCCTGGAGAGGGCTCATCCAGAGGGTCACTGCCATGGGTCGAGACCCATGCGAAGGCAGGTAACAACAACAACAAATGGACTGTGTGGGTTATTGTTAAGTAGTGGATAGTTGGTTGATCTGTATATGGTGCTGTATATACTTAGTAGTAAAGTTCTGTAAAAGGAACTTGGTGACTGAGTATTTCCTTTGCACCTTGTGCAGTTGTAGGTGCAGGCAGCACTGCAGAGCCCAGCAGAAAAGGACCAGGAGTAGTGTGTGACTATGACACATACCTATTAAGGGGGAACCTCATGACACTTGCAGGTAGAAGACACCACTTTAACAGTATGGACAATGAAGAACAGCTGGAGAGCTTTGGCCACTTTGTGGGTGGAAGAGCATGCCCCATGGCTTTGCTTCCTTGCCTGCAAGCCAATCTTAACTGAGCATGTTGAGAGCAATGTCCCTCAGGCCCCAGCCTCACCTCTTGGCACCTCACCAGAGCACTGTGCCAGCCAGATACAGATGGCACATTTGTTGGTCCTCCTCCTCCTTCTCTGCCTCTTCCTCCTCTGCAGGGCTGCAAATTGAGCCTAAAAGGGCAGCCGGCTGAGCCGAGCTTCCCTCTTTCCCAGCGGGGCAAAAATGATGGGTTTTGCTGCTTAATTCCCCAGCAAGTTCATTAAGTAACGGGTCGCCTGGAGCCAGAAATTGCAAGCGAGGATCTTCTGTTTGGCATTAGATTTAGGACAGAAAGGAAGACGGAGAAGCAATCTGGATCTTTTCCCCTTGTGTGCTTCCACTGTTGTAGTTAACTGCCCTTGAGTTGGCCCTAACTCCTGGTGACCCCATAGATGAGACACCTCTAAGACCTCCGATCCTCCAGGTCTCTGCTTAGGTCCTGCAAATTCCTGCCTGTGACCTCCCTGATTGAGTCCATCCATCTAGCATGCAGCCTCTTTCTCTTTCTACATTCCTCCACCTTCCCTAGCATTGTTGTTTTTTTCCCAATGAGACGTACCTTCTTGTGATGTGGCCAAAGTACGACAGCCTGAATTTGATCATCTTGGCTTCCAGGGATATTTCAGGCTTGATCTCTCCCAACCCATTTATTTGTCTTCTTGGCCATCCACAGGATCCCCATTACTCATCTCCATCACCACATTATCTCAAATAAATTGATTTTCTTCCTATCCACTTTCTTCACTGTCTGGCTCCCACATCCGTACATGGTGATGGGGAATGCCATGGCTTGGACAATTGCTCAAATTCTCTAGCTCTTTCATAGCTGCCCTTCGCATTCCTATTTTTTGACTGCAGCCTCCATTCAGATCAATGTTTGATTCAAGGTGTGGGAAATCTTTGACTATTTCTATTTCCTCATTGTCTAAGAGCCGATGCAGATGGTCTGTAAGGGGCAGCTCTGTGCCGCCCCTGGGAGTGGTGGATCGGGGCTGCGACAACCACACGCCACAACCACGATCCTCCTTTTTGTCGCCCCCAAAAGAGTGGTCAAATGCCACTCCTTTTTGGGGTGGCAAAAAGCCACCCTTCGAGCCACGGCGGCAGCTCTTTTGCACCCCTTTGGTGCAGTGTGTATGCTGTGCGCCATGCGGTCGGGTGCGTGGCATTGGGGCAGAGTTGGCGTGGTCAGCGCACGGTCACCCCGTCCCAACTCCAACCCCAGGCCAGCCTAAAGTGCCGGTCTGCATCCCTCCTAAGTTGAATGTGTGTCGATCCTCTGAGGTTATTATTTTTTGTTTTCTTGATGTTCATCAACAAGCGTGCTTTTGCACTTTCTTCCTCAACATTCCTTAGTAATTGTTCCAAGTCCATTATGTTTTCTGATAGTAGTATCGTGTCATCATCTACTTATCTTAGATTGTTGATATTCCTTCCTTCTGTCTTCACTCCTCCTTATTCTGTGTCCAAGCCTGCTCTTGTATGATATTTTCTATATATTAGTTAAACAGATTGGATGAAAAGATCCAGCCTTGCCTGACCCTTTTGCCAACTGGGAACCATTTTGATTCTCCGAATTCTGTTCTGACAGTTGCCTCTTGTCCTAAGTACAGATTTCTCATCAGGACTATCGGATGTAGTGCTGCTTTCATTAGCAACATGTGGCGTAGAGTTTTGAGTGTTTGAGTCTGGGAGACCAGGGTTCGATTCCCTGCTCAGCCATGAAACCCACCGGGTGACCTTGGGCAAGTCACACACTCTCAGCCTCAGGGGAAGGCAATGGCAAATTTCCTTTGGAAAAATCTGGCCAAGGAAACTCCAGGATAGGTTCAACTTGTGGTCACCTTAAGCTGAAGGCACACAACAACAAAACAACAAAATAAAACCGGAAAGTACTATACAGTACTTCTATTGATGCAGGCTATTGATGGATTCTGTTGATGCAGATCCATCAAGGCAGCCCCATCCATCTCTGGCTTTGCTCCCAGGTGGGTGATGCTGTGCAAGAGTCTGCCAAATCAGGAGTGAAGGATAATTTTTGGAATTCTTTGGCTGAGGACAGAAGCAGCGCTAAATGCAAAGAGACACTGTCAAAATTGGGGAGCAGATGTACAAATACTCCCTGCCTGTATTAGTGATTCCCTTGCCTCTTTCTCCTTTCTTCTGCAGCTCTCTGTCTCAGGGAATATTTCATCCCTAGGCCACAGAAAAACACAACAAGGCAAAGGCAAAGGCAAATGGAACGGTTTCCTTCTGGGTCTGATTTCTAGCCCTGAGAAATGAGGATGTAAAGTGAAATCTGCATTGAAATAAATAATTCTGATCCCCTCTGCTGGATTCTCCTCCTTCTCTTTCTCCTCCGCAGGGGAAGCTGACAGAGAAAGCAGAATGAGAGAGGGATGACAGGAGGCAAAGCAGCAGCTAAAAAAGCCAATGTGATTCTAGGCTGCATCAATGGAAGCATAATGTCTAGAGATCAAGGGAAGTATAGACAAGTATAGGGTCCAGATCGAGGGAAGTAATAGTCCCACACTATTCTGTTTAGGTCACCTCTAACCTGGAATAACCCTGTGTCCAGTTCTGGGCAACACAATTCAAGAAGGATGTGGAGAAGCTGGAGCGTGTCCCGAGGAGGACGACCAAAATGGTGAAGCGTCTGGAAACCATGAAGCCATATGAGGAGAGACCTAGGGAGCTGGGTATGTTTAGCCTGGAGAAGAGAAGGTTAAGAGGGGATATGATACCCTGTTTAAGTATTGGAAGGGATGCCATATTGAGGATGGAGCAAGCTTGTTTTCTGCTGCTTCAGAGACGAGGACCCGGAACAATGGATGCAAGCGACAGGGAAAGAGATTCCAGCTCAACATTAGGGGGAACTTCCTGAGAGTAATTGCTGTTCAACAGTGGAAGATACCGCTGCATCGGAGAGCGGTGGAGTCTCCTTATGGTTGGCTCTCTTCTATGTCCTGCTGTAACAAAAACAAAACTTTAGGCCCACCAGAGATGCCAACTTACAGCACTGTCTGAGGTAAACACTCTCAGAAGTAGCTAACAGTAGCAGAGTACGGAAGCACCAGTTCAGTTTAAGTATTGGCAATGCACTGACCACTTGAATAAACTCACAGACACTGTTGATATTCTTTGAAGTCCTTGGAGGTTCTTTATCATAAGTTGCAATAATAATATTTATAAATATGTACAAACTCTCTTTACGACTCCTCTCAACATTCACTGTTTGTAGTATAACAATCCAAACATCAACTCTCATCAACCCACACATGGACTGAGTCTCAGGACGTTATCACACAGGGCTAACTAAATTTGAATTTAAAAGGGGGTTAATTCGAACAAAAACCTGATCTTTTCAAATCCTCAAAAATCCCAAAAATGAAAAGATCAGGTTTGCGTTCGAATTAACCCCCTTTTAAATTCGAATTTAGTTATCAGACGAGGCGGAACGGGACAAATCCCGTAAATTAAAGACTTCCGCTCGTCCCGTTTATTTCCACTTTCTCCCCGTGACTCCCCGTGTGATAACGTCCTCAGTGCAGTTATATAGAGAATTTCTTGAGGGTCATCGCCTGTTGCCACTTAGCATGATGCAATCTCTATTGCAAGCCTTTGCACCACGTCAAGTGCTGTGACTTAGCAATCTCAGCCATATAAAATATTTTTACCACTGTTTGAAAGAGCATTGTTCCAACACTTGTTTGGAGGTTTTTAAAGAGAGGATGGATTTCCATCTGTTGGGTGGATTTGGATGGTGTCTTCCTGCATTGCAGAAAGGTGTTGGACTTGATGGCCCTTGAGGTCTGAATCATTGCTCCGGGTCCTATTCTCTGGAGCTGCAGAAAACAAACTTGCTCCATTTTCAGTAAGACATCCTTTCAAATATTTAAACCTTAAGGTTGCCATGAATTGGAAAAGACTTGAAGGCACACAACATGCATAGAAAACAACCAGGAATTTTCACCGGTCTGTTGGAATGCAGGACAGAAATGCATTTCTTTCAATGAAGTTGTGTCCTCGATTTACCACCATGGCCTTCTGATTTCTCCTGGGGTTGCTGGGAAGCGATCCTCCATCAGTTCCCTCCTGTGACGTTGGTGGGACCAAGAGAAAGGCCTCCCTTGGAGATTTTATGACCTACAGCATCAAAATTGTTCAACACATGGGATGGCTGAATTTGCCCATCCAGCCTTGAGTTATGCAATTGGGTGCCGATGCAACTTTTAGGCTTAACCCCAATCTCCTATCACTGGGAAGGACAGACTCAGAGCTCCTTTTGGAATCCACATTTCCCCATCTTCTTCTTTCTGCTCACTCCCATCCCTTCCTTGAAGCCACCCAATCCCACCAATGTGTTTAAATCCATCTTCAGCCTGTATTACTATCACAATTTTCTCCTTCCCCCATTGAATAAACAGGGCAGCTCTGTCTGTTGGAGACATAAATCCTTGGCACAGCCTTCCTTCTGATTATTCCTTTTATATCTAAAATCTGCCCTTAGCTGTCTCCATGGAGCTGTTATCGTTGTTGTAACATGCTGGTGTAATAAAATGTCGCCTTTTGTTTGATAGCTGGCTGCTGGTAATATTGTCATCTTGTGATGCACACAGATCTCCAGGAACAAAAGACAAGTGGGAAACGGTCCTACGTTGGGTTCAAATGCCAGACAAAGAGAAGGCTATGAGGATCACAAGGCAACTTGTCCCGGCGTCCCTTAAAAACTCAGGAAGAGCAACACACTTGTAATAAATGTGGTTACGCAGGGTCCATATCCTTCCAGTTAATTCCAATTTTGATTAGACCAATTTAATGGTAAAAAGACAAAATAAATGGGTATGAAAGCAAATGAAGCCCGAATTCTCACTAGAAGGCAGAATTACTATATTGAGGCTATCACATTTTGGACATATGAGACATCACGACTCATTGGAAAAGAGGATAATGCTGGGTAAGGAAGAAGGATGACTCCATTACAGATGGATGGATTCAGTCAAGGAAGTCACAATGGCGGCTGCCCTGAGTCTCTGCAAGACTTGATAACAGAGTAACTTGGAGATCAGTGGTCACCTAATTCAAAGGTGACTTGACAACAAATAACAAGGAATTGGGAATCAGGCTATAAGAAAATGGGTACAAGGCTGCATCTGCACTGCAGAAATAATGCAGTTCGACACTGCTTTAACTGTCCTCACTCAGTGCTATGCAATCCTGGGGTTTGTAGTTTGTTGTGGCAGAAGAGCTCTAAGACAGAGAAGGCTAAGCTTCTCACAAAACTACCTTTCTATGGTCTCTGGGATGAGGGGAAGAATCTCAGGGTGATGGTGCAGTCTTGAAAAGTAAGGACTCCAGTCTACAAGTGACCCAGAAACCAGGCGGCTGGAGTACAAGAGCTGTTGTGTAGATAATTCAGTCCAGGTTATCCATCAAGATGATGGGAGAAACAAGAGGGTGGTCAAAAGCTGGTCAAAAGATCATTACAACAAAGCAGTAGTCCAAGTAAATGAAGCCCACAAGGAGCAAAACAGAGTTGTCAATTGTCGCCAGTCCAAGGTCAAGGAAGCATGAAGAGTACTGCCAGTCACCAAGATATGATAGATGCAAGCAACAGAAATACCCCAGAGATTTATAGGCAGCTGTCTCTAAATACCAAATGGCTAATTAATCATCATCTCCTATTTAATACCTTCTGGGAGCAATGTAATCTCTCCTTGTCTCTTTGCCTATCTGCAAAAGAAGGTATGGTATCTTCAGTGTCTGCATCCTCCTGCTGGGAAGTGGGTCTGCTGCTTTGCTCCCGACGGCCTCAGTTTCCATCTCCTTGGACTCAGAGAGAGAGAGACCACCATAATCCAGAGCTGTACTTTCCTGGACATTTTATTGTGTCTGAATCATCCGACTCCAAAGGGTCAGTTATTACAGTGTGCGTATGTGTTTTTGAGTGTGTGTATTTTCCTTATGTGTTAGCACTGGTGTTTCATATTTGAATGGCATGCTCTGTGGAACCATGGCTGACCTTTTACGGATTCTCCTTAATGCCCCTTGTGACATCATTTTTGTTATACCACCAGGTCATACTCCATGGGATATCACAAGGGGTCTTGGGATAGTCCTGAGCTTGCAAGCCTCAACACACTTGAAAACCATGCCCACAAAGGAAACCATGGCCCCAAATCCTCCCCTTTTGGGCCAGGATCCTGGTCTCCCTGACCATTGTCCTCTTTGCCAAGGCACCAAGAGTTCCTGCCACACATGACTTATGATCAGTTTTGTCCTCCTTCTGCAAAAGGAGGTAGAAATCTTCCGGAGACTGAGATGAATGTAGAGCAGGCTGCTTCCCACCTGGAGACGCTCCTACCTTCCCTGCTTCTTCGTAGCATGATTTAAAGACATTTGATTATGCAATAAAAGATCTTAGCAGGTTTCAGCCATTTAAATGTAATTATGCAATGTTGGCATCCAGATTCCAGAGATAGATCATTAATACGTCTGCTACCTGGGCACGCTGCAGCTGTTAAATGGGCAAACCTGACAGAGGAAGGAGACCCGAAAGGATACGTAGTGGTCAGGGCTCCATGAACCAAGCCCCCCATGAGGGAAAACCACTCCATCATTCAAGGAGAGAGAGAGTCAGTGTCATGGTAGCATTGGAAGGGAACCTTAAAGGTCATCCAATCCAACCCCATTCTGCCATGCAGGAATACACAGCTAAAATGCCCCTGAATTATGCCCATCCAGCTTCTGTTTAAAGACTTGCAAAGAAGGAGAAAGTCCAGCACCCTCTGAAGCAATCTATTCCACCGTGAAACAGTATTTGGGTAATTTGAATCCATTGGCTCAGTTCCTAGTCTCTGGAGCAGCAGAAAAACAACCTTGCTCCATCTTCCACATGATGCAACTCTTCAAATATTTTAAGATGACTACTAGTAGACTTTCCTTTCTCTTGGTGGTGATTTGCATCAATCTGTTGCTGCAAAATCAGAAAGTGACATGTGATATCATCCTTGCAGAAGAACAATAGAATCATTGAGTTGGAAGGTACCCCAAGGGACATCTGGACCAACCCTCTGCCATGCAGGAATACACCACTAAAGTAGCCCTGAGAGGTGGCCCTCCAACCTCTGTTGTTGTGTCTCTTCAACTGAACCTTAGGTTTTCTTGGCAAGATTTCACAGAATCATAGAATCATAGAGTTGGAAGAGACCACAAGGGCTATCTAGTCCAACCCCATTCTGCCATGCAGGAACTCATTTGTGCAGAGGAAGAGTACCATTGCCTTCCCTTGAGGCTGAGAGCATGTGACTTGCCCAAGGTCACCAAATGGGTTGCATGGCTGAGCTGGGAACTGAACCCTGGTCTCCAGAGTTGTAGTCCAGTACTCAAATCATCGTGCCACACTGGCTCTTAACCTCTGTTTAAAGACCTCCAAAGGTGGAGAGTCAATAACCCTCCAAGGCAGTCCTTATTCTATTGTCAAACAGCTCTTACAATCAATATGTCTTTCCTAATGTTTAGGTGGAATCCCTTTTCTCAATCTGAATCCATTTTTGGATATTTTATGGGTAACTTTTGGAGGGTTACTTTGGAGGAGGAACGAGGCTCTAAATGAGAGACCTTCCCTGTAGGGGGTATCCATTTCCAGGGATGCCAAGAGCAGGTCCAGGCCCATGTGAAAAAAGCCTGGGCTGCCCTCCTGCATCAGGTTTGTGTGATGGACTTGCCATTGGTGACCATGGTCTACCTGGCAGGGTAAACTCCTCTGGGTCAGGATGGTGACTTTGCACCAATGGAGAGAGTAGATCCCAGCTGGGCATGAAAGGGTGCTATAAGGAAGGGCTTTTCTCATACTCCTCTTCCTCCCTCCTTGACTTTGTTCTGGCTGGAAAGAGACTCTTGCAGCATTTCCAGTGGTTAGAAAGGTCAGAAGGTGGAAAGGAGAACAAGTGGCCCTTTGGTGCAGAAGATGGGGGAAATGAGTGAAGTATATGTGAAAGGGATCTAGGAGTCCTAGTAGACCACAAGTTGAACATGAGTCAACAGTGTGATGCAGCAGCTAAAAAGGCCAATGCAATTCTAGGCTGCGTCAATAGAAGTGTAATGTTGAGATCAAAGGAAGTGACAGTACCCCTCTATTCGGCTTTGGTCAGTCCTCACCTGGCATATTGTGTCCAGTTCTGGGCAACACAATTCAAAAAGGATGTGGAGAAACTGGAGGTTGTCCAGAGGAGGGCGACTAAAATGGTGAAGGGTTTGGAAACCATGAAGCCCTATGAAGAGAGACTTAGGGAGCTGGGTATGTTTAGCCTAGAGAAGAGATGGTTAAAAGGTGACATGATAGCCCTGTTTAAATATTTGAAGGGGTGTCCTTGTTTTCTGCTACTCCAGAGCAATGGACATGGAGCAATGGATGCAAGCTGCAGGAAAAGAGATTCCACCTCAACATTAGGAGGAACGTCTTGACAGTAAGAGCTGTTTGACAATGGAAGACACTCCCTCGGAGATTTTGGTGGAGTCTCCTTCCTTGGAGGTCTTTAAGCAGAGGCTGGATGGCCATCTGTCGGGGATGCTTTGATTGGGAGTTCCTGCATGGCAGAAGGGGGTTGGACTGGATGCCCTTGGGGGTCTCTTCCAACTCTATGATTCTATGATACTCTCTGGGGCTGCTTGGAAACCTCTGTCTCTTCACAGTAGAAAGGAGGAAAAGAAGAAAAAGAGAGCTTGGAAGTGGTGCTGAGGTTGAGACATCATGGTGGAAAAAAGTGCAACGATTAATGTGTTGAATTTGCGTAAGCAGAATGCAAACGAATAATGTGCATAATTATAATAATTTGCATGCATATATGCAAATCTGATGCCCAGATATGAGGGACTGGAATATGGCAACCCCAATTCTGCATGGGTATGCATTGCTTACAGTTGCCTGCGGATGTGGATGCACATTGCTCATGACTGCGCACTGCAGATGGTTGCAAGGCATGCTTTCCAGATCACACACTGGACATGCGTGTTTGGCTGTGCAGCAATTCACTGTTGAGGCAGCATTGGACAATCACCCCCGAATTCCAGGAGTGTACAGATGTTCTCTCTCTCTCTACTCAGTGTAGGATCTGTGTCCTAGTGTCAAGGAATGAAGCCTTCAAAAATGTTGAGGGAAACACCCACCCACTGCTTCTTTCTTCCAGCAAAGTGCAATAACACAGAAAGCTGTTCTGTTTGGCTTGTTTTCACTCTCTAAATTGGATTTTTCCTGAGGAGAAAAAGAAAATCTCTTTGCAGAAGGGAAAATATTGTCTGTTTTCACTCTAATGGGAAATCCTCTAATCTGATTCCGACTGTTTATCAGGAAATAGTAGAGTTTTCTTTTTTTAAAAGCAGAGGCTGGATGGATGGCTACTTCTCAGGGATGCCTTTAAGTGTGGCTGTTACCTGCAACATCAGCAGGAGGCTGGACTAGATGGCCTTTGGAGCATCTTCCAAATTTGGTGGTCTAGGATCTGAAGAGGCAGGCAGGCTCACTTTGAAATCTGGAATAGTGGCACTAGGAAGACTAGGGCTGCATATTTTGACACTGCTTTAACTGCCATGGCTCCATGTTATGGCATTCTGGGATATGTGGTTTTGTGAGATATTTAGCCTTCTCTGCCAGAAGGTGCCACAACAAACTACAAATCCCAGATTCCATAGGGTAGAGCCACGGCAGGTAAAGTGGTGTCAACATCCTTGCAGTGTGGCAGCAGCCTAGGAGGCCAAAAGCAACCTCAAAAGCAACCTTTTGCTTGAGCGAGGTAGTCTTAAGAACATGGGGCTGCCAGGGCCCTTTGGGGGACCACCACCTTTAATGGGCATTGGAGGGCATCTGTGTAAGAAACCCCTTGACCCTGGCAAAGGACTGGTCTTCTGCCAGCCAACTACTGGCATTGCTCTCCAGAGGTTACACACAGAGAGAGCTCTATACAAATGGAGACTTGGGGTTTGGCACGCATTCCAGTTTCCAGATGGCATCTTCAGAGGTGGCCTTGTGCCCATGCACGCAAGCTACATCGCCAGGCCATCGTGAGAGCACTGAGCGCATGGAAATGCTAACCCAAGATGAGACAGCAGAGGATTTACTGGTTATTAGAACTCACTGCCGGACTCCGTCCATTAAAACTGGACTTCTGCTGCTGGTTTTGAAAGGGCTGGAACATGCAGGACTTGCTCTAGTTCTGGGTTAAGGTCAACTGCCCCTGTTTGCCCTCTTGTGCCAGCAGACTCTCAGAACGGGGTGGCCAGGAGAAGGAGGTATAAAGGACAGTCCTCATAGAGAGCCTTCTGCCCACGTGTGTGTGTGTGTGTGTGTGTGTGTGATCCCATTGCTGACAGTGAGCATCCCTGTCACCACAGGGTCCTTTGTGTTGGAAACAGTGTGAGGACCACCCCCACAGAGTCCAGCCATGGCAGAATGGACAAGAGCAAGAGCAACAGCAAGTACATTTCTATACTGCCTATCAGGGAACTCAGCACTCTCGAAGTGGTTTACAACCTGTAAGCCAATTGCCCCCAAACAAGCTGGGTACCCATTTTGCTGATCTATGAAAGGATGGAAGGCTGAGTCAACCTTGGAGCCCTGCAGGGATCAAACCCACAACCTTGTGGCTGCAGGACTGGCATTCAACCATTGCACCACCAAGGTGGCATCTCCCAACGTCTGGGAGCAACTGAACTGTGAGGCCTTGCCATTTTCTTCTTACATTGCATAAATAATTCACTTTCTGGCGGAAGTGTCTCTGCTGCAGCTCATATTCTTTCTTTCTCTCCAACTTCTCATCCTCTTCCCTTCTTCAGGTGGCCAAAGAGGTAGGCAAGTGGCTGGCCAAGTCACTTCAGCCCAGGTGAAGACCATCCGAGTGTCAATCATGACACCTGGGGAAGATTTTCTCTTGGGAAGAGGCATTATAGAGAAGATTTTATTTACTGATGCAAAAGCTAGTCTGGCTTCTGTGTCCAGGCCTGATCCCGTACTTCCAGCTGAACACTTCTTCCAGAACTTTGGAGCAGATGTTGACAGGAGGCAGAAAGGGGCAGGAGGGCATGGATGCAGGGCTGCACATTTGGAAGAAGCAGAGAGGCTCTGGAGAAGCAAGACCACCTCCTGGCTTTCATAGACTTGGTCTACTTTCTCTCTCTCTACTCAGATGCAGGGAGGGAACCAGGCATAAGGTTTCATAGACTTGGTCTGCTTCCTTGGATGCATGGAGTGAACCGGACAAAAGCTCTTGCAGACTTGGTCTGCTCTCTGAGATGCATGGATTGAACTGAGCCTAAGCTTTTGTAGACTTGGTCGACTTCCTCAGATGCGGGAGTGAACTGGGCATAAGGTTTTGAAGATCTGGTCTCCTTTCTGAGATGCATGGAATGAACTGGGCATAAGCTTTCAAAGACGTGGTCTGCTTCCTCAGATGCATGGAAGGAATTGAGCATAAGCTTCCATAGATTTGGTCTGCTCTCTGAGATGCATGGATTGAACTGAGCATAAGCTTTTGTAGGCTTGCTTGACTTCTTCAGATGCAGGGAGTGAACTGGGCATAAGGTTTTGAAGATCTGGTCTCCTTCCTGAGAAGCATGGAGGGAACTGGACATAAAAGCATTGGTAGACTGTGTCTCCTTCCTCAGATGCTTGGAGTGAACCTGGAAAAGGCAGGACATGGGCACCATTTTGGCTTCTCATGTGCCAGCAGACTCTCAGAAAGTGATAGCCAGGAAAGGTCACAGAGAGAGCATTCTGCCTGGCCATAAGCCCTGGGAGGCCGGTCCTATTGCTGGCCGAGAGCATCCCTGCCGCCACGTTGGTCCTTCCTTTGTGTCAGGAGCCCATTCCCAGAGGGCCCAGCCATGTCCGAGAGGGCAAGGGGGCTCTTGCCAAGGTCTGGAGGCAGCAGAACCGCAATGCCTCGCCATTCTCTTCTTCTTGCACTGTATAAATAATTCACTTTCTGGCAAGAGAGCACCCTGCCCACTTCTCTAAAAGACCCAAATGAGGAAAACTCCGCAATCGGATTTGCATAGATTATTGCTCCTCGCCGGTACGAGTGTAGGTGGTGAGCCTTCAAATCTCGTATTAGAGACTATTAAGCTTTGATTTTATTGTATTCTCTTATGAGGGGGAACTTGGCAAGGCAATGATTTGTGATGCGCTTCTCCCTTTTTCTCTTTCTATTTGCAGGGAAGGGGAAGGGGGGGGATGATGGGGCGACAGATCCCTCTCCCTCAATATGTTGCGTGCATAATGTATGCAAACAGCCTTGGCAAATGCAGCATTTATGGGTTCACACCATTTATATTTCATGGGCTGCACTCTTACATTTTACTTTCCCCTATTAACAGAGAGAGATTAGACCACTTAACCAGAAAATCAGGGCAAGGAATGAATGCATTTTAAACAAATGTCAAATGCATCTTCCATCCCAAACAAGGGGGACTGGGAGGAAATGGGCTTATAGGGATTTCAAATGACCTTTGCAAAAGCCACATCCTTCAAGCTCCGTGAGCACTGATGGCATCGCAGAAGTCAGGAGAGCACCAGACCACAGAGTTCATTCACTCCAGTAATAACCTCCTTCCTCGCTGCGCTGTTGCTTGCTGGACGCTGCTGTGTGTCCAACCAAACAGAAGTTATAATTTGAGACCACAGAAGCAGACATTGTGTGTGTGATGTTGTAGCATCATAGAGTTGGGACCGATCTCAAGGGCCATATATAGTCCAATTCCTTTCCAATGCAGGAACCCACAACTAAAGCACTTCCAAGAGCTGTGGCCATCCAATCTCTGTTTAAAGGAGTTATCCATGGCACTGGACTTTGGCCCTGAAATATGTTCAGCAGCAGACGTAGACAGAATCACAGAATCCTAGAGCTGGAAGAGACCTCCAAGGGTCATCTATTCCAACCCTGTTCTGCCATGCAGGAACACACCATCAAAGCCATTCCTGTGACAGATGGCCATCCAGACTCTGTTTAAAAGCAGCCTCCAAAGAAAGACTCTACTACTCTCTATTAAGGCAGCAGCATCTTCCACTGTCAGGAAGTTCTTCCTAATGTTTAGGTGGAATTGCTTTTCCTGTAGCTTGAATCCATTTGTTCTTTAAACGTCTGAAGGGATGCCATGTAGAAGAGGGAGGGAGCTTTCTTTTCTGCTGCTCCAGAGATCAGAACGAGAACCAGCGGATTCAAACTACAAGAAAAGTGATCCCACCTAAATATTGGGGAGACCTTTTTTAATAGATTAAGAGCTATCCAAGGATGGAATGGACTGCCTCAGAGGGTGACAGACTCTCTCCTTCTTTGGAGGTCCTTAAACAGAGCTTGGATGGACTTACTTCAGGAGTGCTTTATTTGTGTATTCCTGCAGGGCAGGGGTTGGTCGGGATGGCCCTTGGGGTCTTTTCCATCTCTAAAGGTACATCTACACTGTAGAAATAGTGCAGTTGGACACGACTTTCAATGCTGTAGCTCCATCCTATGGAATCCTGGGATTTGTGGTTTTGCAAGGTCTTTTGCCTTCTCTGCCAAAGAGTGCTGGTGTCATGTGTGTGTGTATCTGTGTGTGTTGTGTGCCTTCGAGTCATTTCTGACTTATAGCAACCCTAAGGCGGTGAACCAATCATGAGGTTTTCTTGTTCACTGTTTGTTCAGAGGAGGGCTGCCATTGCCTTCCCCTGAGGCTGAGAGAATGTGACTTGCCCAAGGTCACCCAGTGGTTTTCATGGCCAAGTGAGAACCAAACCCAGGTCTCTAGAGTTTAGTCCATCACTCAAACCACCATGCCACACTGGCTCAACAAAACTACAGATCCCAGGCTTATGTAGGATGGAACCATGGCAGTTTAAGTGGTATTAAACTGCATTATTTCTACTTTAAGATTCTATTGCTCTAAGATGTCGAATGCATCTTGGATACCTTCTTTTATATAATTCAGACAACCATTCTGGAGTTGATTGACCACCCCAGTGATCTGGACTGGTTTGACCTTTCCCCAACTGGGTCCATATTGGGTGAGGTAGCTCTTCCACCCACAGAGTAGAAGTATAGGGCCAAAGGTAAGTGCAGAATTGACTTGCCCAGTTGTGAGATTGACTAGCCCACAGTGGGTTGGCAATCACTCATCCTTGCCATAAGCAATCTGCAATGGGGGGGGGGGGGTTCCCCTCTTTCTCACATAGCCCCGATGCTTGTGAGAACTGGAAAGATTGCAAAGGCATCACCAACGAGATGCAACTGACTTGCAGTCCTTTTTGGCCATAAACTGGGCAGTGTTTGATGTCACACCATCTGTAGTCCTAATTAGGGAGCTTAAGGGATCAAAAGTCCTTGCGACAAATTATATGGCCCCTCCTTTCTCTACAGTTTGCACTGTGCAGGGATGCTTTTTTAAAAAAAAATGGATGGAGCTGTGAAGATGAAATTGTAAGAAGAAGCCCCTCGCAATCCTACGCAATTAGGCTGCATCTACACTAAAGAATGAATGCTATGGGAATCTGGGATCTGCAGTTTTACACGATCTTTAGCCTTCTCTTTCAGAGAGTCCTGGTGCCATAACAAGCTACAAATCCCAAGATTCAATAGGATGGAGCCATGACAGTTAAAGTGAGGTCAAACTGCATTAATTCTGCAGTGTGGCTGTAGAATTAATGTCTGGCCGTCTGGATTCGAACCTTGGATTCATCCCTCTGCAAAGCTCCTTGGGCCAGAAGTGAGCAGAAGACAAACTGGGATCTACTGGCCGATTTAAGGATGGCGGAACAGACTTCCTCCAAAGATGGTGGAACCTCCTTTGCTGAAGGTCTCTAACTTGAGTCCAGATGGGCAGCTCCAGAGAAGCTTTAGCTATTGCTGGTCTGGCAGAGGGATGGTTGGGGCTAGATTGCCCTTGGGGTGCCCTCCAGTCCTATGGCTTGCAGTAAATTGACCACGGTTCTGGTTCCCAATTGTTGAATGACACCAGCAACCTAAAAAAGCTTTCCCCTGTTAAGCTGGGCTGGTGGAAAAGGACAAGAATGGATGGGTTTCTGAAGGGACTTCTGGTATCCATCATAGATTCCTGTGTTGAGCATTTCCTTGGAGGTGCTCTGTCCCACAGAAACATAGAATCCGAGAGTTGGAAGAGACCCTCAGGGCCAGCTATTGCCATTGCAGAAAGATGCAAAGAAATATCAACAATCCAGCCTCTGTTTAAAGACAGCCTCCAAAGAAGGAGACTCCACCAAAATCTCCATCGAGGGAGCGTCTTCCACTGTCAAACAGCTCTTACTCTCAGGAGGTTCTTCCTTTTGTTTAGGTGGGATCTCTTTTCCTGTAGCTTCCATCCATTGCTCCATATCCTAGTCTGGACACAGCAGAAAACAACTTCCCTCCATTGGATGGATGGATGGATGGATGGCTATGGGGCTTACATCTTCAAATATTCAAAGATAGCTATCATGTCACACCTCTTAACCTTCTCTTTTCCAGGCTAAATATATCCAGCTCCCTAAGTTCCCCCTTTATAGGGCTTTTGGTTTTCCAGACCTTTCACCATTTTATTTGTCTTCCTCTGGATACACTCCAGCTTCCCAACATCCTTTTTTTTTTTTTTTAATAAAAATTTTTATTATTTAAAAATTTTAAACTATACATGCATTCACAAAAGCAATATAACATATTATTATTCAGTTATCTTATTTCAGTGATCTCCTATCACTTCTGTTTTCCCTAACAGATATTCTTGGTGAATTCCCACTATCTTCCATCATTGTCTGTACAACCTTATCTTGAATTAATCTGTGATAGTATTGTGGGTTATTACATTTACTTCCACTTCCATTCTTTTACCGTACTTTCCATACAATCCCTTTCACATCTCCTTTACCCTCTCCTATCCTTTCAACTTCTTATTCTCTCCTTCTCTAATTACCTTTCCTCTAACCTTCTTATATGCCATCATCTCCTCTTCACCTTCCAAAACACCTCCAGCCTTTTCTACCTTCCCTAACCTTCTTTGACTTTCATTTCCCCTCTATATTCCCATCTTCAATTACTCCTTTACTTCCATTCATCCTTGTACTTCCTTCTTGACTTTCCCTAACTGGTTTATATGTTACTATATCTCCTCCTTCTTTTTCCTAACTTTTGTTGGCCATTTTGACAGATTTGACCTCCTTTTTGAATTGTGGGGCCCAGAACTGGACACTCATATTCAGGTGAGGTCTGACCAAAGCAGATTAGAGGGGCACTATTACAAGCTTGTTCCCTCCTCAATATGACATCCCTTCAAATATTCAAACAAAGCTATCCTATCACCTCTTAACCTTCTCTTCTCCAGGCTAAACATCCCCAGCTCCCTAAGTCGTTCCTCATAGGGATTCATGGTTTCCAGACCCTTCACCATTTTAGTTGCCCTCTTCTGGACACGCTCCAGTTTCTCCACATCCTTTTTGAATTGTGGTGCCCAGAACTGGACACAGGATTATTCCAGGTGAGGCCTGACCAAAGCAGAACAGAGTGGGACTATGATTTCCCTTGATCTAGACACTATACTCCCATTATACTGTCCCATAATGCTTTTTTGTGTCTTCTCAATGCATATCACTAATATGCTCTGGGACCTAGTGAAGAGCAAAGCAATTCTGAACACCACCAGCTCCTCTGACACAAGAGAATAGGGTTGAGAGTTCAATATTTTTAGAAGTTATCACCTCACCCAAGTCATTTCCAAAATGTCATCATATTTCAGTTGGTTATGTTGCGTTGCATTGCAGTTTACATCCTTTTGCCCTCAAATGGGACTAGAGACAACTTATAATAAAATATTACAAATTCATAAAATAAATAAGCACATAAAATAGTCATGGCCATGATGGCCGGGGGATTCTGAGAGATCCCTAAGAAAGGGATGCTTCCAAGCTTTGGCATCTACCAGGCAGTTGGGCCACGCAAGGGCTTTGCATCCATCTCTTTGCTAAGTCGTAATTCATAAGCGATGCATTTTGCATCTGGCAGAAGGAAAGGGGGCAGCTGCAATTAGCTATAACTATTTCATTTCAGTCAAGCGTCCCATTATAATTTGCATTTCACCTTTTAATTGCAACATAGAGAAAACGGGAGCCGGCTGCCTACCAGTTGCAGGAAGTGAAATATGCAGAGGCTATAAAAAGCTAATGCCAGGAGAGACCCAGAGTACTTTATGGGGAAGATTTTATTTACTGATGTAAAAGCTAATCTGGCTTCTGTGTCCAGGCCTGATCCCTCACTCCTGGTTGAACACTCCTTCCTGAGCTCTGGAGCAGATGTTGACAAGAGTTGGAAGAAGGCAGGAGGAGATGGGTGCAGGATCACACATTTAGAAGAAGCTGAGAAGCAAGACCACCTCCTGACCCCCCCAGACCCAAACGGGCTTCAGCCCTCCAGACCTCTGAGTGCATCCGGCAGAGAGCAAACACAAAGCTAACGGGAGAATTCAGAGACATAACCACGTTAGCTTACACACTGTAAACCACTTAGAGAGTAATAGGACACTGACAAGCAGTAGAGGAATGTACTTGCTATTGCTAATTACTATTGCTATTAGTCTGGAATATCAGTATGCAAAGGGATCTTGTTGCACCTCTGAGACCAAACGAATGAAAGAAGTTGTAACGTGAGCTAACATAAACTTTGTCTACTTCCTCAGATGCATGGAGTGATCTGGCAGCTGGGTATAAGCTTTGTAGACTTGATTGACTTCCTCAGATGCATGGAGTGAACCGCTGCCCAGGAAGGACCTTTAGTTCACTCCATGCATCTGAGGAAGTAGGCCAAGTCTATCCCTTTGCTTATGCTACAACTTCTTTTGCATAGTTAGTCTCAAAGATGCGCCAAGATCCTTTTGCATACTAACTGGAGAAAGCAGACATGCTGAAAGACAACTGCTTTGTAAGCTGAAGAAGAAAGATTTGGGGCCGTATCAGACCATTGGCCCATCTAGTCTACCATCTTGCTTCCACTGGAGTTAGCCAATGGGAGGCCTGATGGCTAGTCTAAAGCAGGTTAACCAAGATGGTAAAAGGTCTGCAGACCAAAAAGGTCTGTGATGAACAGGGAGTTGGTTATTTTTAGCTTGGAGAAGAAGAGAGGTGATATGATAGAGCCATCTTCCAGTACCTAAAAAGGATGTTATGTAGACGATAGAGTAAGCGTGTTTTCTGATGCTCCATAGGGTCCAATCTGGACCAATGGATTCCAATTATAAGAGAAGAGATTCCACCCAAGGAAGAATAAATAAAATTTATTTTATGGCAATAAAAGCTGATGATTATAGAATCCTAAAGTTGGAAGGGACCCCAAAGGCCACCAGTCCAGCCCCTTCTGCCATGCAGGAAGACACTATCCAAGCCCTCCCTGGGACAAATGGTCATCTGGTAAGAGCTGTTTGGCAGTGGAAGATGCTGATGCCTCGGAGCGTGGTGGACTCTCCGTCTTTGGTAGAGAGTCCACCACACTCCGAGGCATCAGCATCTTCCACTGCCAAACAGCTCTTGCCATCAGAAAGTTCCTCCTAAGGTTTCGGTGGAACCTCTTTTCCTGTAGTTTGAATGTAGACTCGATGTGATATAGAATCAAGTTGATCGACTTGAACTCAAGTTAGTTACTTCAATGACTCAACTTGGACTCAGCTCCACAATAAATGATGCACTGACTCAACGTGACTCATGGCTTGTATATTTGGTGACTTGGTTCAGTAACATAATGCATTTGTCCAGAAATTTTACAGAAGAAAAAATGGTTTCCAGCCTCTTCCATCTTACTGCTTTTTGCCTACTGATCACTGATGGAAGTGGTACTTTAGGTTTGCCATACAGGAAGGCCCACTTATCTGATGGGTTAGGGACCAGAGCCCTGTCTAAAAACTGAAAAACAGGACCCAAGTTTTCTTTTTTCTTTTTTAGCTTGCAAATGCATTTTGGCATTTACAAGGTTTTAAAAAAAGGACTGAGTGACACATTTCATAGCTGCAAAATAACCTTCGCCTACAATTATGAAATGCTCTCTAAGCCATGACAACACTTGTGCCGACTTCTTAAGAGAGTTCACTTTGAGCAGCAGAGAGTGGGATGGGTTCTTCAGTGGGGAAAAGCAAACAAATGCATGAAGCAAAGGATCCTTCTTAAGCTTTTCTTGGGATCAGCAGGCAAGGCTCACCCCCATTTTCTGCTCCCCTCCGAGAAACATGGCCCACGCTCTCAAGGGAGAGTCTTGCCTGCTGCCGCCAAAAATGAATGACACCATGGACTTTGCTCCTTATGGCAGGGTCAGCCGTCAAGATAGTATGTGTGCACAGAAGAAACAAGAATATCTAAAGAAGTACTCATCCTATTTATTCAACCCTTCTGCAGAAAGCATCTTAGCCAGAATGTGCTTAGGCTCAGAGGCTGAAGGAGCGAAGATCAGGGGAAGGAACATGAACAACCTAAGATATGCAGAAGACACCATACTACTAGCAGAAACAAATGAAGACCAGGAAGAGTATAAAGAAAGTCAAAGAAGAAAGTGCCAAGGTTGGATTAATGCTGAACATTAGGAATAATACTACTACTAATACAACTACTACTACTAATAATACTTCAAGAATTCATCCTAGAAGATGAGGAAATTGAAATAGTTAAAGAGTTCCCATACCTTGGATCAAATACTGACCAGAATAGAGACTGTAGGCAAGAAATCAGAAGAAGATTAATAATAGGGAGGGCAGCTATGAAGGAACTAGACAAGATCCTAAAGCAGGGGTCGGCAACCTACGGCCCGTGGGCCGGGTGAGGAGGCCCAGTTGAGGTCGTCGCACGCAAGCGCGGGCGCCATTTTGGAAGGCCCCATGGTGGGCTTGACAACAGTACCTGCTAAAGGGATCTAGGAGTCCTAGCAGGCCACCAATTGAACATGAACCAACAGTGTGATGCCGCAGCTAAAAAGGCCAATGCAATTCTAGGCTCCATCAATAGAAGTATAGTGTCTAGATCGAGGGGAGTAATAGTGCCACTGTATTCTGCTTCGGTCAGGCCTCGCCTGGAATACTGTGTCCAGTTCTGGGGCAGCTCGGGAGTTCATGGAGACCATGACAAACATGGGCCTATCCCAACTGGTTGACGGGCCTACACACTGTGCCGGTCATACCCTCGATGGGGTTTTTAGTACGGAACAGGAGTATCCATGGGCAGAGGTCAAAAAAACCTCCGCATTGTCATGGACGGATCACTATCTGGTCAAGATAGAGCTAAAGGCCACTATCTGCCCTCCCGGGGGGTGGCGGACCTATTAGAATGGTCCGCCCTCGAAGGCTAATGGAGCCAATTGGCTTCCATAAGGCCCTAGAGGGTTTAATGGTTGGTGACGCCGGTGATCCTGTCGAAGCCTTAGTGAATACTTGGAACACCGATCTCACCAGGGCTATCGACACAATCGCTCCCAAGCATCCTTTCCACCCTGCTTCGAATCGCAGGCCCTGGTATACAGAGGAACTTGCGAGGATGAAGCGGGTTGGACAACGACTAGAGCGCGAATGGCAGAAGACTCGGCTCTTATCCGACAGAACGCGCCTTAGGAAGCACCTTGACTCCTATAGGGAGGCTCTACGCGCAGCGCAGAGATCTTTCTGCTCTGCACGTATTGCGTCTGCAGAGTCCCGTCCAGCAGAGCTGTTTAGGGTGGTGGGGGACTTGACGAAGGTTTCCCCAGCACCGAACCCCTACTTAACCCAACGACAGCCTGCTGTGACGCATTTAACATTCACTTTGCAGATAAAATCTCTCGGATAAGAGCTGACCTTGACACCATTGTTCTGACAGAATCCGTGAGAGAGGTGTCCAGCAACTCCGTTGATGGCAATTTACTGGAACAGTTTCAATGTGTGAGTACCGATGACGTGGACAAGCTACTTGGAAAAATGAGGAAGACGACTTGCCCTCTCGATCCTTGTCCATCTTGGCTGGTCATCCGGGGGGGGGGGGGACGCAGTGAGAGTGTTCCTTCGGGACACAATCAATGCGTCCTTCAGGGAAGGCACTATGCCATCGTGCTTGAAGGAGGCGGCCGTTAGGCAACTCCTGAAAAAACCCTCTCTGGACCCCCTGGACAGAAACAATTATAAACCAGTCTCCTTGCTTCCTTTTCTTAGCAAGGTGATTGAGAGGGCAGTTGCTTCCCAACTCCAAGCCATCTTGGATGAAACCGATTATCTTGATCCATTTCAAACCAGCTTCAGGACAGGATATGGAGTTGAGACGGCCATGGTTGCTCTGACCGATGACCTCCGCCTGGGTATCGACAGGGGTAGTGTAACCCTGTTGGTGCTCTTGGATCTCTCAGCGGCCTTTGATACTGTAGATCATGCCATCCTCTTGGATCGCCTTAGAGGGTTGGGAATTGGAGGCACTGCTCTGCAGTGGTTCCATTCCTTCTTCTCGGGCAGATCCCAGAGGGTGAGGCTCGGGGACAGTTGCTCATCCAAAATTGAGCTTAATTGTGGCGTCCCCCAGGGCGCCATCCTGTCCCCGATGTTGTTTAATATCTACATGAAGCCGCTGGGGGAGATCATTCGGAGGCATGGAGCGCGGTGTCTTCAGTACGCTGATGACACCCAGATATATCTCTCCATGAATAGATCATCGTCTCAGACTTCAGATGGCGTCTCTTCTCTTAATGATTGTCTAAGAGCGGTAATGGGTTGGATGAGGAAAAACAGATTGAAGCTGAATCCAGACAAAATGGAGGTACTCGCAGTCACAGGCCTGAAACCAGATTTGGGAATACAGTCTCCAGTCCTGGACGGAGTCACACTCTCCTCTAAGGACTGTGTTCGCAGTCTGGGGGTACTTCTAGACTCGTCGCTTCACATGACTAGTCAGGTGAATGCGGCGGTCAGGAGCGCCTGTTATCAGCTTCGGCTGATACGCCAACTGCGCCCTTATCTGGACATGAGGGATCTGGAAACGGTGGTGCATGCACTGGTAACCTCTCGCTTGGATTTCTGTAATGCGCTCTACATGGGGCTACCCTTGTGCTTAACCCGGAAACTTCAAATGGTCCAAAATATGGCAGCCAGGTTAATTACTGGAACATCGAGGAGGGAGCACATAACTCCTGTGCTGAAATCCCTCCACTGGCTGCCAATCAGTTTCCGGGTGCAGTACAAGGTGTTGGTTTTAACCTTTAAAGCCCTACATGGCTTGGGTCCATCCTATCTTCAGGACCGCCTCTCCTTGTATGATTCCCCCCCCCCCTGCGCACTGTGGTCCTCTAGGAGGAATCTGCTGCAGCCTATAAAGCCCAGGCTCTCGCAGACCTCCCAGAGGACCTTTTCCGCGACCGCTCCCAGACTCTGGAATGGCCTGCCGGACAAGATCCATCATATCACTACTCTGGCTGCCTTTAAAAGGCCTCTTTTCCAGCAGGCCTTCCCGGAACATCTCCCTGATTGATAAATGGTGATCCTCGGCTTATCCGCCATGACGTGTTTCACCCTGTATAGATAGCTTTGTTTTAACTGTTATAATTATGTTTTAACTCCAATTTAGTTTAATCCTGTTTTATGGGGGGGGGGAGGGTTAGGGTTGGGGTTGAGATTTTAACTTGTTCCTTTTCAATTGATGTACGCCGCCTCGATTGCCGCGCAGAGGGGCGGGATATAAATAAAAATTTATTATTATATTATAAAAAGGATGTGGAGAAACTGGAGGTTATCCAGAGGAGGGAGACCAAAATGGTGAAGGGTCTGGAAACCATAAAGCCCTCTGAGGAGAGACTTAAGGGGCTGGGTATGTTTAGACTGAAGAAGAGACGGTTAAGAGGGGACATGATAGTCATGTTTAAATATTTGAAGGGATGCCATCTTGAAGAGGGAGCAAGCTTGGTTTCTGCTCCTCCAGAGAATAAGACATGGAGCAATGGATGCAAATTACAAGAAAAGAGATTCCAGGTCAACATTAGGAAGAACTTCCTGAGGGTAAGTGCAGTTTGGCGGTGGAAGATGTGTGCTGGAGTCTCTTCTTTTGAGGTTTTTAAAGAGAGGCTGGATGTCCATCTGTCGCAGGGAGGCTTTGATTGAGAGTTCCTGCATGGCAGAAGGGGGTTGGACTGGATGGCCCTTGAGGTCTCTCCCAGCTCTATAATTCTACGATTCCAGTCTGTGTGCACAGGGGCCAATGTCATGAGCCATCAGTGAACTCATGAAGGTGGAAGGAAATCCTCCTTGGCTTTCTCCAAATGTCCTCCAAGAAGCCAAAGATGAATTGGGAGGAGAGGAGCAGACTCCCATCCCTCATTGCACCTTCGGGAATCCACCTCCTTTCTGTTCCTCCCAATTTACAGACTCTCCTTTCCTGCATGGAAAACCCTGGATCAGAGGAGAAGCCACTGCCTCTGCTCAGGAACAGGCTCCATTCTTAAAGCGCTTCTTCATTGCTTGCATGGGACCATTTTCTCTGGCTTCAGATGCTCTTGTTGGGAGTGCAATTCTAGAAGGCCGATCTCCCTTTGCTTTGCATTCCTTTGCTTTGCTTCTCATAAATAGCTGGTGCTTTGAAGGAGCTTTCCCACGAACCCGTGCCAATGTTGAGCCTTGTCCCCCCAGCCCTTAGGTGCCTTTCTTTTTGGCAGTGATGGATGAGCCAAAGGGATCTATTTAGACGGTTCCACGTTCAGCCCCAACCCGCACCGTGAATGATTTCCAATGCCGACTTTAATTTACTTTTAAATGAAATTTGCTATTGATTCTGGATTAAAAGAACAAATCTTGGAGCCGTTTCTACTGACAGCGCAATGTGAGAAGCCAAGGGGACTTTCTCCTCTGCTGGGACCCAGGGGCACTTTTCTCAGGGATGGAGAAAAACAGCATCGAAATGCAAGGGGAGCAATCATTCATCCCAATGTCTCCTGTTCCCAAATCTTGTTAAAAGAGACCGATTGCCAGAACTTTTTCTAGATGAGGAGGTGAGAACGGAGAAGGAAAAAGAGGAAGAACTGGGCCTGTCGGGGACGATCATAGTTTTATGGAGCAGTGGGAGTTGTTCTTGTTGCTGTGTGCCTTCAAGTCATTCCTGATTTATGAGGATGCTAAGGTAAACCTATCCAAGCCAGCGGGTTTCCATGTCTGAGCAGAGATTCAAACCCTGGCCTTCCAGAGTCCAATGTTCAACCAAATACACTACATGGGCACTTGGTGGAAGTGTGGATGGGATGAAATTGGGGTTGAAAGTTTGGTGACAGTAAAAGGAGGAGAAGGAGAAGCAAAGGGAGGGGGGAGGCTGTCCACCATGAGCTGAACATGAGCCAACAGTGTGATGCAGCAGCTAAAAAAGCCAATATGATTCTAAGCTACATCAATAGGAGTCTTGGGTCTTGATTGAGGGAAGTAATATTGCCATTCTATTATGCTTTGGTCAGGCTTCATCTGGAATAATCCTATGTCCAGTTCTGGGCAAAACAATTCAAGAAGGATGTGGAGAATCTAGATTGTGTCCTGAGGAGGGTGACCAAAATGGTGAAAGGTCTGGAAACCACCAATCCCTATGAAGAGCAACTTAGGGAGCTTAAGGAGATGGGTAGCTTGAGCTTGGAGAAGAGAAGGTTAGGGGGCAGGGAGACACAATAGCCCTGTCTGAATACTTGCAGGGATGTCCTCTTGAGGCTGGAGCAAGCTTGTTTTCTGCTGCTCCAGAGAATAGGGCCCAATGGAGCAATGGATGCAAGCTCCAGGAAAAGAGATTTCACCTCAACATTAGGAAGAGTTTCCTGATGGTAAGAGCTGTTCAATAGTGGAAGATGCTGCCTTGGAGGGTGGTGCCCTCCTTCTTTGGAGATTTTAAAACAGATGCTGGATGACCATCTGTCAGAGGGAGGGCTTTGACTGTGTCTTCCTGCATGGCAGAAGAGGGTTGGACTGGATGGCCCTTGGGGTCTCTTCCCACTCTAGGATTTTATGAGTCTTTGATCTGGGCCTGAGCAGGGCTGCCACTCCAAAACAGATTTAGGGCTTATTTTGGATCAGCCCATAGTGGCAGATATAACCCACTCATTTGAGATGTGGTGCTGAAGGGCAATTCTGTGGATACAGTGGACCACTAAAAAGACTAAAATAAGTTGGTCCAAGAGCAAACCAAGGATGAACTCTCCCTGGAAGCCAAGATGCCTAAACTGAGACTGCTGTAGTATGGCCACATCATGAGAAGGCATGGCTCACTAGAAAAGACGCGAATGCTTGGTAAGGCAGAAGACCCCATTCCAAGTGGAGAGACCCCACCAAGGATGCCACAGCCCTGGCTTTGCAAGATCTGACCAGGACAGTTGATGGCAGGGTGCCTTGGAAGTCTCTCCTTCATAGGGTCGCCATCAGTTGAGGTTGACCTGGTGGTGGTTAATGTATGGATGTGAGAACTGGACAGTCAAGAAAGAAGATGGGAAGAAAACCAGTGCATTGGAGAGAATGTGGGGCTGGAGAAGATGCTGAGGATCCCATGGAGAGCCAAAGGGACAAACAAAGGGGTCCTGGAGCAGATCACGCTGGAAATCTCTTTGGAAGCCAAACTGATCAAGTTGAGTCTGTCATACTTCAGACACATCATGAGAAGGAAGGACTCATTGGAAAAGACAATAATGCTAGGGAAGGTGGAGGATGTAGAAAGAAGGGGAGACCACACGCTAGATGGATGGACTCTACTAAGGAGGTCACTGGTATGAATTTAGAATAGAATAGAATCATAGAGTTGGAAGAGACCACAAAGGCCATCCAGTCCAACTCCCTGCCATGCAGGAACTCCCAATTAAAGCATCCCCTGTGACAGATGGCCATCCAGCCTCTGCTTAAAGACCTCCAAGGAAGGAGACTCCACCAAAATCTCCAAGGGAGTGTGTTCCACTGTTGAACCGCCCTTACTGTCAAGAAGTTCCTCCTAATGTTGAGCTGGAATCTCTTTTCCTGGAGCTTGCTCCCATTGTTCCGGGTCCTAGTCTCTGGAGCAGCAGAAAACAAGCTTGTTCCCTCCTCGATATGACATCCCTTTAAATATTTAAACACGGCTATCATATCACCTCTCAGCCTTCTCTTCTCCAGGCTAAACATCCCCAGCTCCCTAGGAATTTATGGTTTCCAGACCCTTCACCATTTTAGTCGTCCTCCTTTGGACACGCTCCAGTTTCTCAACCTCCTTTTTGAATTGTTTTGCCCAGAATTGGACACTGGATTATTCCAGGTGAGGCCTGACCAAAGCAGAAGAGAGTGGCACTAGGACTTCTCTTGATCTAGACCAGGGGTAGGCAACCTTTTTGAGCCGGGGCCGGGTTGCTGTCCTTCAGACAATTGGGGGGCCAAAGCACCAAAAATAAATAAATAAATAAATAAATAAAAATAAAAATAAAAATATTAAAAATTTAAAGAATATGCATGCACACTCTCACAGAAAAGCCATGGCAAAACCCCTGTGGAGATTTTGCCAAGAAAACCCCAAGAACAAGTAATAACAACAATAATCAATATCATCATGGCGGGTGGTGGCGGCGGCGGGGGGAGGGGCGGCAGGACTGTCCTGGGGCCGGTCCAAAGACCTCGGGGGGCCGCATTTGGCCCCCGAGTCTTAAGTTGCCTACCCCTGATCTAGACACTATACTTCTACTGATGCAGCCTAGGATCGCATTGGCCTTTTTAGCTGCTGCATCGCACTGTTGACTCATGTTCAACTTGTGGTCCACCTGGATTCCTAGATCCCTTTCACACGTATAAGTCTCATTCAGCCAAGTGTCCCCCATCGTATATCTGTACTTTTCGTTTTTCCGCCCTAAGTGCAGCACCTTACATTTCTCCATGTTGAATTTCATTTTGTTAGCTTTGGCCCAGCTTTCCAGTCTGTTCAAGAGATTTTGAAATTTGCAAGACCTGAGCAGAGCAGGGGAGGATATTTCCATCCATCCATGAAATTTCCATCTACGAAATGTTGGAGACTACAATAGAAGGATAGTGAACTCATTTGGGAAAATGTGTTGCTGGAGAAGAGTGCTGAGGATCCCATGGAAGGCCAAGAAGACCAACAAATGGATCCCAAAGCAGATCAAGCCAGAAATCTCCTTGGAAGCCAAGATGATAGAGCTGAGGTTGCCATACTTTGGTCATGTCATGAGAAGGAAGGACTCACTGGAAAAGACAACAATGCTAAGCGATGTGGAGGGAAGCAGAAGGAGAGGAAGGCTGCATGCCAGATGGATGGACTCTATTAAGGAGGTCACCGGTATGAATTTGTAGGACCAAGGGAGGACGGGGGTCTTGGAGAGGCCTCATCCACAGGGTCGCATGAATTGGGATCGATTTGAAGGCGATTAATAACAACAAAGGTAGAAGACATAGGAAAGGAGGAAGACTCCATTCCAAATGGATAGAGTCCACCAAAGAAGCCGCAGTCCTGAGTTTGCAAGACCTGAGCAGGGCGGTTGATGAGAGGGTGTCTAGGAAGTCTCTCAACCATGGATGGGTTCACCATGAGTTGAGGTTGACTTGAAGATGGTCAACAATAATGGCAGCCAAGAAAGCCACTCTTCTTCTAGGCCCTAAGGCAAGCAATGCAGGACCTGTTGGGGCACATTTCTTTCCAGGAGGGGATGGTCTTCCTTGCCTCCACCAGCACCAGGGCCACAGAGAAGGAGGCCATTTTGTCATTGGCAGTGATTCCCAGACTTTGATCCTCCAGATGAATCACAGAATCACAGAGCTGGAAGATACTCCAAGGATCATCCAGTCCAACCTCATTCTGCCATGCAGGAACTCCCAATCAAAGCATCCCTGCGACAGATGGCCATCCAGCCTCTGTTTAAAGACCTCCAAAGAAGGAGACTCCACCACAATCTCCATTGAGGGAATATCTTCCACTGTCAAACAGTTGTTAGCTTCAGGAAGTTCTTCCTAATATTGAAGTGGAATCTCTTTTCCTGTAACTTGAATCCATTGAGACTCCTTGTCTTAGTCTCTGGAGCAGCAGAAAGCAAGCTTGCTCCCTCCCCAATAGGACATCCCTTCAAATATTTAAAGAGGGCTATCCTATCCCCTCTTAACCATCTCTCTTCTCCATTCTAAACATACCCAGCTCCCTAAGTCTCTCCCCATAGGGATTCATAGTTTCCAGACCCTTCACCATTTTAGTCACCCTCCTCTGGAGATGCTCGTTTTTCAACAGCCTTTTTGAATTGTGGTGCCCAGAACTGGACACAGGATTATTCCAAGTGATATGATAGCCTTGTTTAAATATTTGAAGGGATGTCATATCGAGGAGGGAACAAGCTTGTTTTCTGCTGCTCCAGAGAACAGAACCCGGAACAATGGATGCAAGCTGCAAGAAAAGAGATTCCACCTCAACATTAAGAGGAACTTCCTGACAGTAAGAGCTGTTCGACAGTGGAACACATTCCCTCAATGGAGATTTTGGTGGCCTCCTTCTTTGGAGGTCTTTAAGCAGAGGCTGGACAGCCATCTGTCGGTGATGCTTTGATTGGGAGTTCCTGCATGGCAGAAGGGGGTTGGATTGGATGGCCCTTGGGGTCTCTTCCAAATCTATGATTCTATGATTCTAGGTGGGGCCTGACCAAAGCAGAAGAGAGTGACACTATGACTTCCCTTGATCTAGATACTATACTTCTATTAATGCAGCCTAGAATCGCATTGGCCTTTTTAGCTGCGGCATCACGCTGTTAACTCACGTTCAACTTGTGGTCTACTAGGACTCCTAGATCCCTTTCACACGTTATAAGTCTTCTTAAGCCAGAGTGTCCCCCATCTTATATTTCTGCATTTCATTTTTTTGCCTTAAGTGCAGTACCTTACATTTCTCCATATTGAAATTCCTTTTCTTAGCTGGTTAGCATTTTATTAGATGTTTTGGACATCAGCTCCCAGAACTCCTGACTGTTGGCCAAAGTGGCCAGGGCTTCTGGGAGTTGGAGTCCAAAACAACTGGAGGCCCAAAGTTTGGGCATCACTCCTCTATGCCAATGGAGCTAATACTATCCAGCAGAACCATCGCCTGGAGTCATTCCTACAAGGCAGGAGTCCAGCAGACAGAAGACATTTTTCACAATCAACCAAAGGAAAGAAACTAATTGTTGTGGTAACTTTATCAACCACTTAAGAGAGGAGTCTCAAAGGAAGGGAAGAACCAGGCAAGCAGATGGTTCCTGGAGTGCATCCGCAGTACATAGTTGCAGCAGTCTGATAACAGTTTAAGTGCCATGCTGAATCCTACAGAACATCTGGATCTGTAGTTGACCCAGGTCCTTCGAGTTCCCTGCTAGTAACTTTTAGTGCCGTACTTCAAAGGGGTCAGTTCTAAGGACCTTAGCAGAATACAAATCCCGGGATGATTTTTTTCAAGGATGCAACCATGGAGTTAAATGAAGTGGTACCAAACTTTGGGATCCTAGCACTGATCCCGAAGCGCCTTAATCTGGAAGGGAATTTGGTGTCCCTGGGCTGCAGCCGCCCTGCAGAAGTATTGCAGTTTGACACCACTTTAACAGCCATGGCTCAATGCTATGGAATCCTGGGATTTGTAGTTTTGTGAGGTCTTGAGCCTTCTCCGGCTGCATCTAGACTGAAGAATTGATGGAGTTTGATGCCACTTTAATTGCCAGGACTCCATTCCAGTTTGGGGAATTGTAGATTTGTGAGATATTGAGCCTTCTCTGGCTGCATCTGCACTGCAGCATTAATCATCCCGGGATTTGCAGTTCGTTTGTGGCCCCAGAGGTCTCTGAGAGAAAAGATTAAATCAGAGGGGCTTTGCCTTTGCCTTCCCCTGAGGCTGAGAGAGTGTGACTTTGACCCAAGGTCACCGAGTGGGTGGCCAGAGCCGGGCAAAGGAGATGAGAAAGCCTGGTCTCCAAGAGGTGAGGAGGGGACCCTCGGGGAGCCCCCAAAAACAGGCCTCCTGGCTGCTGCCCCCGCCTCCCTCCCTCGCCCCTCAATCCCAATCCCAATCCCAGGCCTAATCCCAACTCCACTCCCACTCCCAACCCGGACACCAACCCGAATCCCCATCCCAACCTCAATCTGGTGACATGTCCCCCAATCCCAACCCTTTCTCCCAATCCCAATCCCAATCCAAGAGCCAATTCCATTTCCAATCCCAATCCCAATCCTAATTCTAATCCCAACCCCGCTTCCTGCTTCATTCCCAATCCCATTCCCAATCCCCAGGGCTCCCTTGGCCCCCCTCCTCCGGCCTTTGGGCTTTTTTTGGGGGGGGGGTGTCCTTTCTGCCTGCTGCCGGATCCCTCCTCCTCCCCACCGGCTCCTCCTCCTTCTTTCCTTCCTTCCTTCCTTCCTTCTCGGTCCGCGCAGACGGAGGAGCATCAGCAGCATCACCAGCGCCCTCCATCCTCCATCCTCCTGGGCATCCTCGCGGGCGTCTCCTCCTGGCCCTGCGGACCTGAGAGGGAAGGAAGGAAGGAGTGAAGGAAGGAAGGAAGGAAGGAAGGAAGGAAGGAGGGAAGGAAGGAAGGAAGGAAGGAAGGAAGGAAGGAAGGAAGGAAGGAAGGAGAGAAGGAGAGAAGGAGGGAAGGAGGGAAGGAAGGAAAGAAGGAAGGAAAGAAGGAAGGAAGGAAGGAGGGAAGGAGGGAAGGAGGGAAGGAAGGAAGGAAGGAGAGAAGGAGGGAAGGAAGGAAGGAAGGAAAGAAGGAAGGAAGGAAGGAAGGAAGGAAGGAAGGAAGGAAGGAGGGAAGGAAGGCAGGCAGGCCCGGGGGGCATCGGGGGCCCGGCGAGGATGGGGGCCCTGCTCCGGTGGGGTCTGGGGCTGAGGCTGGCCCTCCTCTTCCTCCTGCCGGGACCCTCTCTGGCCCTGGCCTCCCGGAGCAGCAGCAGCAGCAGCCCCCGGCCCCAGCCTTTCTGGCAAGGGACCCCGCAAGGACACCAGAGCCCCCCCGACGACGGCGACGGCGACGGACGCGGAGGACACGGTCAGTCCCTCGGGGAGGGGAGGGGAGGGGAGGGGGCGCCCCCTGGTGGCCGGGACAATGTCCGAGTGGCCCCCCCCCCAATGTGCCCCCCCCAGCCCTTGACCATCCAGGCTCCCTCGGGTCACTAGGATCCCTCACCTGGCCTCAAACTGGGACTGGACTGGGAGGCTCACCCCAGGTCCCCCTTCCCAGCATCCAAGGGACCCCCCCCCTTTTTTTTTCCTTTTTCTTGGAGCCTGGGGTCGGGGAGCAGGATCGGGCCCCTGGGAAGGCGGATTTGGGGTTTTGGAATAGGTTTCCTTGGAGGAAAGGGGAGCCTCTTGGCAACTTCTGCAGAAAAGGGGCGACTCCATCCAGCGATGAATGCAAACTCTGCGCCTTCGCTTGGACTCTCTCCTTTATTCTGCATTTCCTCGTTCTGCATTTTATTGCCTCTTAGGATCACATTCCCAGGACTGGAGTTTAGCACTGAATGCTGGCATTGCCTTTCCCTATTCCTCCAGGACTCGGTATTCTAGTACTGCATTTCAGCATGTTATAAACCCAAAGAGAACCATTTTATAAATTCAGGTAGAATCATCATAGAACCATATTACCAAAGTAGTTCTGAATCTTTTATTCCCTTGTAAAGCACCGTGTGCATGGATGAGGATGATGAGGATGAGGATGAAGATGATGATGATGAAGATGATAACCCACTGTTATTACAAACTGATCACTTCTTTATAATCATCATCACCATCATCATCATCATCACCATCATCATCATCATCACCACCATCATCATCATCATCACTTTGCATACTGAGTTTTCCAAACTAAGACAGCTGGGTCTTTGAGCATTATTAGTGCATTATTTTTGCATGCTAGAAGACTGAGAAGGGGGATGGCAATAAAATAAAATAAAATAAAATAAACCAGAGAGCAGATCATACAAGCTGCCCTGGAAAATAAATGGAAGACTTACCTACTTAAATGGGGCTACTCCGGAGAAACTCCAGGGACTGTAGGCAAGCATTCTGGTTTATGCAGAAGTACACAAATGCATAGGCGTGCAAACCTAATACTGTAATAATAATAATAATAATAATAATAATAATAATAATAATTCTCCATGGATGGAGAAGCGTTGATGCAAAGCAGGGCAAGGGGATGGTGGGAAAAGGCAGAGACCCCCTTTGCAAAATTTTTATTCACGTTGCAATCCAAGGACCCAATGTCCGGCAGGGAGTGGGATGCGGGGGGATATATATATATATATATGCATCTATGAATATGCATTTTAACCTTATTTTATACTTTTAACAAGCAATCTATTTTAATGTTGTGATGATTTAATTCTGTTTTAAGGCGTCACTTTTCTATGATTTTTAATTGCACCGTTCTTTTCATATTGTGAGCTGCGCCCAGTTCTGGGGAAAAAAGCAGGATACAAATAAATATCAATATAATACTAATAATGCAGAACGCATGCCTACAGTCCCTGGAGTTTCTCTGGACTACGTCTTCCATTTATCTTCCAGGGAAGCTTGTACGATCCTCTCCCTGATTTATTTTATTTTATTTTATTTTATTATCATTCCCCTTTTCAGTCTTCCATTGTGCAAAACAGCAATAATGCTCACAGACCTAGCTGTCCTAGTCTGGAAAAATCAGTATCCAAAGGGATTTTTTCCCTTAAACAAGTGATCTGTTTCAATATTGTCGTAGTTTAATTCTATTTTAATGGTCACTTTTGTACGTTTTTAATTGCACTGTCTTTTTGAATCGTAAGCTGCTTTGAGTCCCAGTTTTTTTTTGGGGGGGGGGGGAAGTGGGAGAGAGCCAGCTTGGCATCGTGGTTTGAAAATTGGACTATGACTCTGGAGACTAGGGTTCAATTCCCCACTTGGCCATGAAACTCCCTGGGTGACCTTGGGCAGGTCACACTCTCTCAGCCTCAAGGGAAGGCAATGGGAAACCTTCTCTGAACAAATCCTGCCGAGAAAACCCCAGGATAGAGTTGCCTTGGGATCACCATAAGTTGGAAATGACTTGAAGGCACACAAAATCATCATTATCATCATCATCTCCCTTTCTTCTCTTCCCTTCCCAGTGATCCTTTCCCTGGAAGGAGTGGCTATCATTTCCACTTTCCAGTATCCTTTCCCACCAGAAAGGGCTTGGGGTGTGTGTGTGTGTGTGTGTGTGTTGGATTTGTGTACCCCTCCCTTGAAACTACCCATCCCACGTGTTGGAGAAGCCGGCCAAGGGGTCCCCAGGGACCCCCTCCACCAATCCTGGAATCAGGTCCTGCAGCAAAGGGTGCAAAACACCAATGCGATTCTAGGCTGCATCCAAAATGGGGACTCAGTAGGACACCCCTTCAGGTATTTCAACATGGTTATCATGTCACCTCTTAACCTTCTCTTCAAAAAATCCTAGAGTTTGAAGGGACACCCAAAGGCTATCCAAACGCCTTCTGCCATACAGGAAGACCATCAAAGCACCCCAAACAGATGGCCATCCAGCCTCTCTTTAAAAACCTCCTAAGAAGGAATCCTGGAATCCTAGATTTGGAAGAGTCCCCCGAGGGTCACCCAGCCCACCCCCCATTCTGCCATGCAGGAACTCACAATCAAAGCACACACAGCCCAACAAGATGATCATCCAGCCTCTGCTTAAAAACTCCAAAGAAGGAGGTTCCACCATCAAGAAGCTCTTACCACCAGTTAGCAACCCATTGTTACCTCTTAAATGAAGTAGACCCATTGAATCAATGAGATTTACCTAGATTTGGTTCAATGCATCTCCTCTCCTTCCTTAGACCATCCCTTTTATTTGAACCGGCATTTGGTTGACAAAGTAGTTATGCAGAAAAGTCTTTTAATGAGAAGTCTGAGCTGCGCTCTGGTTGTTATTATCATGTTTCTAAATGGTTTCAAAGCACCGCTGTCTTAATATGATAGCTTATGGAACTGTCTTTTAAACCCAGACAAAAACCCACCCAACAGTGATACCTTTATGGCCCAACCAAAATGCACAAGATACCTGTTGCAAGTATCTTTTGAAGCTCCACTTTGACATTGGTAACCATTCGGTTTTTCAGACGTACCTCGTCTTAGTCCACGAGGTGAGCCCAGAATATAAGTTAAATCAGAAAACGGAAACCGACGTTCTCATTGGGACTCCTTGGGGAGAGTCAGGCCATGGGTAAATTGTCCTAAATGATGGGTCGAATTAACGTTGAATTCAAAGCAAAGCCTCATCAAAGTGCGGATTTGCTCTCCTCTGGTACAAGGAATGCAGAGACCTGTTGGCTCCGGGTTGGTTGCTACATATATATATATATATATATATATATATATATATATATCTTTCTAGCTCTTGGTATTCGGAGGTTTTGCCTGGGAGTCTTTCCTCCGCCACTCCCTTCATCATCACCAAACCTTTTCTTAACAAGGCTGAGAAGGAGAAGAAGAAGGGAGGAGGCCGTGGGCCGTGGATAATAAGCCATTTCCATTCCCTCGGTGAAGACCAAATGGATAAAAAGAAAGTATTGTGTGCTAGCATCCCTGGCTGCTGCTTCGCAGACGGGAGAGGCATCATTTCATTATTTGCCAGCATCCTTCCCTCCTTCCCAGCCCAAACCCAGGAAAGGAGCCAGAAGGAGGCCCAGAGGAGAAAAGGAAGAGGAAGGCATCCAGGGGCAATGCTTGACCATTGGCTTGACCCATTGGCCTCCATGCCAGCCGGAGTCATGGAAACGTCTCACTCAGAGGCTGGAGAGACCCAGGGCTATTTAGACCTCTTCCCCAATGGAAGCCGGTGGTTCGGACATCCGTGGAGACACCCGACTCGGTTATAGTCCAAACATTAAAGCAACTATCCAGGTTGATGGGTTTGTTTGTTTGTTTGTTTGTTTGGTGTTGTGTGCCTTTGAGTTGTTGACTTTTTATGGGTCTATCTCAGTCTGGAGAAGAGAAGGTTAAGAGGTGACACGATAACCATGTTTAAATATCTGAATAGATTGCCATATTGAGGATGGAGCAAGCTTGATAGGACACAATGGAGCAATGGATGCAAACAAAAGGAAAAGCGATTCCACCTCAACATTAGGAAGAGCTTCCCGAGAGTAAGAGCTGTTTGAGAGTGGAAGACGCTCCCTCGGAGGTCGGTGGGGTCTCCTTCTTTGGAGGCCTTTAAACAGAGGCTGGGTGGCCATCACAAGAAGGGTTTGGATGGTGTCTTCTTGCATGGCAGAAGGGGGTTGGACTGGATGGCCCTTGGGGGTCTCTTCAAGCGCTAGGATTCTAGGAGGATTCTAGGAGAAACAGCTCAAGTCAGCAAAGTAGAGCAGAATCTCAGGGGCACGTGGTTTCTCCTCTCGTTTTCTGTCAAATGGGGGCATTCCAAATTCTACATGTTGTCACAAGGGAGAAGAGGGAAAGTGGCTCAGGATCTGCAGATGTTTTGGCAAAATAATACAATCCTAGAGCTAGAAGAGACCCCAAGGGGCCATCCAGTCCAACCCCATACTGTCATGCAGGGATACAAAAGCCGAACAGTCCTGCCAGATGGCTGCCCAGCCTCTGTTTAAAAACCTCCAAAGTTGAAGCAGATTGTGCAATGTAAACAAGTAATTGACTTTAGAATGTATATGATAGAATCAAATTGAAGTATGGGATAAGAGACGGTACATTTCTATAAATGAAGCACCAAGGCCTGCTTTTTTTGCGGGGGGGGGGGGGGAAATTCAGTGTATGGGAAATAATCTGGGAAGGTAAGAAGAAATCTCTATAGCTCCATCCTAGACCCTGGAGACCAAGGTTCAAACCTCTACAAGTCATACTCTCTCAGCCTCAGAGGAAGGCAAAGGCAACCCCCTTCTGAACAAATCTTGCCAAGAAAACCCCATGAGAGGTTTGCCTTAGGGTAGGGTGACCAGAGGTCCTCCTTTTCCAGGACATGTCCTACATCTCAACCTTCTGTCCAGGCGGAATTCCAAAATGCCCTCCATTTTGAGCATGACTAAGAAGCATGAATTTATATTTATGTTAGTGTTTTGAGCTTTTATTTTGCAATGACCTACAGTTTCCTCGAATGTCCCCCATTTTACGGTGCCTTGTCCTCCTTTGCCATTATGGCATCTGGTCGCCCACTTTTAGGGTCACCATAAGTCAGAAGTGACATGAAGGCACACCCCAACAACAACCACAACCACAAGAACAACTTAGTTGGGGAATAAGGTTCAGGACCATGGATAGTTCCCACAAATGTGTCTCTTAGAAAAAGGAGTAGCTGTTATAAATCTGACATGGATTCAGCAATCCAAAGAAACGTAGATAGCGACTGCCTCCGTCTAAGCAGAAGGAGGTTCAACCTCTAGTGCTGGATTGCACCTCCTTTGCAAGCAACCAGAGAGTGAGTTGCAACTACTATGCTCAAATAATCTACGGAGCCAGTCAGGTCACTGCATGTAATAATCACTGCTTCTGTTTTATTTTATGCTTAATCCAGACAAGATAGAGGTGCTCCCGATTAGTCAGAAGACAGATCTGGGAATAGGGATTCAGACTGGGTTAGGTGGGGTTGCACTCTCCCTCTTTGCACTTTGGGGTTGCTCCTGGGTTCAGCCTTGAGCCTGGAAACCCGGGTTTTGGCAGCGGAGAGGAGTGCATTTGCACGCTTATCAAACCAGTGGACCTAGATTCCTGGAGAAGTCGGATCTGGCCATGCGAACACATGTCTTGATTATATCTCCTTTGGATTAGCGGAGTGCCTTTGGAAAGTGCTCAGAAACTTCCGTTGGTCCAAAGAGCTGCAGCCAGATTGCTAACAGGCTACAGGGAACACACAACTCCTTTGTTGCAATAAGGCTATTTTTTTAAAATAAATTTTTATTAATTAACAAAACTTTTAAAACAAACAAACAAACAATCGTATACATACAAACAAACATGACTTACTAACGTAACTAATTGACTAACATAAAACTTAAAACATAACAAGACATACAAAGACTACCTAAAATTCTTCCACAGTACTACAGTTGTTCATCTACCTTAAATAATTATCCCTGATCATATAAACTATTATAAATTCACATCACAGACTATATATTATGAATATCGTTCGGAGCTTAGATTGTCTATAGGAACATTCATTCCAGAACAATAAGGCTATGAAGACTTATGCAGCTGGTTTCTTCTGTGCTGCTTTAGATGTGAGTCCCATTTTTGGGAGGAAGGTGGGATATCAATAGATATAATAATAATAATAATAATAATAATAATAATGATGATGATGATGATGATGGGGCTGTGAGCCCATGTGGCATAGTGGGTTTTTTTTTAAATTGTATTAATACATACAACTACTTACATATATTTACATATAGTTAAACTAGCGCACTATACGTTCTTGTGCCTAAATAATATCTATCATAATCCCTCTTCATCCCTCACTGCCTACATACATGTACAATTTTTTCTTTCCTATTTTTCCTGTCTTTTCTTATCTTATTTCAATCATACTTACATTCATTCCATAGCTTCCTCCCTCCAATATAAATTATAATATTATTGGTTTGAGTGTTGGACTATGACTGGAGACCAGGGTTCGCTTCCCCACTCAGTCATGAAACCCCCTGGGTGACCTTGGGCAAGTCACACACTCTCGGCCTCAGGGGAGGATCAAGGGCAAACCCCCTCTGAACAAATCTTGCCAAGAAAATCCCAGGATAGGTTCGCCTTAGGGTTGCCATGAGTCAGAAACGACTTGAAGGCACACAACAACAACAACAAGATCTGCAGACTCCATCATTGCATTGCACAGCTGGAGCTCTTCCCAACTGCTAGACAGGAGCTGACAAGGGCCACCCCCAGACAGCTGCCTTTCTGGACTCTGCCAGCTCCCAGGAAACACATTTCACACCTGGGCTGTCAGGATCTGGTCGCGGGGGGTGGGATGAAGCTTGTCCCAGTCCTGTGGGAAGCTCCATCTCTATGATTCTATGATTCTATCTGCAAAAAGCATAGACTGTCATCTTCTTCTTTTATCAGAGTGTAGGCACTGTCCTAGAATCATAGAATCATAGAATCATAAGAGTTGGAAGAGACCACAAGGGCCATCCAGTCCAACCCCCTTCTGCCATGCAGGAACTCCCAATCAAAACACCCCCAACAGATGGCCATCCAGCCTCTGCTTAAAGACCTCCAAGGAAGGAGACTCCACCAAAATCTCCATTGAGGGAGTGCGTTCCACTGTCGAACCGCCCTCACTGTCAGGAAGTTCTTCCTAATGTTGAGGTGGAATCTCCTTTCCTATAGCTTGCATCCATTGTTCCGGGTCCTAGTTTCTGGAGCAGCAGAAAACAAGCTTGTTCCCTCCTCAATATGACATCCCCTCAAATATTTAAACATGGCTATCATATCACCTCTCAGCCTTCTCTTCTCCAGTTCCCTAAATCGTTCCTCATAGGGCTTCATGGTTTCCAGCCCCTTCACCATTTTGGTCACCCTCATTTGGACACGCTCCAGTTTCTCCACATCCTTTTTGAATTGTGGTGCCCAGAACTGGACACAGGATTATTCCAGGTGAGGCCGGACCAAAGCAGAATAGAGTGGCACTATTACTTCTCTTGATCTAGATACTATACTTCTACTGATGCAGCCTAAAATTGCATTGGCCTTTTTAGCTGCTGCATCGCACTGTTGACTCATGTTCAACTTATGATCCACCTGGACTCCTAGATCCCTTTCACACGTAGTCTCATTCAGCCAAGTGTCCCCCATCGTATATCTGTACTTTTCGTTTTTCCGCCCTAAGTGCAGTACCTTACATTTCTCCGTGTTGAATTTCATTTTGTTAGCTTTGGCCCAGCTTTCTAGTCTGTTCAAGTCATTTTGAATTTTGATCCCGTCTTCTGGGGTATTAGCTACTCCTCCTAATTTGGTGTTGTCTGCAAATTTGATAACTATGCATCCAATACTGTCATCCAAGTCATTGATAAAGACTTGTCCTGATTCAAGCACAATTGCATCCTGTCTCTGGTGCTCCATGGAGGCTTCAGGCTGTGCAGCACTGATGAGGCTGGAGTCCAGAAATGGGTCTCTTCTCAGAGATGGGGTCCTTCCTGAAGGACATCCAAGGGCCAGAGACCAAAAGTGGAACAAAGCAGCAAGGGCAGGCAACACACAACCCTTGAGAGCTGGGAAGCAGACCCTTCTGAGATCCTTGAAGAGGTGGAGCATGATTTTACGCTCAAGGGGTTAAGCGGCAGTTGTGCAATGGAGCTTCATTAGTGAATGGAGGCATTGCACAAACAAATGCATGAGCACATCTGCACGTGTGATGCACAGTGCACAATGTGTCTTATTGTGAAATACAGTGTGCATGCACACCCATGCATAACAGCATGCAATGTGCACAATGGCACCACATTGAATCATAAGATCTTCTTAGAGCTGGAAGGGACCCCAGGGGGCATCTTGCTCTGCCATGCAGGAATACACAGTTACAGCCCTCCTGAAAGATGGAAATCCAACTTCTGCTTCAAAGACTGCCAAAGTTGTAGAGTCTGCCACCCTCCGAGGCAGACCATTGTTGAACAGCTCTTACAGTCAAGAGGCCCTGCCTAAAGTTTAGATGGAATCCAATTTTTCTTTTTTGCAATCTTCAGTTGAATAAAATTATTCTGTAGGAGAATTTATGCACACCTAAGGCAGGAGTAGGATTTTGGCCGCTGTTCTCTCAATCGTGTCCCCAGAACTGAGGCTTTTTAAAGGTTAATATCTTCAGGTACACCTTGAATAGTTCATCCACAGAAGGAGAGCTCTCCTTGTAAGTGGCCCTGGCTACTTAGATGCAATGCTGGACTGCAGCTTTCTTCATCTCCAGACAGCATGACCAATGGTAGGCTTGCCATATTCCATACTTTTTAGTCCCTTCAATTTGGGATTTTCCAGGTTTTCCAGGACAAATGGCAACCATGGCAGTAGGCATGATGGGAATCGTAGCCCAAGACATCTGGAGGGAATGGAAGTTGGGGAAGGCTGAGTTGAGAGTAGTCTTGGTGCCTCCCTAGATCCTGGGAGATCTGCCCATGAACCATCATGGAAAGGGTTTTATTGCCACATGCATATTGCATGGCAAACGTTCACATCCCTTCTCTGAATAGGTTTGGAGCCACCCAGTCCACACATCAGGGTGACATCAGGGTGATAGCTGTAAAGATGTGGATATAAATAAGATGATGATGATGATGATGATGATGATGATGATGATGTGGTTTAACCGGTCAATGTTGCTCTGGGGTCGGGGAGACCAGCCGCTCATGGCCAACCTGTGACCCTTGCAGCAAAGCCTTCTGCTGTCCAGAAGTCTGCTATTGGGTTGGGGTTTTTTGCATTTTAATGCTTTGTATTGTTTTAAAATTGTACTGTTTTAAATTTTAAAACCTTGAGTCCCTATACCATGAGAAAGGTGGGATCATCATCATCATCATCATCATCACTAGAAGCATGACCTGATCCCTCTTTCCTCTTCTCTTTAAATTTATTTATTTATTTGGTGTATTTATACCCCACTCTTCAGCCACAAAGGCTCTTTGCTTTGTGCCCATTCCCATGCCAGGCGATTCCCGATGCAGGCAGGCAAAGAGCTCATGTCACACATCTTGAGCTGAAACGCCAGCTCTCTCCTTGCCCTTCTTTTCACTTTAAAGTACATTTCTGCAAATTGCCCAAAGCCCTCTTTTTGGTTCTTGGCTGCCTTTTGCACCCCTAGGCATTTGCCAGTGCTGCAGTCAAATGCCTTCCTTCCTTCCTTCCTTCCTTCCTTCCTTCCTTCCTTCCTTCCTTTCCTTCCTTCCTTCTCTCCCTCCCTCCTTCCTTCTACCTGGGGCCAGGTGAATACCTGGACTGAATCTCTCTTGCCCGCCCTTTGCCCTCTTGTGTTTCTTGCAAACCCAGACAGCAAAGCAAGGCGCCCGCCTGGCCTCTCTTTCTGGCTGCCCATAGCTGGCTTGGCTCCCTCACCCTTCAGGAGGCTCTTTCTGCTGCAGTACAACACACAGCCTCTTTCCTCTTTCCTCTTTCCTCCTCCTCCTCTGCCTCTTAACTTTCCCTTCAGGCAAACACCTTCAATTATTCATGCCTCCCTTGCAGGCAGTCTGTGCATGCCAGGCAATGCCACGCCTGCCCACGCAACCGCCTTTCCTCCCAGCGAGAAACTTCCTCCTCAAGCCAGGCACTGGGCAGACAGAGGGCTTGGCTAAACAATACACAAAAGGAAAGGAAGGAAAAACACGGTGGCTCTCCATTGCTCCGCTGGCAAAGAAAGAACCGCAGCTAATGTGCTTAGTTAGGGGTTGGACAATTGAAGCCGCACCACCCAGGAGGACCACGGTTGGCACGCACACCCCAGACCCCCACAGGCCCTCTCCTTTTCCTTCGTCCACTGAGGATTCCCCTGTCCTGTTCTCTTCAGGTGGAAACATTTTGCATTCACCTGGTTTCCTCCAGAGTTTCCAGCAGGGAACTCTCCATCCAGCCCAGTTTTCCTGCAATGGCTTCTGGCTGCTCTGCTTTCCCTGCAATGAGCCACCATCACCTCTTAACCCTGACGATAGAATCATAGAGCTGGAAGAGACCCCAAGGATCATCTAGTCCAACCCCATTCTGCCATGCAGGAACTCACAATCAAAGCATTCCTGTGACAGATGGCCATCCAGCCTCTGTTTAAAGACCTCCAAAGAAGGAGAGTCCACCACAGTCTCCGAGGGAGTATCTTCTACTGTCAAACAGCTGTTACCTTCAGGACATTCTTCCTAATATTGAAGTGGAATCTCTTTTCCTGGAGCTTGAATCCATTGAGACTCCTTGTCCTATTCTCTGGAGCAGCAGAAAAAAAGCTTGATCCATCTTCAATATGACATCCTTTCAATTACTTAAACAGGGCTATCATGTCACCTCTCAACCTTCTCTTCTCCAGGCTAAACATCCCCAGCTCCCTAAGTCGTTTCTCATAGGGCTTGGTTTCCAGACCCTTCACTATTTCAGTTGGCCTCCTCTGGACACTCTCCAGTTTCTCATCATCCTTTTTGAATTGTGGTGCCCAAAACTGGACACAGGATTATTCCAGGTGTGGCCTGACCAAAGCAGAATAGAGTGGGACTACGAATTCCCTTGATCTAGACACAATATTTCTATTGATGCAGCCTAGACGTGCATTGGCCTTTTTAGCCGCTGCATCACACTGTTGACTCATGTTCAACTCACCTAGGTCTCCTACATACCTTTCACATGTAGTCCTGTTAAGCCAGGTGTTCCCCAATCTATATCTATGCATCTCATTTTTTCTTCCTTACATTTCTCTGTGCTGAAATGCATTTTGCTAGCTTTGGCCCAGCTTTCTAATCTATTCTGGTCATTTTGAATTTTCATCCTGTTTTCTGGGGGTATTAGCCATTCCTCCTAATTTGGTGTCATCTGCCAATTTGAGAAGCATGCCCAGGTTTCAAACCAGAATGCACACTGCTCAGTGTAGCTCTTGTATCTGGTTTCAAGTTGGAAGGAATGCAAAAAGAAAAGAGAAACCAGTTGAAGTACCTCTTGTGGAAACGGCCTCCATCTCACAGCATCTTTTTAAATAGCCCTTCTCTCTCTGGAAAACCTGGCGTCTGCGGCGGCAGCAATTGTGCACGCGTGTGTTTTTCTCAGCGGGTGAAAGAATGAGAGGAAAGTGAGATTTTGATTCCTTCTGCAACATTCCCCTTATGCCAGCGATTGCTAGGAAAGAGAGAAATACGCTTCTTTTTCCAATGGGGAGACGCAGTCACTGGCCGCTTCCTTTGCTTATTAAAATAGAGGGTTCTAAGTTGCCTTTCAGGACTTAAAACCTCTTACAAGTTGATAACAATAAATAAAAGGTAATGATGCAATCAGAGAAATATAAATTTATCATCTTTAAAACGTGTTCCCAGGCCGCTCTGAAATGAACATAGCACAGCAATTGGCCCCATGCAGACTAAGGTTGACAGACCTCAGGGCCTGGCCTTGAGTCTCCGGTTTTCATGGGTCATCTCCAGGTAGGAGACGAGGCTGCAAATTCTCCAGTTTTTTTGTTGGTCTCATCTCCAAGCAAGAGGAAAAGGCAGTGTGCTAATCTCCAGATTAGCTATTAAAACACCATCCTGATGCAATTTGCAAGGCTCCATCGATTCGTTGCTGCAGCTTATAAAGACTGAAGACATGCGGTGTCAATGCATTTACTTATTTAGCTTCCCCTGTTGGAGTCCCAGGACTCACCCTCTGCTCTTCTCTGCTCTGAATGTTCTTTCTGGCTAGATGCAAGTGAGCTAGATTAAATGTTCATCATGTCTAAGTACAGTGGCCCCTTGGTATCCACTGGAGTTTGGTTCCAGGACCCCACGTGGATACCAAAATCCATGGATGCTCACGTTCCATTAAATACAGTGGCAGAATAAAATGGTGTTGGCTTTTCAGAATATATATATTCTGCATGGTGGGGTGTGAGCTCCTGTCACTAGCCACAGCTTCTGCCAGCCTAGCAGTTTGAAAGCATGCAAATGCAAGGAGATAAATAGGTACCACGTCTCCGTGGGAAGGCAAGCAGCGTTCTGTGCGATCATGCTGGCCACAGGACCACCAGAGCCATCCTTGGACAACACTGGCCCTTTGGCTTCGTAATGGAGATGAGCACTGCCCACTACGGTCAAACACAACTTGACAACCTTGTCAACAGGGAATATAATATTTTCAATCCATGGATAACAAATTCATGGATACCAAGGGCTGACTATAGATGAGAAGGAATAATGCTCTCATTTCATCTTTATAGAATCATAGAATAATAGAGTTGGAAGGGATCCCAAGGTGCATTCACCTGATTTCCTCCGGAGTTTCCAGCAGGGAACTCTCTAACCAGCCCAGTTTTCCTGCAATGGCTTCTGGCTGCTCTGCTTTCCCTGAAATGTGCCACCATTAACTCTTAACCCTGATCATAGAATCATAGAGCTGGAAGAGACCCCAAGGACCATCCAGTCCAACCTCATTCTGCCATGCAGGAACTCACAATCAAAGCATTCCTGCGACAGATGGCCATCCAGCCTCTGTTTAAAGACAGCCTCCAAAGAAGGAGACTCCACCACCCTCCAAGGCATTATACTGTCAAGGCATTTCACTGTCTAAGGTATTTCACTGTCGAACAGCTCTTGCTGTCAAGATGTTCCTCCTAATGCTTAGGTAGAATCTCTTTTCCTGCCATTTGCATCCATTGTTCTGAGTCCTATTCTCTGGAGCAGCAGAAAACAAGCTTGCCCCGTCCTCAGTTACCCCTTTGAATACTTTCCATCCCTTCCAACTCCTTGATTCTGTGGAATTAGAAACTTTGGGTGAGTCAGAAAGTGACTGGGAGTGAAGGGAAGCCAAGCGCTGGGCTGTTCGACAGTGGAGCTTACTCACTCGGAGGGCAATGTAAAATGTTTGGAATGGCATTCTAAATAGTGGCCACCATAATGGTGAAGCTTCCTCACCTCCCGTAAAGTTATTTTTCCTAGCTAGATTTTTTAAAATATATACAAGCATATGTTGAAACTTTAAAAAAAAATTCTTTCTGCATTAGGGCTTCCAGTTCAGGATTGTCACAAGCTCTGAAGTTTCTGGGTCAAAACCTGAGAGTCAGAGATAATCCCTGGTGATGTCATAAATTGTTATACATCAAGTGCCATTAAGCAACATGAAGGAACGACTTGGGAACTGGAGATGTTTAGCCTGGAGAAGAGACAGTTAAGAGGGGATATGATAGCCCTCTTTAAATATATGAAAGGGTGTCATATTGAGGAGGGAACAAGCTTGTTTTCTGTTGCTCCAGAGAATAGGACCCAGAGCAATGAATCATAGAATCATAGAGTTGGAAGATACCCCAACGGTCATCCAGTCCAACCCCATTCTGCCATGCAGGAACTCTCAATCAAAGCATCCCCGACAGATGGCCATCCAGACTCTGTTTAAAGACCTTCAAAGAAGAAGACTCCACCACAATCTCCGAGGGAGTGTGTTCCACTGCCAAACAGCTCTTATGGTCAGGAAGTCTTCCCAATGTTGAGGCTGAATCTCTTTTCTTATAGCTTGCATCCATTGTTCCGAGTTCTATTCTCTGGAGCAGCAGAAAACAAGCTCGCTAGAAGTTAGAAGACAACAACAAAAAGGGAAGAACAAGAGATCTATTTCACAAGATCCGGGAAATCAAAGGAAAATTCAAACCAAGGACTGGGACGCTTATGACAATAAAAATAACTTAATTCAAGACCAGGAAGGAATAAAAAGACTCCGAAGATGCCAGCCACAGATGCTGGCAAAACATCAGAAAGAAATTCTTCTAGAACATGGCCACACAGCCCGAAAAACCCATAAAAACCTATGGATGCCGGCCATGAAAGCCTACGACTTCACATTGAATAAAAAGACGTTGGATGCGATACACAGAAGAATTATACAAAAGAGATGACAAAATGAAGGGCATATGGACCAAAGAGCTATATGAAGAAGAACCCCAAATTCTAAAAAGTGAGGTGGAAACTGCAATAAGAGAAATAGCGAAAAGCAAATCACCAGGAACAGATGATATTCCAATTAAACTGTGGCAATCCACATTGACAGAGTCAACTCTAGGGCTAACCAACATATGTCAACAGATATGGAAAACAAAACGATGGCCAACAGATTGGAAGCGATCAATATACATCCCCATCCACAAAAAGGGAGGCACACAAGACTGCAGCAATGGATGCAAGCCACAGTAAAAGAGATTCCACCTAAACATTAGGAAGAACTTCCTAAGGGTAAGATGTTGCTGCCCTTGATGGTTGGTGGAGTCTCCTTCTTTGGAGATTTTTAAACAAAGGCTGGATGGCCATCTATCACAAGGAAGGGCTTTGACAATGTCTTCCTGCATGGCAGAAGTGGGTTGGATTGGATGGCTCTTGGGGTCTCTTCCAACTCTAGGATTCTATGGTTCTAATATGAAATCTCCCCTCCTTAGCTTAAGCCCATGACCCCCCCTCCATTGCCTCTTTGCCCTCAAGTTATGCCTTGGGATTGTCTCCCCCCCCCCTTTTAGTTTGTGTGACTATCTTTTCCTTTGCAGCAGTTAGCCTGATTTATTTGGGCTTTTGAGGCACATCTGGCAGTAAATGGACCAGAACTCCTTTCCATCCTTTTAAAGAAGGATTTACCAGGATGTCTACTTTTGCCTTGGGTCTGATAGTCATTGCAACAACACCTGAACCTGTTCAGCGACAGCAATTCTTGGAGGAGAAGGCACAGAGCGATGGGTAGAGAGGGAAGCATGCCCTTCTGGGCTGATGTTTGCCAGGTGTGTCCCATGGCCAGGTTATAAATGGTGCCACTGGAGAAGTGGCAGAAGGGGGGAATCATAGAATCACCAAGAAGGGCCATCCAGTCCAACCCCCTTCTGCCATGCAGGAACTCCCAATCAAAGCATCCCTGACAGATGGCCATCCAGCCTCTGTTTAAAGACCTCCAAGGAAGGAGACTCCACCAAAATCTCCATTGAGGGAGTGTGTTCCACTGTCGAACCGCCCTTACTGTCAGGAAGTTCCTCCTAATGTTGAGGTGGAATCTCTTTTCCTGGAGCTTGCACCCATTGTTCCATATTTCTTATTCTCTGGAGCAGCAGAAAACAAGCTTGTTCCCTCCTCGATATGACATCCCTTCCAATACTTAAACAGGGATATCATATCACCTCTCAGCCTTCTCTTCTCCAGGCTAAACATCCCCAGTTCCCTAAGTCGTTCCTCATAGGGCTTGGTTTCCAGACCCTTCACCATTTTAGTTGCCCTCCTTTGGACACGCTCCAGTTTGTCCACATCCTTTTTGAATTGTGGTGCCCAGAACTGGACACAGTATTCCAGGTGAGGCCTGACCAAAGCAGAAGAGAGTGGCACTATTACTTCTCTTGATCTAGACGCTATACTTCTCTTGATGCAGCCTAAAATTGCATTGGCCTTTTTAGCTGCTGTATCTCACTGTTGATTCATGCCGTTGACTATTTAGGATTCAGCATAGATGGATATCTCTGAAATAACTTGTCTTAGGCCTTCTCTCAAAAGGTGGCAGACTCTGTCTACTTCAATGTGGAGTTTTTTATTGGCTAGTCAGGAGTACTTTAATTGTGTATTTCTGCAGCGCAGAGGGTTGGAGGTGCCTTCGGATGTGTGGGTCTTTGCCTTCTCTTGGTCATTTCCACCTCCCCTGCCATTCCCCAAGGCTTGACCCTTGCTAAATCTTTCCTGGACATCTTGAGCCACAACCACCAAGCCACACATAGCCACAATGAACTCAGTAAACCTGGATTTACCATTGGGCTAGCAGGCCCCAGCACAGCTATGATGGTGGGCTACTGGTTTTCTATGGTGGCCATCCACTTTGGATGAAGTTGCATCAGCCAGAAAGCACCTGGCCCTTCCTGGCCACTTGTGGTTAGGACACAGCTAGCTATCCTCTCCTTGTCTTCCCTTCCCCTTGCTTGGCATCTCTTGAGAAATCCCAGAAGTTCGGGTCATGTTTCCTGGTCACTTTCCTCTCTCCCAGAGGACACAAAGAGGGCATTGCTTTCCTCGTCCACATGCACCAATGCATCCTCATGGGTCACCCTCCCTTCTCCTTCTGGTTGGTGCTGTTGGAGAATTAGGAGCGTGTTCTGGTTTCAAGGTTAATTCAAATTCCTTGGCAAGGTGAGCAGCGCTAGTCCTGATGGCAATCTCTGAACTGGCTCGCCTTTTGTGTGTGTGTCTTTAATTTACAGAGCAAATTTGAGATAATTCTGCCACTAATATGACAATAAATAGGGTCAGGGGGAAGTATTCTTCTCTGCCCACTTAGAAAACAATTGCCATCCCTTGGCACTCGGTGGCACGTTTGCTGTTGCCGCCAAGGCCAGCACTTTCATCTGGAAAAGGGCAATTGCATAATTACTGGAAGGAATCAGCTCATCGCCTGATACAGCCTCTCCAGTTTGAACAAAGCCAGAACAAAAGAGGACAGATGGCTTGCCGGAGGGGAGGGCTGGCGTCTCCGCTGCCTGTCGGGTACCAACTGCAGGCGGAAGATGCTTCTGGATGCAAAGGGGAGGATTATGGCCGCTCAGGCCAAGGAGAGAGAGCATGGGCCAGACCAGGTAAAGAGAAGATGGCTTGCACCAAGAGTGGCCCATGTCACACCAAGGAGGTGGTGCACCATATTGAGGGTCGGCATACTAAGTCACCTGTGATGGCGACCCCATAAATTTCATAGCATTTTCTTAGGCAAGGAATACTCGGAGGTGCTTTGCCTTTCCCTTCCTCTGAAGTACACCCTACAGCACCTGGGATTCCCCAGCATTCTCCGTTCCAGATACTAACCAGGCCTGACTCTCCTTAGCTTCCAAGATCAGATGGGATCTAGTGCCTTCAGGGTATTTATGCAATATCCTGTCTCACTAGGAATAAGCCCTACATTTGAGTAGAACTGGGCTGCACTGTATATCTGAATTGTTCATTTGTATACATCTCTGTTCCTTGGAGGTTTTTAAACAGAGGCTGGATGGCAGTCACAGGGAGTGCTTTGATGGTGTGTATTCCTGCATGGCAGAAAGGGGGTTCAGCTGGATGGCCTTTGTGGTCTCTTCCATGATTCTGTCTCCTGGCTTCAAGCCCTTGTAGGGTCTCCAGAGAAGAAGGATCGGGGCGGAAAAGACAAGAGACTGCAAGTTCCTGCTGCTGCTCCCACTAGGCCAACTGGCCCAGGAGGGCAAAGGAACTGGCTTGAGATAAAGGCCCCTTGCCCTTGTCCCCACCAAAATGGCACATTTGGCCCAACCTGGACAGATCATGTCCCAGTTCTGCTTGCTTTTGTATTGTTGCTGTTTGATGTTAGAGTGCAATGCCTTGGAGGATGGTGGAGTCTCCAAACAGAGGCAGGATGGCCATTTCTCCCAGGGAGGGCTTGGATAGGGTCGTCCTGCATGGAAGAAGGGGGTTGGGTTGGGTTGGATGGCCTTTGGAGTCTCTCCCAACTCTAGGATTCTGGGATTTGATCAAGAGAAGGTGACATGATAGGCATGTTGAAATATTTGAAGGGATGTCATACTGAGGATGGAGCAAGCTTGTTTTCTACTACTCCAGAGCAATGGACACGGGCAACAGATAATAATAATAATAATAATAATAATAATAATAATAATTTTTATTTATATCCAGCCCCTCTGCTGGGCAATCGGAGCGGCAAACAAGATTAAAAAGAACAAAGTTAAAACAATTCCATCTCACTCTCAATCCCTAACCCACCCACCCCATAAAATCAAATTAAACTGTATTAGAAATAAAATAAAAATAACCAGCAGTAATTTAAAACCATTAAACAAACAAACAATGGAGGATGGGAACAAAGGAACAATCAATCTCAAATTGGTTGGGAAAGTTATTCTGGGAAAGTTAATCTGTTCACATTTTCTTGAGCTTCATTATCTCAATATTGGCAAATAATTGGAAATATTCTTATTTCTCAAGTAAGGATCATACATGAAATATCAGCAAGCTACAGGAAAAGAGATTCCACTTCAACATTAGGATACCTTTCTGACAGTAAAAGTTGTTTAACAATACGATGCCTTGGAGAGTGGTAGAGTCCCCTTCTTTGGAGGCTGCTTTTAAATGGAGACTGGATGGCCATCTGTCCCAGGGAGGGCTTTGACAATGTCTTCCTGCATGTCAGAAGGGGGTTGGACTGGATGGTCCCTTGGGGTCTCTTCCATCTCTATGATCCTATAATAGCCATGTTTAAATATTTGAATGGGTGTCATATTGAGGATGGAGCAAGCTTGTTTTCTGCTCTCCAGAGAATAGGAGATGTAGTAATGGATGCAAACTATTTTAAAGGAGATTCCACCTAAACATTCAGAAGAACTTCCTTACAGTAAGAGCTATTCAACAATGGAATACATTGCCTCTGAAGGTGGTGGGATCTCTGGGGTTTTTTTGAAAGTTTTTAGACAGGCTGGTTGGCCATATCTCACAGGAATCATCTTGGATTATGTCTTCCTGCATGGCAGAATGAGGGTGGACTGGATGGCCCTTGGGGTCTCTTCCAACTCTGTGGTTCTGTGATTCTTCCAAAAGAAGCAGGTGGAAGCCAACCTGGCTGGCAAAAGGAGTCTCCTAGTGGGCTGACTTCCCTTGGACATCTTGTTTGGTGCTTGCCTGCTGATTTGGCCAGGTCTCTTTGTTGGGGAAGGGAAAGGAGAAACCTGTCATATTGTCGGAGTAAAACAAAGCTGGCAATTTAGTCTCTCTGAGCACCTTGACTCTCCGAACCATCATAAAAACCATGAATGATGATGCAGGGCTTTATGGAAAGCAAAGCATAAGCCATACACAATCACCCCCCCCCCCCCAATAACAGTCATCAAAAGCGCTGGAGGAACAGAAACATTAGAATCGTATTGATAGCCAGGCCCAAAGGTCTCCGTTGCACTCTGCACCATCTCCCCCCATCCTGCTACCTAAAGGCCTGCAGTCTAAAACCTCTCTTGCTGTGGCTCTTGGGAGTTTGGGGGCTGCCTCCTTTCTGCTGGGTAGAAGAATAGACAATCATAGCGTTGTAAGAGAACTCAAGGGCCATCCAGTCCAACCTCCTTCTGCCATGCAGGAGGACACAATCTAAGCACCCCTGACAAAGCCTCCCTTTAAAGACCTCCAAAGAAGGAGACTCCACTACATTCCCAGGGAGGGTCTTCCACTGTCGAACAGCTCTTACACCCAGGAAGTTCTTCCTAATGTTTAGGAGGAATCTCTTTTCTGGTAGCTTGCATCCATTGCTCCAGGTCTTATTCTCTGGAGCAGCAGAAAACAAGCTCGCTCCATCTTCAGTATCACAACCCTTCAAGGGCACACCGACTTTCTCCCAACCCATGCCCATGTCAGAAGAGCAGCATTCAGACAATCCAAGAAGTAGGGTCCCAACTGAACAGGAGAAGAATGTCCCTTGTGGTCTCTTCCAACTCTAGGATTCTATGATTCTAAGCTCCAAATGTCCCCAGATCCTGTGTTGCATTCTGGGCACCTCATTTTAGAAAGGATGTAGGCAAGTTGGAGAAGGGCAACAAGAACCATAGAATCATAGAGTTGGAAGATACATCCGAGGACCATCCAGTCCAACCCCATTCGACCATGCAGGAGCTCACAATCAAAGCACCCCCAACAGATGGCCATCCGGTCTCTGTTTGAAAACCTCCAAAGAAGGAGACTCCATCAAAATCTCCGAGGAAGGAGTGTGTTCCACAGCTGAACAGCTCTTACCATAACAAAGTTCTTCCTAATGTTTAGGTGGAATCTCTTTTCCTGTAGCTTGCATTCATTGCTCTGAGTCCCAGTCTCTGGAGCAGCAGAAAACAAGCTTGCTCCATCCACAATATGGCATGCCTTCAGATACTTAAACAGGGCTATCATATCCCCTCTTAACTATCTCTTCTTCAGGCTAAACTACCCAGTTCCCCAAGTTGCTCCTCATAAGGCATGGTTTCCAGACCCTTCACCATTTTGGCCATCCACCTCTGGACATACCCTCCCCGGACAGGATGATATGAGGGATGGAGAACAAAACATATGAGGAGAGGTTGAAGGAACTGGACATGTTCTGCCTGGTGAAGAGAAGACAGAGAAGCAACATGGTGGCCCTGTTTAAATCCCTCAAGGGCTAGCAGAGAGAGGGGAGGGCAGGCTTGATTTCTGCTGTCCCAGAGGGTAGGACCAGGTCTAATGGTTTTAAGTTAAATTTCAGTTGAACGTGAGAAGGAACATCTGGACAGTAAGAATGGTTTGGCAATGGAACCAATGCTGAGAGAGGTGGTGGGGTCTCCCTCTCTGGACATCTTCCAAACGAGGCTAGACAGCGACCTACTGGGGATGCTCTAGATGGAGATCCTGAGTTGAGCAAGCAATGGTCCATGATGATCCATGAGGCCCCTTCCAATTCTATGATTCTATTATTATTGTTGTGTGTCTCCAAGACATTTTTTGACTTATAGAGACCCTTTCATAGGGTTTTCTTGGCAAGTTTCTTCACAAGGGGGTTGCCATTGCTATCCTCTGAGGCTGAGAGACTGTGCCTTGGTCACCCAGTGGGCTTTTATGTTCACATCCTGACCTCCAGAGTTGTAGTCCAACACTAAAACACCACGCTGGCTCTTATGACTCTATGACCCTAGATCCTCCCCACAAAGAGTCTAGCCCAGCGCAGGGCAGTTGCTTGGTCTGAATGAGTCTCTTTGGAGGAAGAGCTCTTGCTGCCAGCCCTCCTGATGCTCTTCTGGCTGTACCTGCAAAAGAAACACAGGCTGGCGTGGCGTGGCGTGGCGTGGCGTGGCGTGGCCTTGCGTCCAGCTTTTCCCTGCCTGTAGGCCAGTTAATTGGCTGATGTTTACAAGGAACTGGGAAGTGCTGAATGCAAGGACTTCACATGACGTCTTTCTTTGGCTGGATGTTACTAGGGAGAGGTTGCCAGGGAGAGTGTGGGTTGGTGAGCGGGACACACACACACACACACGGCTTGCCCACGTCTCACTTGGCTGCAGAACTGGACATTGAGAGTGGTTTTGGTTTATTAGTCTCCTGTTGCAGGTAACACTTTCCTTTATGCATGTGGAGGTCCTTTTTGGAGCTCTATGGGAGTCAGGGTGGTTACTGTTCACTCCCTCCTTCCCTCCACAGTGCCCAAAGATGCCACCTTTACCTTATGGGAAAGCTCCTGCATGTGCCCAACATGGCCGTGCCATGCCTCCTGGTGAGAAGGCAGGAGCTCAGAAGTCCAGCACTCAAACCACTGCACCATGCTGCCTCTCGTAGTGTTTGCTTGTCAAGGTGCTTTGCTCCTCTTGCCTTCCTCTGAAGCTGAGGGAATACAGCTTGCCCAAGGTCACCATTGGGTTTCCAACACTGAGCGGGGATTTGAACCCTTTGCTGTTCCCTTCCGAGAAATGCACCCCACGCTTTTGGGGTTGCTCTTGCCTGATGCTCAAAGTGAATGGCACCAGCAACTCAGTCACTAAAATATACAAGTCTCAAGTCGAGTCGAGTCAAGGTGTCATTTTTGCCAAGCCTGGTCCAAGTCAAGCCTTTGAAGCGACCTGGATCCAAGTCAGTTGACTTGAGTCTACATCACTGGAGCTATCCTTTCACTACAGTCGGCCCTTCATTTTCATGGGGGATCCATTCTGGACACACACACACACACACACACCCGTGAAAACGGAGATTCATAAATATTCAAGCCCCATTGGTTTGAATAGGGTGCACGTACGGGGGTACGCACCTGCGGGGGAGGCCCCATTGATTTAAATAGAGGTCACCCCTCTGTGAATATACAAAACCGTGGTCTTCAAGTCTGCGAGAACAGAGGGGCGACTGTACTGTAGATTATTTGCTTGGAATAAAGCCTTTTCCTTTAAAAGTACTCCTCCTCTTCCACCCTCCTTGCCCATGCCTTTTGCTCAGTTCCTCACAGCAAAGATAGATGCTCTCTGAAGGACCCATTCTGCTCTGCGGAAGCAGAAGGAGCGGACTTTAGAAGCACTACACCATCTTTTGGGAGTGCCTTAGCTGTGCATTCCTGCATGGCAGGGGGTTGGACTAGGTATCCCTTGTGGCCCCTTCCCGCTCTAAGATTCTATGGTTCGAAGACAGGATTGTGGCCAAACTGAGTCTACGCAGTTGCCTTTATAGTCTGGCTATTGAGTCTTGGACTGGGACAGAGGTTTTGAGGCCCCTCAACCCAGTTTAATTGCTGGACTGAGGGATTTATGCATTTAATTGGAAGAACGGGGTTTGGGGTTTTTTTTGGGGGGGAGGAAGATCTCAGAAGGAATCATTTTCTCCCATGGGGTAAGCAGGTGCCATAATACTCGGTCCCACTACAATGTATTGTGCCCAGGAGCATAGAAATCTGTCCTATTCATAATCCCCAGAAAGAATACACTGCCTATTGAACAATTTGCTTGTAATCATGAATGTCGCTGCAGAAATTTGTGGAGCTGCATTAATATAACTAAGCAGTGATGAGAAGAAGATCGCAATTTCGGGAGTTGGAAAGGAAGAGAGAGATTGAGGCGGTACAAAGGACCACTGTACAAACAACACACATACACACACGTCCGTACACGCTTTGGGATTTGGGTTGAGACAGGGCTCTTTGTGAACGGGCGCATCCCTTTCTGTGTCCGGCAAAAAAGAGGCAGAATAGCAAACTTGTTTGTGAGAAAGGGCATGGCATTAAAGAAGAGCTCTTGAGCATGTGCAGAGCTCCACTCGCCTTGCCACTGTTAGGGCAAAAGGTGGCTCTAGGATCCTGCGAGGAAAAGTGGGATATAATGCATCCCATAAAAGCACCTGCGCAGGCTGCCCTTGAGCATGTGCAGAGAGCCACTCTCATTGTAATGGTAATGGTAAAAGGCTCCTCTGGAGGAGGGTGGGCTATAAATGCACCAAAGAGGGGCCCCTGAGCATGTGCAGAGAGTCACTCACTTTGTCACAGTGTAAAAGGTTACTCTAGGATCCGTCAGGAAGGGTGGGGTATAAATGCATCACGGGGGCCCTTGAGCATGTGCGGAAAGCCACTCACACTGTAATTATAAAGGTAAAAGGCTCCTCTAGGCTCCTCTGGAGAAGAGTGGGATATAAATGGACCAAAGAGGGGCCCCTGGGCATGTGCAGAGAGCCACTCACTTTATCCAGGTTAGGTTACTCTGAGCTCTTCCAAAATAGAAGAAAAAAAGTGAGATTAAAGTCCATCAAAGAGGGGCCCCTGAGCGTTTGCAGAGAGCCACTCAGCTTGTAAATGTAAAAGCAAAAGGCTACTCTAAGCTACAAGGAAGAGTGGGATGCAGATGTGCCAGAAAGTAGTGCCTGAGCACGTGCAGAGGGCCAGCGGCCTCATAACTGCCAAACCACAGCCGGAGCCATCAGGATCCAGTGATTGGGGGCACGTCTTGGTGTCCTTTGGAGTCCCCGCTGGGTCTCATTTCCCAAATGAGCCGTGAGCAAGAAGGCAAGGAGAGAGACGCAGCACACACACAACACACACCTGAAAGGCAACCTGCAGAGCCCCACACCTTAACCAGCGCCACTAAGGAGGCCACTCTCTCAGCCCAAGGATGCCCTGCGTCGGCCACAGAGTCAAGGAGAAGCCCCCCAAGCACACTGCCGTGGCCGTGATGGAAAGAGACAATTACCGGGCCTCGCACTCGTTCCTTGATCCTCCCCAGGTAATGGCAGAGTCATTCCCAGCAAAGGCAGCACAATCCTTTTGTTAAGAAAATGGCTTTTCCTCCTCCTTTTCCTCTCCATCCGTGCTGGGCTTTGGTCAGAACAGTGGCCGGGTCACGCTAAGGGAAGTTGACAAACCTCCTCGGTTAGCTGCAAGCCGGTAATTGAGCCCTTTTGCTGGCCTTCCTCCATTATTTTCATTCTCTCACTCTGTCTCTCGATTGTGCATCTCTGTGTGAGAGCCTTTGCAAAACCGTGTTTGTAATTGCAAGACCAGAATTCATAGAATCATAGAACCTTAGAGCTGGAAGGGGCCACCAGGGACTATCCAGACCAACCCCTCTGCCATGCAGGAATACACAGCTAAAGCACTTTCAAAAGAAGGTGTAATGCTGCTAAGATATCCCCCTCCCCACAAAAACCAACCCTCATCCTTCCAATTAAATGCCTAAGTCCATAAATCAATGCATAAATAAAATAAACGCGTTGATAAATAAAATACACGCATATGTGCATAAATAAAATAGGGTCCAGCAATTAGGTTGGGTTGAGGGGTCTCAAGACTTCTGTCTCAGCCGAAGAGTCGATAGCCAGAGCATAAAGGCAACTGCATAGACTGACTTTGGCCATGATCCTGGCGTCGAATCAGAGAATCTTACAATTGGAAGGGGCCACAAAGGATATCTAGTCCAATCCCCCGCAGTGCAAAGTGGTGTAGTGCTTCTAAGGTCCCCTCCTCCTGCTTCTGCTGAGCAGAATGGGACCTTCAGAGAGCATCTATCTTAGACGCCACGATCCATTGATTTGAATCCCCCTTCCATAGCCGTGCAAAGGGACATTGCTGGGATCCCATTCGCACTTTCCACCTCTGGCTTTGCAAAGACTTACTGTTCCGTCACAAACCGAGACAAGCAAAAGGCATGTGAAAGGAGAGAAGAGGAGGAGGAGTACATTTAAAGAAAAAGGCATTAGTCTAAGTAAATAATCTGCACTAGCAACAGGATACCTCTGACATGAAGGGCCACCTTCCTTCAGACACGCTTTTGTAACACCCAAGTTCTAGAAGAGATTTATTTGGGTAGTGACTGGGGATTGGGAGTGGGATGAAAAGCCCAACACGTGCACAGGGGTTGCATCCACACTGCAGAATTAATGCAGTTTGGCACTGCTTTAACTCTCCTGGCTCAATGCTATGGAATCCTGGGATTTGTAGTTTGCTGTGGCACCAGAGCTCTCTGACTGAGAAGGATGAATATCTCACCAAACTACAAATCCTGGAATTCCACAGCATTGAGCCATAGCAGTTAAAGTGGCGTCAAACTGCATTAATTCTGCAGTGGAGATGCAGCCAGGGAAACAGGATGGAAAATTCACTCTAGCAAAAGAAAGCTTTTCTATGGCTCTTTGGTCCGACCCAGGGTGACCAGAGGTCTTAACCGCAAAGGAGGACAAAGCACTGCAAAATATAGGACATTCAAGAAAAATGTAGGGGATTACAAAATATGGTAATAGTTAAAGACTCTAATATAAATCTAAAAGCATGCTGCTTAGCCATGCTCAAAATGGTGGGCCTTTTGAAATTCCTCCTGGACAGAAGGCTGAAATGTAGGACATGTCCTGGGAAAGGAGGATATCTGGTCACCCTGGTCAGACCTCACCTTGAATCTAGATACTTGGGGGCCTGCACTCACCTGGACAGGTCAGTTGTGCATGAGAGGAGGGAGTCATAGCACCATTGAAGATGGAGCAAGCTTGTTTTCTGCTGCTCCAGAGAATAGGACACAATGGAGCAATGGATGCAAGCGCCAGGGAAAGAGATCCCACCTCAACCTCAGGAAGAAGGTTCTGACAGTAAGGGCTGTCCAACAGTGGGACACACTTCCCCAGAGAATGATGGAGTCTCCTTCTTTGGAAGTTTTTCAACAGATGGCTGGATGGCCATCTCTTGGGGCTGCTTTGATTGGGAGTTCCTGCATGGCAGAATGGGGCTGGACTGGATGGCCCTTAGGGTTTCTTTCAACTCTCTATGATTCTATGAGATAGCAAATACTTCCTTGGGTGACGACTTTGGAACCACAAACACAGCCACAATGGCCGTGTCACCAACAGGATTCCAGCCTCATTGTCCGAAGTGTACCGGAAGTATATCATGTGTGGCCTTCATGCCTTGTTCTGGAAGAGTGTGTGGTTGTTGTGGATGGCTGTGGTTCCCAATGGTTAGGTGGAATGTCTTTTCCTGTAGTCTCCGAAGCAGAGGAAAAGGTGAATTTCTGTGGAAGGTCAAAATCATAGCCAGGATGCTCCTTGCCTGGCTCAGGTTCCAGTCCTGGGGGTTTCAGATGCCCCAGAGGCATCATGAGGGGCACCTCCTTCCCGCGTGGCTTCAATCCGTCTCCCCCCGACATGCCAAGACTTTCCCTTTCCAGTAATAGATGTTGGCTCAGAGGCAGGAGATAGCAGGCGCTAAACGGTATATCTTCGGTTTATGAGAGCACCAAGCTGTCCCAGCAGGCGTTTTCAATTCTGTTTATCTCGGTTTCCCCATTGAGTTCATTTTATTTCCCCTGATTTTTGTTTCCTGGAAGATTTATTTATTCATCTTGATTCTCTCCCCCCACTTCCAGTTTATGATGAGGAGAGTGGCTATAAACCAGCGCACATGCAGAGAGACGGTGGTTTTCTCTCCCTCTTGTTTCCTTTGCATGGAAGAGAAGCCGCATCCATGTCAGTGGAAAGGGAACAAGAGGGGTGTGTGTGTGTGTGTGTGTGTGCGCGCGCAAAGGGGTCTGGCAGCCAGTGTGGGTATGTGATGGGTGGACTGGGGATACTGGTTGGGGCCTTAGAATCCTAGAATCCTAGAATCATAGAGTTGGAAGAGACCATAAGGGCCATCCAGTCCAACCCCATTCTGCCATGCAGGAACTCAAACTTCATCATGCATAAGTTCCTATATATGGACATAGAATCATAGACTCCTATAGTTGGAAGAGACTACAAGGGCCACCCAGCCCAACCCAATTCTGCCATGCAGGAAGACACAATCAAAGCACCCCCGACAAATGGCCATCCAGCCTCTGTTTTAAAAACCCAAAGAAGGAGCCTTTCCAAGGCAGCAGTATCTTCCACTGTTGAACAACTCTTATGGTCAGGAGGTTTTTCCCAATGTTTTGGTGGAATTTCTTTTCCTGTCATTTCAATCCGTTGTTCTGGGTCCTATTCTCTGGAGCAGCAGAAAACAAGCTTGCTCCATCCTCAATATGACATCCCTTCAAATACTTAAACAGGGCTATCATATCACTTCTTAAGCAGCTCTCCCCATAGGGATTCATGGTTTCCAGACCCTTCACCATTTCAGTTGCCTTCCTCTGGACACACTCCAGTTTTTTAACATCCTTTTTGAATTGTGGTGCCCAGAACTGGACACAGTGTTATTCCAGGTGAGGCCTGACCAAAGCAGAATACAATGGCACTATTACTTCCCTTGATCTAGACACTATACTTCTTTTGATACAGCCTAAAATCGCATTGGTCTTTTTAGCTGCTGCATCACACTGTTGAATCATGTTCAACTTGTGATCTACTAAGACTCCTAGATTACCTGTACTCTTGTCAAACCAGGTGTCCCCCATCCTATATCTGTCCATTTCATTTTTTCTGATTAAGTGTTACGATCCTACATTTCTCCCTGTTGAAATTAATTTTGCTAGACAATGGACATTTTTTGGTCAGGAGTAGAATGTCTGTATTCAGTCCAGGTTTGGAGAAGTGAGGTGACATGTGGTGTCATTGTGTGTGCGTGGTTGCACATAGATAATGTGTGTGTATATTGCACATGTGTGTACATGCACATTTGATTTCACATTGAGATGTGCAGCATCAGAATTAAATAATGAAGCAGTGTTGAGCAACAGCCATGTGCCTCCATGGATAAATCTCGGCTGGAATCCTGTTGGTGACTTAGGCTACTCAAGCGGTTGCACTTTCCAGGACATTATGCAAGGATGGTGTCCTGATCAGGGCAGCGCAACCAACACAGCCGTTGTGCAACAGGCAGTCATGAGGCACAGCTGCCCGTTGTGTGGTTGGTTGCAAAATCCAGTACAAAGTCAGCATAGCATAATGTTAGGGTAGGTGTGCAGACAATAGTCTTCGCTCCATAATCGCTGATCAGGCTCTGAGCATCCTCTGTTCATTGTATCCAGGAGCATTTTCTTCGAGTGCCATGTTTCCTTAGCTTTCCTCACACAAATTAGTTCAAGGGAGCTAAGATTCTGGTCCTCTTTGTTATTCTTCCAGGCTAAAGGTATCATAAACATGCTTATGTTTTTCTGTTTGTTGTTATTGTAGTAGTAGTAGTAGTAGTAGTTGTTGTTGTGTGCTTCATGTTATTTCTGACTCATGGCAACCCTAACCCTACACCGGCCCTTTTGTGAAGGGCATGGCGTCTGTTCCTACCTACATTTGTTCCATGCTCTGGCCTTTGGCTCCTCAGTTCATTGCCTTATCATGCTGTTTTTGGAGTGGTTTGCAATCGGGGAAGGAATTGTGTTTAGAGCATGCAATTTCCAGTAAGAGCCTGTGCTTTCCTGATTCTGCACAGCAAAAACCGTCTACTCTCTGCCAGCTAGAATAGGGAGCATAGTTTCCTTCAATGGCAACCCTCCCTTCCCAATTTAATGCTATGATGTGGGGCCGATGTACACAAGGTGTTGCGATGCTGTGCTGCTGTTGCTGATGTTGTGTGCCTTCAAGTTGTTCCCAACTTATGGCAACCCTATCATGGGATTATCTTGGCAACATTGGTTCAGAGGAGGTTTGCCATTGCTTTCTTCTGAGGCTGAGAGAGTGTGATGTGCCCAAAGTTTCCCAGTGGGTTTCATGGCCAAGCTGGGAATCAAACCCTGGGCTCCAGATTAATGGTCCAAGACTCAAACCACTATGCCCCACTGGCTCATATGTTCTCCTGCCGCTGGACATTTGTGTGTGATGTTGAACAGCTGCATGCTCTGTCTTTGTCATCTTGGTCCAGTGGTTCAACACAAGGGTTGCATTGCACAATCAATGTGTAACTCCGATTTAGACAGCATGACTCCAGTGTAGGCTTGTGCGTGACTACCAACATAGAATCATATAATCATAGAGTTGGAAGAGACCACAAGGGCCATCCAGTCCAACCCCCTGCCATGCAGGAACTCCCAATCAAAGCATCCCCGACAGATGGCCATCCAGCCTCTGCTTAAAGAACATTATTATTTGGAGATTTTGTTACTTGCTGCTCCATTACTAGTAGTCAAATTGATATGCTGTCTTTCCAGATATTCCATGCGGCATAAAATATTACAACCATCATCAATCTGCAACCAGTTGCAACGCTCCAAAGTTTAAAGCAAAGCTTGGAAGCAATGAGTTATAAGTAAAAATTTGTTGTTGTTGTTGTTGTTGTTGTGTTCCTTCAAGTCATTTCCAACTTACGGTGACCTATCATAGGATTTTCTTGGCAAGATTAGTTCAGAGGCAGTTTGCCATTGCCTTCCTTTGAGGCTGAGATAATGCGACTTGCCCAAGGTCACACACTGGACTGGGCATGGAGGGCTATTCTCTTGCCCTTGCATTCCATAACAGGGGTGTGTGATTCAGGATGCATCTGCACTCCAGAAACAATCCAGTTTGACACCACTTTAACTGCCATGGCTCAATGCATGGGATTTGTTGTGGCACCAGAGCTCTCTGACAGAGAAGACTACAAAAGAGAAGATCTTACAAAACTACAAACTCCAGAATCCCATAGCATTGAACCAGGGCAGTTAAAGCAGTGTCAAACTGCATTATTTCTGCAGTGTATATGCAGCCTCAGAGTATGAAAAGGACTCCTCTGAGCTGCAAGGAGAAAGAAGCCAGAGGTGCACTCCATTTGACAGAAATCCATCATATCTTTCCCCAGACTGAGCTGAGACTCTGTAGCATCCCCTCCTCTCACCAGTAAGCAACGGTAGGATCTTGCACAAGTAGGACCTCGATCAATATTACTAGCAAGGGAAATACACCTCCTGGAGAAGAGAAGAGAAGAGAAGAGAAGAGAAGAGAGAGAAGAGATGGTTAAGTGGTAACGTGATGGCCATGTTTACATACTTGAAGGGGTAGGCAACCTTTCCCCTTTAAGGGCCAAGGGACTTCAGCTCCCAGAATCCCAGGAGCTATTGGCCAACATGGGACTATTGGCCAACATGGCTGAGGCTTCTGGGAGCTGAAGTCCTTCGGCCCTTAAAGGGGAAAGGTTGCCTACCGCTACTTGAAGGGATGTCCTCTTGAGGATGGAGCAAGCTTGTTTTCTGCTGCTCCAGAGAATAGGACCCAATGGAGCAATGGATGCAAACTGCAGGAAAAGTGATGCCACCTAAACGTTAGGAAAAACTTCCTGACAGTAAGAGCTCACCTAGGATCCTATGTCATTTTGGGAACTACAATTCAAGAAGAATATGGACAAGCTTGAGCATGCCCAGAAGAGGGAGACCAAAATGGTGAAAGGTCTGGACACCACCAAGTCCTATGAGGAACGGCTTGGGGAGCTGGGGATGTTTAGCCTGGAGAAGAGATGGTCAAGAGGGGACATGTTAGCCCTGTTGAAGTGTTTGAAGGAATGTCATCTTGAGGATGGAGCAAGCTTGTCTTCTGCTGCTCCAGAGAACAGGACACAGAGTAATGGGTTCAAGCTACAGGAAAACATTAGGAGGAACTTCCTGAGAGTAAGAGCTGTTTGGCAGTGGAAGATGCTGCTGCCTTGGAGTGTTGTAAAGTCTCCTTCTTTGGAGGTTTATAAGCAGAGGTTGGTTGGTGATCTGTCCCAGGGAGGGCTTGGATTAGGTCTTCCAGCATGGCAGAAGGAGGTTGGACTGGATAGCCCTTGGGGGTCCCTTCCAACTCTGTGATTCTAGGATTCACACAATCAGGGTGACCAGATGTCCTAACTGAAAGGAGGACAAGGCACTGCAGAATGCGGGACATTCAAGAGAAATGTAGGCTGTTACAAAATAAAAGCTAAAAACACGCCTATAAATATGGATTCATGCTTTTTAGCCATACTCAAAATGGGGGACATTTTGGAATTTGTCCTGGATGGAAGGCTGAAATGTAGGACATGTCCTGGGAAAGGAGGATGCCAGGTCACCCTGTACTATATAACCGACCCGGAGCAGGTACCTTTTAAGATTTGTGCCGTCAACCTTTCTCATATCCTCATCTCTCCCTGAAACTGTGCTGAAATGGGGTCCAGCTATTTTTTGCGTTTCCTGCATCTGAGTAGCCTTTACTGCAAAGACGTCAGATAGATAGTGGCTAGCAAGAAGAAAAAGAAAATCCAGTTTCATCTTTGCATCCCAGGTCTTCCATTTTCTTTAGAAAGGGGTCTAAACAGCCATTGTTAATATCAGAATGCAATCGACATCCTAGGATACAATGTGCTGGAAGCATCCCCTTTCTTGCACCGGCGGCGTGTCTCCTGTTTCATGGATTGGGCATCATGGGAAGAAGAAGGGCATTGTTTCTTCTGTTCTCATTCTCATTTTACGCTCTGGACAATTGCTTCTATCTTTTAGAGCCTGCGTTGAATCTTGCATTACTTATTTCTCAGCTGCTTGTGGTTTTTCTATTACTTTCCTCCAGGGATTTCATTTTGTTTGGAGGGAAAAAAAACCCCCAAACCTTGGCATTGTTAGAAGAATGAAATACAACTGGAAAAATTCCTGTCAACATGCATCAAAGTAACTTTTGGAAGTAACTAGGAAATGTTATTCATTCTACAAACGTTGGCCTGAATCGTATTGGGTAGTTTCAACAAGGGCAGAGTCACTGAATCAATTATTTAAAGTAAATCAACTAGTTAACAATAAGTCACATTATACATAAATTGCATTGACCTGAATCCTAATCCAACTAGAGTAGACCCATTGAAAAAGATGGGATTGACCTACTTGTTGACCATTCAACAACTGACTCCATGGATCTACCTCTGGTTAGGATTATCAACAGGACTGACACCATGAAATAACTTTATTTCTATCAATTCTGTTATTGTTGAAGTGCAAGTTAATTACACTCTTTTTCCTCCCCAGAAGGAACTCTTGTTTGTTTGTTGTTGTGTATCTACAAGTCATTTGGGCAAGTCACCCGAAGGTGAACCTATCATAGGCAAGTTTCTTCAGAGGTTTTTTTTGCCATTGCCATCCTCTGAGGCTGAGAGAATGTGACTCGCCCAAGGTCACCCAATGGGTTTTGATGCTGGAGTGGGGAACTGAACCCTAATCTCCAGAGTTGTAGTCCAACACTCAGACCACTAAACCACGCTGGCTCTACTTTAAAGGAACTACTTACAAGTAATTATGTTACTTGTAACTCATTGCTTCCAAGCAATGGTGTAGTACAGGGGTAGGCAACCTTTCCCCTTTAAGGGCCGAGGGACTTCAACTCCCAGAATCCCAGGAACTATTGGCCAACATGGGACTATTGGCCAAAATGGCTGAGGCTTCTGGGAGCTGAAGTCCCTCGGCCCTTAAAGGGGAAAGGTTGCCTACCCCTGGTGTAGTAGCTGGTGCTCCTAGACCTCTCAGCGGCTTTTGATACTATAGATCACGGCATCCTCTTGGGCCGCCTGGGAAGGTTAGGTATCGGAGGCACTGCTCTGCAGTGGTTCCGGTCCTTCCTCTCGGGTCGGTCCCAGAGGGTGCTGCTCGGGGACTGTAGCTCCAGTAAGAGGGACCTCACTTGTGGGGTCCCTCAGGGGGCTATCTTGTCCCCGATATTATTCAACATCTATATGAAGCCGCTGGGTGAGATAATACGGAGTTGTGGAGCTGGGTGTTATCAGTATGCTAATGACACCCAGATCTATTTCTCCATATCTCGTTCGTCGGTCTCGAATTCCAATGGCATCTCTTCTCTCAATGAACGTCTTGGGGCGGTAATGGGCTGGATGAGGAAAAACAGATTGAAGCTGAATCCAGACAAGATGGAGGTGCTCACGGTAGCGGCCCTGAAACCAGGAATTTGGTTGCAACCTCCAGTCCTGGATGGGGTCACACTCTCCTCCAGTGACTGTGTTCGCAGTCTGGGGGTGCTCCTTGACTCGTCGCTCCTGATGACAAATCAGGTAAATGCGATGGTCAGGAGTGCCTGTTATCAGCTTCAGCTGATACGCCAGCTGCGCCCTTTTCTGGGAGTAAGGGATCTTGAGACTGTGGTGCACGCGCTGGTAACCTCACACCTTGACTTCTGTAATGCACTCTACATGGGGCTACCCTTGTGCTTAGTTCGGAAATTACAGCTAGTACAGAATATGGCAGCCAGACTTGTCTCCGGAACATCTCGGAGGGACCACATTACTCCGGTTTTGAGGTCCCTCCACTGGCTGCCTATCAGCTTCCGGGCCCAGTACAAGGTGTTGGTTATCACCTTTAATGCCCTAAATGGCTTGGGTCCAAGCTATCTCAGGGATCGCCTTCTCCCATATAATCCTCCCCGCGCTCTCCGCTCCTCCGGGAGGAATTTACTCCAACCCCAAAAGTTTAGGCTTGCGGCTACCTCCCGGAAGGCTTTTTCTGCTGCCGCCCCTAGACTCTGGAATGACCTGCTGGACGAGATCCGTCACTTGACATCTTTAGACAGCTTCAAAAAAGCTGTCAAGACGGATCTCTTCCGGCAGGCCTTCCCAGATTAATACCCTGGCCTCGGGTACAACCGACCCACCCCAGTGTATGATCCCTCGTGGCCCCATCTGAGGATGGTGTGGATTAGTAATGCTGGGCTCTATTGGGCTAGTTCTGTTTTGTTTTGTTTTGTTTTGTTTTATAATGATAACTAATGAATGTTATTTTAATAATATCTGATCTAATACTGTTTTAAGGGATGAGGGGCTTGTTGCACTGTACATTGTTTTATGGGGACTGTATATTTTACTGTTGTAAGCCGCCCAGATTGGTTTTCCAGAGGGCGGGATATAAATAAATTTTATTATTTATTATTTATTATTTTATATTTTGAGTGTTGGATTTTGACTCTGGAGGTCAGAGTTCAATTCCCAGTTAATAATAATAATAATAATAATAATAATAAATAATTTTATTTATAACCCGCCTCTCTGCCTCGCAAATTGCAAATACCTTGTAAGTTGTATTAGCCTGCACATAAGTTCCTAATTGCATGCCAACTGTTGTGTGTTTGAGAAGCACTAGATGTGAACATATATCATCAGTTTGCACAACTTAAGATATGCAGATGACACCATACTACTATAGTGTATAGAAATGTAATTGCTATTGGTAATGCTATGCTACTACTAGCAGAAAAGAAATAAAAAAAGACTTGGAACAATTACTAAAGAAAGTCAAAGAAGAAAGTGCTAAGGTAGGCTGAATGTTGAACATTAAGAAAACCAAAAAATGAACATGGGAGCACTATAGGAATTCATTACATTAATTCATCCTAGATGACGAGGAAATTGAAATAGTCAAAGATTTCTGATACCTTGGATCAAGCATTGATCCGAGTGGAGACTGTGGTCAAGAAATCAAAAGAAGGCTAGGACTGGGAAGGGCAGCTATGAAAGAACTGAACAAGATCCTAAAATGCAAAGATATAACAGTGAACCCTAAAGTGAGGGTTGTCCAAGCCATAGTATTCCCCATCACTATGGATGGATGTGATGGACAGTGAAGAAAGCAGGTAGGAAGAAAATCAGCTCATTTGAGAGGATGTGGTGTGGGAGAAGAGTGCTAAGATACCATGGATGACCCAGAAGACAAAGACATGGGTTCTAGAGCAGATCAAGCCTGAACTCTCCCTGGAAGCCAAGTTGATCAGATTGAGGCTGTCATTCTTTGGACACATCATGAGAAGGCACGACTCATTGGAAAAGACAATAATGCTAGGGAAGGTGGAGAGAAGTAGAAAGAGAGGAAGACCACATACTGGATGGATGGACTCTATTAAGGAGGTTATGGGTATGAATTTGCAGGACCTAAGCAGAGACCTGGATTCTTGGAGATGTCTCATCCGCAGGATCACCATGAGTTGGGGTCAACTCGACAACAATAACAGCAACCATGAAAGCACACCATAACAGCAATGCTAACAACAACAACAATGGAAGCACACAAGGGGAAAAGATCCAGATTGCTTCTCTGTCTTCCTTTCTGTCCTAAATCTAATGCCAAACAGAAGATCCTCGCTTGCAATTTCTGGCTCCAGGCGACCCGTTACTTAATGAACTTGCTGGGGAATTAAGCAGCAAAAGCCATCATTTTTGCCCCGCTGGGAAAGAGGGAAGCTTGGCTCAGCCGGCTGCCCTTTTAGGCTCAATTTGCAGGCCCCCCCCCCCGCCCCCGAGAAGGAAGAGGCAGGGAAAAGGGAGGAGGACTAACAACACACCAGATGGATGGACTCCAATCAGGGAGGCCAGGAGCTACTGAATTTGCAGGACCTGAGCAGATCAGTGGAGGACAGTGAGAAAAGGAGATGTCTCATCCACAGGGTCACCATGAGTTGAAGTTGACTTGAGTTGATGTTGACTCAAAGGCTGTTACTAGCAACAATATGTGTACATATTGTGATGTGGTGGTTTGAGGTTTGGTCTAAGAGACCAGGGTTCAAATCCCTGCTGACCTACAAAAACCCACTGAGTGACCTTGGACAAGTCACACTTGTTTGTCCTTTTGGTTGTCCATGGGATCCTCACCAATCTTCTCCAGCACCACATTCTCTCCAATCTATTGATTTTCTTCCTATCTTCTTTCTTCACTGTCCAGCTCTCCATGGTGATAGTATGGCAGCCTCAGGCTTGACCTGCTCTAGGACCCATTTGCTTGTCTTTTTTGACGTCCATGGGATCCTCAGCATCTTCTCCAGCACCACATTCTCTCAAAGGAGTTGATCTTCCTCCTATCTTCTTTCTTAACTGTCCAGCTCTCACATCCATCCATGGGAATAATAGGAAATACGATGGCTTGTATGATTCTGACTTTTGTGCTGAGTTGTATGTCTTTGCATTTTAGGATCTTTTCTAGTTCTTCCATGGCCACCCTCCCCATTCTTAGTCTTCTTCTGATTTCCTGACTGCAGTCCCCATTTTTTATCAATGTTTGATCCCAGGGATGGGAATTCTTTTATTATTTCTATTTCTTCATTGTCTAGGTTAAACTTGTGAAGGTCCTCCTTGGTGGTCATTATTTTTGTTTTCTTTATGTTCAGCATTAAGCCTACCTTTGCACTTTCTTCTTGGATCTTCCTTAGTAGGTGTTTTAAGCCTATGATGCTTTCTGCTAGTATTGTGGTGTCATCTGCATATCTCAGATTGTTGATATTCCTTCCTCCTATTTTCACTCCTCCTTCTTCCGTGTCCAAGCCTGCTTTTCTTATAATATGTTCTGCATATAAGTTGAACAGATCGGGTGAAAGGAAGCAGCCTTGCATTCAGTAAAACAGACAAACAAATGTTGACTGCTACGGTCCATGGAATAATGCAAAAAATAAATCAATTCTGATCTGAACACAAGGCATGACATTGGCTTCCAGGTTAGATTTCTTGTTTGTTAGAGCTGGAATCATGCTGCCGCTGCAATTCAGCCTCTCACGCTTCTACCTTCTGGCTCTGCACTTGCCGACTTCTCTGCAATCATCTCTTCCTGGCAACGGCATTCATGAAAAGTGAATTGTAGGTGAGGGAGCTTTTGGTACCTCATTTTGATTCATCCAGCACAAATATTTGCCTGAAAAATAAAAACAGCCTCTCTCTTGCCTGTCTTTCCGGAAGCAGTCTGGGAGTTTTCTCCTGCAAGATTGCTCTGCAGAAACTGAGAAATGGCCTCTGTGCACCCTTGGGATGGAGAGGAGAAGCTGGTTTGTTTTGCCAATCACACCAGTGGTAGAGAGGTAAATGTTAAAGTTTTTACAACAGACACCATAATAAGCCCCAGAAGAGAGCTGAAAAATTCAGGTAATCGCATCAGCAAAGGTCTTGCAGTTTTCTGCCCCAATCTTATGCCTTAACCCCAAAGACCTGTGGAATCAATGGCTGAGCAGTGAATCAACACACAGGGAAGTCCCATTGACTCAATAGGTGCTACTGGGGGAGATGTCAATGGACAGGTATCATAGGTTGTCAGAAAGACAAATAAATGGGTGCTAGAGCAAATCAAGCCTGAACTCCCCTTAAGCCAAAATGACTAAAGTCAGGCTTTGGACGCAACATAAGACGATATGTTGGGAAAGACGATAATGTTGGGAAAAGTGGAAAGCAGAAGGAAAAAGGGGCGATCACACTATAGCTGGAATGATTCAATCAAGGAAGCCATGGCTGCTGCACTGGGTTTGCAAGACCTAAGCCTTGGAGGGTCTCTTGTTCATGTTGTTCTTGTCGTTGTGTGCCTTCAAGTAGTTTCTGGCTTATGGCTAGCCTATCATGGGTTTATCTTGGTAGGTTTCTTCAGAGGGGGGGTGCCACTGCCATCCTCTGAGGCTGAGAGAGTGTGACTTTCTTGCACTGATAGCCAAACTACCAACAAACACTGACTGAGCTCTGGGGCTCTTCTGATGCTTGCAGCCTCCGCTAATCTGGTGCCCTTCAAGTGTATTGGATGACAACTCCCATACTCCTTCCTATATAGCTGAGGATTCTGGATGTTATAGTCCCATGCTTTGGATGCTCTCTCTTTTGGGAAGGCTCCATTACCGACTCTCTCATCTCATCTCCCATCCTTGCTAAACCCCACAAAGAGAGGAATTTCCACCTCAGCTGTCCTTTGCATAGCAAGAGATGCAAAGAATATTCATAAATATTGAACTCCCCTTCAAGTGAGAAGGTTTTCCTGCATGTTGGGAAACCCCAGTGAGGAGAAATCCTGCATGATAAAGAACTTCGTAATTCAGGGCTTATTCTGCATGAAAAAAACTCACGTGGTTTTGTATGTTTGTGGACAGAAAACAGTATTTTTCTGTGCAGAAATGCAGTTTCTTGAGCAGAAAGTATGCTTTACTATTTGCACAAAAATACCCATCTGGTTTTTGTGCTTCTGTGTGAGTGCAGAGTAAGTCCCAAACTGCAGACAGTCCTTGAAAATTGTACAATTATCACAGCCTTTCTTGCAGCAGGGAAAAAATGGATTAGATTATTTGTTCATGTCTGCATCACAACATGAGAGCTAGTGTGGCATAGTGGTTTGAGTGTTGGATATGACTCTGGAGACCAGGGTTTGGTTCCCAGCCTGGTCATGAAACCAACTGAGTGACCTTGGGCACATCACACTCTCTCAGCCTCGGAAGAATCAGGCACAAGCCTACACTGGAGTCATGCTGTCTAAATCTCTGCAGGTAGAGTTACACATTGATTGTGCAATGCAACCCTTGTGTTGAACCACTGGACCAAGATGACAAAGACAGAGCATGCAACTGTTCAACATCACACACAAATGTCCAGCGGCAGGAGAACATATGAGCCAGTGGGGCATAGTGGTTTGAGTCTTGGACCATGACTCTGGAGCCCAGGGTTCGAGTCCCAGCTTGGCCATGAAACCCAGTTGGGCACATCACACTCTCTCAGCCTCAGAAGAAAGCAATGGCAAACCTCCTCTGAACCAATGTTGCCAAGATAATCCCATGATAGGGTTGCCATAAGTTGGGAACAACTTGAAGGCACACAACATCAGCAACAGCAGCAAAGCATTGCAACACCTTGTGTACATCGGCCCCACATCATAGCATTAAATTGGGAAGAGAGGGTTGCCATTGAAGGAAACTATGCTCTCTATTCTAGCTGGCAGAGAGTAGACGGTTTCTGCTGTGCAGAATCAGGAAAGCACAGGCTCTTACTGGAAACTGCATGCTCTATTATTATTATATCATTAAACACAATTCTTTCCCCGATTGCAAACCACTCCAAAAACAGCATGATAAGGCAATGAACTGAGGAGCCAAAGGCCAGAGCATGGAACAAATGTAGGTAGGAACAGACGCCATACCTTTCACAAAAGGGCTGGTGTACTCAGATGCGCTTTCCCCAGAAAGGAAATAAATTCCCTACAGGCAAAAGATTTCCCATCGCTGCGCCTGGCTCTCTGTTACTGAATGATCTACTGTGCTTTAGCAAATATTGAATAAAGGTTAGGGGCCGAATTAATATTTAAAGATGCTGCAGCCACACTTTGTGCTCAGGAAGGCAACATTTCCCAGACTTGGCATTCTGGTCCAGATGCTCACATCCAGTGGAAGGAAAACAAGGCCCATGAAGATATGAAGTCCTTGTGAGGCTGGGATAACATTGTAAAAGGTCTGTCTCCCATTTGCAGGCCTCCAGGCTGGACACTAGACCAGACCACGGCTCCATCTTTCTGGACTGGCTGGCTTGGACACACACACACATCATTGCAAAATGTTGTTATTTATTGTTTTAGATACAGTTGGTCCTTGCTATGGATTGGAGTTTGGTTCCAGGACCCCCTGTGGATACCAAAATCAGTGGATGCTCTCGAGTCCCATGAAATACAATAGTGTAGTAACATTATGCTCCTTATTTTAAAAATGGCAAAATCAAGGTTTGATTTTGGGAATTTTTTTTTTATTGGGAGAGGTATTTTCAAGCCATGGGTAGTTGAATCCATGAATACAGAATCTGTGGGTTTTGTTGTTGTTGTTGTTGTTGTTGTTGTTAGCTGCCCTCAAATTGGCCTCAACTCATGGCAACCCTGTGGCCGAGACCTCTCCAAGGCCCCCTCCCTTTCCTCAACTATTCTGCTCAGGTTCTGCAAAGCAACGACTGTGACCTCCTTAATAGAGTCCATCTGTCTAGCATGCAGCCTTCCTCTTTTTCTCCTTCCCTCCACCTTTCCAAGCATTATTGTCTTTTCTAGTGAACCATGCCTTCCCATGATGTGTCCAAAGCACGACAGCCTCAGTTTCATCATCTTGGCTTCCAAATGGATTTCAGAATCTGTTCAAAGACCCATTTGTTTGTCTTTTTGGTCATCCGTGGGATCCTCAGCACTCCTCCAGCGCAACACCTCAAGAGTTTATTTTCTTTTGATCTGCTTTTTTCACTATCCAGCTCTCACATCCATCCATGGCGATTGGGAATACAATGGCTTGGATGATTCTTTAGGGCTCAGTTGTATATCTTTACTCTTTAGGATCTTCTGTAACTCTCACACGGCTGCCCTTCTCTTTCCTAGCAGGCATCTGACTAACATCTCCAATTGTTTTCTTCCTGTTTGGTTTGTGACATCTTTCCTGATGAAGAAGAAGCCAGTGGAGCTTCAAAAGCTTTGCAACAAGTATAATATTGTGCATTTGGGTTGGCCAATAAAGGTACCACTGTTTGGTGGATTTTGGTTTGACTTCTTGTCTTGACTGCAGTCTCTGTTCTGAACGAAGTTTGATCCCAGCTACAAGAAATCTGCAACTATTTAAATATGGAGGGCCAACTGGGATTGTCTGTTTTTAACTCTTTATGTTTTAATTATGCTGTAACCCGTCCCGATTGCCTAGCAAAGGGGCGGGCTATAAATAAAAATTATTATTATTATTATTATTATTATTATTATTATTATTATTGCTCACCAAATATATCTGAGCAAGTAGGCTCAAGTCTTTGAAAGCTCATGCTACCAACTTCTTTCTCTCAGTTGTTCTGAACAGTCTGTGAGATCCCTTTGCATACGGGTTTTCCAGACCAATACAGCTATGACTTTGAATCGTACTCACTGTGTTTGAGAGATTTGTACTCTGTTGTCCTCCGGATAATATCTGAATAATAGTATTTTCTTCCACATCATGGTCCAGATACTGCATCAAGCAGGTGGGGCACAATGCTCAGCCTGTGCAGTTCTATGTCTTTCCCCAGTCTCAGCATCTGCCAACTCCTGTTGGTGCAGGAAAGGGAGGAAAAAGAGGGGGATGAAATTGAAAGGAGGGATTGCAGCTGGCCTTGGCTCAGTGGAGGAGAGAAATGAGGGTGCTCTCCCAGCCGGAAAGGTACCTGTCTTTCCCGTCCCCTTGGAGCTGAGACCAGCATCATCAGTGGCTTTACCAGGTGCAAGAGATTTTGGACAGTGCACAAAGAACTAGAGGATAGCTTCTCGTGCCCAAGAGTGTGGTGAATATGAACAAAACCCACACTTAACGTGTCCATGTTCAGTCACAAGGATGCTGGCCACCATCTGTAGGGCTATGATGTGGAACACAGAAGAAGCTTATTTCTGCTGTTCCGTAGTATAGGAACCAAAGCAAAGCAAAGCAAAGCAGCTTCATTTATATACCGCTTCATACCGCACTATGGGGTGTCTAAGCGGTTTACAACTGTAAGCTCATTGCCCCCCAACAACTGGGTACTCATTTTAGCAACCTTGGAAAGATGCAGGCCTGAGTCTAGCCTGAGCCCTGGCTAGTATCGAACTCGCAACCTTGTGGTTTATGAGTGAGTAGCTGCAGGACAGGCATTGAACCACTGCGCCACCAGGGCTCCAAAGCAATGGATTCAGATGTGTTCTTCCTAAATATTAGGCAAAACTTCCTGACGGTAAAAGCAGGGTTGTTGTTGTTGTTGTTGTGAACTGTCCTTAGGTGTCTGTGAATGAGACATCTGCAAGACCCATTGTCCTCCATTGCTCAGCTTAGTTCCTGCAAATTCATACCCGCAAGCTCCTTAATAGAGTCCATCCATCCAGCATGCAGCGTTCCTCTCTTTCTGCTTCCCTCCACATTCCCCAGCATTAGTGTTTTTTCCAGTGAGTAGAGCCTTCTCAGGATGCAGCCAAAGGACGGCAGCCTCAGTTTTGTCATTCAGGCTTGATCTGCTCTAGGACCCATTTGTTGCTCCTTTTGGCTGTCTAGACTCTATGGGATCCTCAGCATCTTCTCCAGCCCCACATTCTCTCAAAGGCATTGGTTTTCTTCCCATCTTCTTTCTTAATTGATTGTCCAGCTCTCACATCCATACATGCTTCCCTGGATAGAATTCCTGGGCTATAAACAAACCCATTACACTTGTATTATGCTGCCTCTTATGTCCAATAAACCATTTGCTATTAATAGATTCTAACAGGCTATATTTTTAAAACTGTGCTAAGTTTAATTCTTTTTTAAGGGGGGGGGTAAGATATATTACCATGTATCGTTACTATGTATTGTATTGGTCTGTTTTAACATGTAAGCTGCTTTGCTTGCTATTATAGTAGAAAAGCGGGATACAAATAAAAGTTTTATTATTTTATTTATTAATGGGAAATACAATGGCTTATATGATTCTAACTTTTATATTCAGTTGTACATCTTTGCATTTTAGGATCTTTCCTAGTTCTTTCATAGCCATCCTCCCCATTCTTAGTCTTCTCCTGATTTCCTGGCTGCAGTCCCCATTTCTATCAATGTTTGATCCAAGATATGAGAACTCTTTTAACTATTTCTATTTCCTCATTGTCTAGGTTGAAGCTGTGTAAATTCTCCATGGTCATTATTTTTGCTTTCTTTCTGTTCAGCAGTAAGCCTGCCTTAAGGTTTCCTGCTAGTATTACGATGTCGTCTGCGTATCTTAGATTGTTGATATTCCTTCCTCCTATTTTCTCTGATTCTCCGAAATCCAGATCTGCCGTAGCTGCCAAGCCTTCAGCCAGCCTCTTTTCTCCTGTTTATCTTTCTGTATCACGGTCTTTGACTCACAAATAATACCCTCTGGAGCATCTCTCTGCCTCTTCATCACAATGAAAAGATCCTTGGCATATCAGTGCATCCAAAGATAACGCCATCCTCACTAACCCACATGCAAGAAGCTGGCATTATTGCTCAGCTAACCTCAGATGCAAAAGAATGAACTGAGGAAAGGAACAAAGGAGGAAAAGGACTTTCAGTTAAAGTGGCATCAAGTTGCATTAATTCTGCAGTGGAGATGCAGCCAGGGAAACAGGATAGAAAGTTCACTCTAGCAAAAGAAAGCTTTTCTATGGCTCTTTGGCTAGACCAAGGGTGACCAGAGGTCCTAACCGCAAAGGAGGACAAAGCACTGCAAAATATAGGACATTCAAGAAAAATGTAGGGGATTACAAAATACGGTAATAGTTAAAGACTCTAATATAAATCTAAAAGCATGCTGCTTAGCCAGGCTCAAAATGGTGGGCCTCTTGAAATTCCTCCTGGACAGAAGGCTGAAATGTAGGACATGTCCTGGGAAAGGAGGATATCTGGTCACCCTGGTCAGACCTCACCTTGAATCTAGATACTTGGGGGCCTGCACTCACCTGGACAGGTCAGTTGTGCATGGGAGGAGGGAGTCATAGCACCATTGAAGATGGAGCAAGCTTGTTTTCTGCTGCTCCAGAGAATAGGACACAATGGAGCAATGGATGCAAGCGCCAGGGAAAGAGATTCCACCTCAACCTCAGGAAGAAGGTTCTGACAGTAAGGGCTGTCCAACGGTGGGACACACTTCCCCAGAGAATGATGAGTCTCCTTCTTTCAACAGATGGCTGGATGGCCATCTCTTGGGGCTGCTTTGATTGGGAGTTCCTGCATGGCAGACTGGGGCTGGGCTGGATGGCCCTTGAGGTCTCTTCCAACTCTAGGATTCTATGATTCCTTCCTTCTGGTTTGTGCTTCAGGCAGGTGCATTATTGACATGGCTTTGTGGGCAAGGGTACCTATGCACCCGTGTGTGTGTGTGTGTGTGTGTGTGCATGCATCAAAATCAGACAGGAGCCATTTATCTCTAACCTACTGTGTTGCATCCTCCAACATGACAAAGGGCTATTTTTTGGTATCATGAACTCAATACCTCCCACAAAATTGCAACATCAAAAGCAAAATTCTAATTTTCACATCGTTATTTTTTTTAAAGCCCAACCAATCTTTTCTTCTTCTTCTTCTTCTTCTTCTTTAAATGGACGGTTGCCTTTTCTTTCCACCGTTGTGAGTCATGTATACCTCCTTAAACTGAAGCAGTCAAATTTAGGTATGGGTTGCAGGTTTTTCAGTTACTGAAGAACACAGCAGCGATGTTTGGATCGGGAAGGACATGAAGTGATCTTTTATTTTAACCAGGAATGCTCTCCGGACTGTCTTTGCAGTTCCACGTTTTTCATGGATGCGGGAAAACATTGCAGTCCGACAATCTGTTCCATAATCCAGTAGATCGTTCCAACTTTTAGGGAAGCGGAGAGGAAAAGAAGGAAGCTGTTGCAGAGGTTGGAGGCATCCTCTCCCTAAAAATCAGGGGTCCTTTCACAATACACAATTATGGCATTATGAGGCCACTTTAACTGCCACAGCAGCATCCAATGGACCTCTGGGGTTTGCACTTTAATTTAGGGATATTTAGAATTCAATGCCAGAGAGCTCTAGTGCCTCACCAGACTACAAAGCCCAGGAATTCTCAGGAAGCAGCCATGACAGTTGAAGTGGATTCATAGCAGTATAACTGGGTAGTGTGGAACGGTCTCAGGTTGGGGGCTTTGGATCGGGTCGAATGTGGAGACAGCTTCCATACTTTTCTCTCTTTCAACAACCCCCCCAACATTACCACTACATCATTATTATTATTATTATTATTATTATTATTATTATTATTATTTTATATTTGCTGTTGATAAGGGATAATGGGAAAATGGAGGTAGCTCACAGCATATTTAAAACAATACAAATTAAACCTATACAAAAGTATCAATAGAAGTGTAAATATTTGCATTTGATGTTGTTGTTGTTGTTGTTGTTGTTGTTGTGTGGCTTCAAATAATTTCCGACTTGAACCTATCATGGGGTTTTCTTGGCAAGATTTGTTCAGAGCAGGTTTTCCATTGCTTTCCCCTGAGGCTGAGAGAGTGTGGCTTGCCCAAGGGCAACCAATGGGTTTCATGGCTGAGTGTGGATTCGAACCCTGGTCTCCAGAGTAATAATCCAATGCTCAAACTACTACGCCACACTGGCTCGAATGCCTAAGTAGGGTGGCTTTTTATTTGGGATGTTTTATTTATTTATTTTAAACTTTTGGTTGTTTTTACAAGGATTTTAACATAGCAATGGCAATGGCATGTACATTTCTATCCCGCTTATTAGTGAACTCAGCACTCATTAACATTTTAAATTCATTCTGTCTGGAAGCTGCCTTGGGTCCCATCCTGAGAGAAAGATGGCATAGAAATGAAATAAATAATTGTTATTGTGTGCCTTTGAGTTGTTTCCAGCTTATGTCAACCCTAAGGCAAAGCTATTGTGGTGTTTTCTTGGCAAGATTTGTTCAGAGGGGGTTTGCCATTGCCTTCCTCTGAGGCTGAGAGAGTGTGATTTGCTCAAGGTCTCCCAGTGGGTTTCATGGCCAAGCTGGGAATTGAACCCTGGTCTCCAGAGTCATAGATCAACACCGAAACCACTACTCCAGGCTGGCTCTCATAATGATAATGATTGTCAATTAATAATTGTTAATTAATATTGTTAATTGCCAGTTAACACTAATTCACCTGCACAGTGCCCATGACTATACAATCAGCCCTCTGTATCCACGGATTCATTATCCGAGGATTCAGCCCTCCACGGATTGAAAATATTAACAACAACAAAACCCAATAAGCAAACCTTGATATTGTAATGTTATATAAGGGACGCCATTTGACTAAGCCACTGTTTTTAATGGGACTTGACCATCCACAGATTTTGGTATCCATGGGGGGGGGGGTCCTGGGACCAAAGCCCAGCGGATGACAAGGGTCCAGCGTACATTGACGTGGATGCATATTGTGTAGGATTGCGATGCACGTTTGGTTGTACATTGTGTGTTGGGCTGTGGGTTTGGTAGTGCATCATCGCCAGTCACTAGCAAGGTGCCTTGTGCAATTGTGGAATAACTCAGCGAGCGCAGAGTTTTCCTCTGCCCCCTCGATGGTTTCCAGCCGCTTTGTCTTGATGCCGAAGTCACCAGCAAGTTGTGAAAGCAGACAATTAGTCAAAGCCTCGGAGGAGTCTTGCGGCCTCCGGCTACCCAGGATCAATCTTTCCTATCAGACATGAGAGCAATAAATAACCCTGGATTCAGAGGGGCCTGAGCAACCTAGTTACTCAGAAGCAAACCGTCAGATTTCTCAGGGGCATCTTTTGATTTATTTGAAGGTTTGCAAATTCAGAAATTGCCTACTAAGGGAAAGCTGCAAGAGCTGGTCAGTATACACACCGACGTCCGCGCTCCCCGCGTCCGCAAAACCTGGCTAAAGTCACTGACATATGTTGCCATTCGGCATAGGGGTTGTGTATTGCTGTCATGACAAATCTTCTCATGGGGATATTGACCCAATGCAGAAAGGATCTTGGATTGCAGCCTAGATCGGGGAGGGAGATGAGGCTTTCCCTATCCAGCTTTCGCCAGGTTGTTCTTCCCTGAAGTGATGCTTTTATGAACTGTCGCTTAGGTGTTTCTTGCCTGCCAGTCACGACTGCTCAGCCTTTTCCTCTTTCACAGACACTGCCAGGTTTCTCCTCCGTCAGGGATGATCCTGGGGTGCAACATGCATTTTTCATGCAGGGCAAGGCAAAGGAAGAGCAGCAGACCAGGCTCACCTCAGAGCGTTGGGCATTAGCAAGACTGACAGGCATCCTCGGTCTTGGAGACCTAAGGCTGGAAGAGGGGAGAAGCAATGTTTTTTGAAACCCAGCCATTTAGTGTGCATTGATCACAGGTAATTGTATAGTACTGTGATGGCTGCCATTAGTAGGATCATGACACTTTTCATTTTCCCTTCATATACAAACATGCTTTTGAAGGTTTGTTACAAATAAATAACAACCTAGGAGCTTGCTCATCATAGTCTTCCTTCCTTCCTTCCTTTGTTCTCTCTTTGTTTGACATTATTGGGCTGGATAATCTCAAGGATATTTTGTATCAAAGGCGAAGAAGAAGACCCTGCGTCAGGGTTACAAAGAGGAAATCGTTGCATGCAGAAGGAGCGCATTAAGTGTGCTACACAACCCTTTGGCTAATTGGTAGTGTTGTGCGGCTGAACCAAGATGACAAATGTGCAGCTGCACACATAACCAAGCGTGCATGCAAAATGTGCCTTCATGTGCAGTGCACAAACCTTTCCATGTGCAGCGGGCATCCGTGTGCACCGGCACCACCTATGCAGTCCCATTCCTGCAACTCTGAATTAAATGTGGCCAAAAATGTCCGACTTCATCCATAGGGAACTTGTGAGCACGCAAGACACCAACAGCGTTCTACCTCTTGAACAGATTTCCTTCAAGGGCTGCTTTTTTATGCTGCTTATGTTATATATACTTCCAGTGGGAATTCGGTGTGTGCGCCTGTGTCTCTAAGAGCTGCATGTAAAAAGAAAGTTGCAAAGCTAACCATTTCTCAAGATTGCCAAAGCTTTATGCTTATCTGATCAAATAGAACAGGAAGGATTTTTTCTGGGGTGAGGACCTATGTGGAGCTGATACCTTTTGGAAAGAAGTCAATAGAGACTGATGTGTTTTTCACAGTCTTTGTATTTCCTTGCAAATATCAATGCTGACCCACCACCCAAATGCCTTAAAGGCATCAGATCCCACCTGATCTTGGAAGCTCAGCAGGGTCAGCCCTGGTTAGTCCTTGGATGGGAGACCACCAACAAATACCAGGTACCATTAGGTTCTATTTCAGAGGAAGGAGCTGCTGGCTAAACCACCTCTTGAGTATTCCTTAGCTAAGAAAACCTGGTGAAATTAATGGGGTTGGCATAAGTTGATAGATAACTTGAAGGCACATACATGCTCACACAGTGTTCAGCACCTTGAAGAGCTGGCTGAGGGGGGGGGATTCTGGATGTTGTAGTCCCACAAAAGGGACTTTCCCTGATTCAGAGCCCAGCCAATGAGCTTAGCAGATGCTGGGTTCACTTTGGATTCTGGGTCCCAGATCTACAGGCAAGGAGACAGGGCATAACTTGATACTCCCTGTTTCACAGTAATTATGCAGTGGCCTCTTAAGAGTGAGTTAGAGCATTGTGCAGCTAAATGGGCAACAAAAGGGGTAGCTTCCTCCTCTCCCATGCAAATTGTACATGCATATTTGCATCCACGTGCAGCACACCTGCACATGTGATACACAAACATATACAGCCGTAAACCATGCGCAATCATGCACAATGCCTCTGTTTCTGGAAAGGGGTATTCTGCATCAGAGAAAAATGTCCAACGACTTCCATAGGGAAACTTTACTCATAACAAAAATAAACACAACACAACACCAGCAGTTCCAGAAATTGCGGCGCATTCTTTCAGGATCGGGCCGGGGGGGGGGGGGAATCTGCCTTTCTGCATTTTCTGGAAAAATGGTAATTGAGCCGTTCTGATGGGAGAAATGAAATAGAAGGTGATGCATAAGGACAAGGGGGGGTTCCCTCCTCCCACGGAGGCGTCAGGTGGAATGTCCTCATTGCACTGAGAAAACCCATTCACTTTCCAGATCAATTACTCCCAAGAGCAAAAGAAATCAATTACCTTGTGCCTGGGACTGATTAAAGTCCCAAGATGTCATTGCAATCTGTGCTAGTGTAGCTTTTTCTTCTGTCTGAATTGGATCAGGAGTGAAGATCTGGTTTCAGCTGTTTTTCTCTAGGCCTTTCCATTAATTATGCAGCAGCAACAAAAAACAAAACCAAACCCAGATCTTTACTTTTCAGGACGCCTGGCTCTGAGCTAAGGGAAGGGGCACCAAGAGTGTGCTTTCAAACATCCGCTTGTCTCATTCAGGCATGGACACAGGCCTCCTAATGCACTATGTTGCTGCTGTTATATTTGCTGGCAGATCAGCTCAACTTAGAATCCAAGAATGCCAGAGATGGAGGGGACCCCAAGGGGCCATCCAGTCCAACCCCCTTTTTCTGCCATGCAGGAAGACCCAATCCAAGCCCTCCCTGGAACAGATGGCCATCCAGTCTCTCCTTAAAAACCTCCAAAGAAGGAGACTCCACCACCTTCCAAGGCAGCATCTTCCACTGTCGAACAGCTCTTTCTCTCGGGAAGTTCTTCCTAAGGTTTAGGTGGAATTCCCTTCTCCTGTAATTTGCATCCATTGTTCCGGGTCCCATTCTCTGGAGCAGCAGAAAAAGAGCTTGCTCCATCTTCAGTATGACATCCCTTCAAATATTTAAACATGAGTACCATGGCACCCCTTAACCTTCTCTTGTCCAGGCTAAACATACCCAGCTCTCTGACCTGCTCCTCGTAGGGCATGATTTCTACCTAATGTTTAGATTGAATCTCTTTACCTGTAATTTGAATCTGTTGCTCTGTGTCCCAGTCTCTGGAGCAGTGGAAAGCAAGCTTGCTCCATTTTCTATATGACACCTTTTCAAATATTTAAACAGGGCCACCGTGCCACCCATTAACTTTCTCTTCTCCAGGCTAAACATACCCAACTCCCTAAGTCTCTCCTCATAGGGCTTGGTGGTTCACCATTTTGGTTGCCCACCTCTGGATATGCTCCAGCTTCTCTACATCCTTTTTGAACTGTGGTGCCCAGAACTGGACACAGGATTATTCCAGGTAAGGCCTGACCAAAACAGAATAGAATGGCACTATTACTTCCCTTGATCTAGACATTCATATTAATGCATCCTAGAATTGCATTGGCCTTTTTAGCTGCTGCATCACATTGTTGAGTCATGTTCAACTTGTGGTCTCCTAGGACTCCTAGATCCCTTTCACACATCTAGTCTCTTTAAGCCAGGTGTCCCCCATCGTATATCTATGCATTTCATTTTTTTCTGCCTAAGTGCAGTACCTTACATTTCTCTGTCTTGAAATTCATTCTGTTAGTTTTGGCCCAGCTTTCTAATTTCTATTAAGGTCATTTTGAATTTTGATCTTCTCCTCTGGAGGGCATTGACTAGTCCTCCTAATTTGGTGTCATTTGCAAATTTGATAAGCATTCTCAAATTTCAGCTCATTTGAAGGGAGGTACTGGAGAAGAGTTGTGCAGATGCCATGGACTGCCCAGAAGACAGAAGCATGGGCCCTAGAGTGAATGAAAGCTGAATTCTCCCTAGATATGACACAATGACTAAACCAAGGCTGTCTTACTTAGAAGATATCATTGAAGAGAGAAAAATATTAAATGGAAGGCTGCCGGTGGGGGGGGGGGGGGTGAGGAAAGGAAGATCACAATGCAGGTGAATTGAATCAACCAAGGAAGATACAGCTCTGGGTTTGCAAGACCTGAGCACACCTGTGGATCTTGGGGGGTCTTGGAGGTCTCATATTCATAAAGTCCAAGCTAACTTGGCTGCACATAATAACAACAACAGGGAAGATGGCAAGTGAATGCCCAGTCCTCTCTCTGATTTTTTCAAATAAAGTGCAGGGTTTGTGCTTGCAATTGCTTTGCTGCAGAGCATGAAATAAATCCAGCCTAGCTCCTGAAATCTAGCCGGGTGGAACGCAAAAGACTTGTCCGGCCCTTGAGTGTCCCTCTTAAGTAGAGGTTAATTGGGGGCACGGAGCATTCACCGCGGCCATGGCACCCCAAATCCACGGCTGCTCTGCCCCCCTTGCCAGTCTGCTGGCTGCCTTCCATCTCCTTCATTTGCAGAAAGCAGTGGCCACACGCCATCCGCCTCCTGCTTCATCTCCGGATTTTATCAGCTCAGGAGACCCTGAGAGTTGGGGGGATGCTTAGCTGAACCGAGGAGGAGGAGGTCAATCTGTAGGATTTGGACTTCTCGCTTTCGCCTTGCTTTCCAAAGGTCAAGCTCCATCTGCAGCTGTTCCCAGCTGCTGGGCCTTTCTGGGGCTGCAGTTTAGCCTCCGTCTCATTTTAATAAGCAGATTTAAGACTTTAAGCCTCCAAAATGGCAGATATTGTAACAGATGCTGGTTCTTGGTTTCCTTTCATTTCTCTCCTCTCTTGGCCTCTGGTCCCTCTCTCTCTTGCAGTCTTTTCAGCTCTCTGATCTCACTCTCTTCCAGATGTAAAAGAGGACGGATGTGGAATAGTGATGATGGAGACAGGAATTTCTGCAGGCATGGCTTCTTTAAAAAAAACAACAACAAACAAAACCAAGACCCCCAAGGTCCATCCAGTCTAACCTTATTCTGCCATGCAGGAACTCTCAATCAAAGCACCTCCAACAGATGGCCATCCAGACTTCCAAAGAAGGCCCTTGGGGTCTCTTCCAATTTGATGCTTCTATGATCTTATGAACTGCAATGGAGCAATGGACTCAAGCTACAGGAAAAGAGATTCCCGCTCAACATTAGGAGGAACGTCCTGACAGTGAGAGCTGTTCAACAATGGAAGATGCTGCCAAGGAGTCTCCTTCTTTGGAGGTTTTTAAAGACTGGCTGGATGGCCATCTGTCAGGGGTCATAGAATCATAGAGTTGGAAGAGACCACAAGGGCCATCCAGTCCAACCCCAAACTGCCATGCAGGAAATCACAATCAAAGCAACCCCAACAGATGGCCATCCAGCCTCTGTTTAAAGACCTCCAAGGAACAAGACTCCACCAAAATCTCCGAGGGAAAAATGTGTTCCATTGTCTAACAGGTCTCACTGTCAGGACATTCCTCCTAATGTTGAGCTGGGACCTCTTTTCCTGTAGTTTGAATCCATTGCTCTGGGTCCCATTCTCTGGAGCAGCTGAAAAAAACCTTCCTTCCTCCTCAATATGACATCCCTTCAAATACTTAAACAGGGCTATCATATCCCCTTTCAGCCTTGTCTTCTCCAGGTTAAACATACCCAGATCCCTAAGTTGTTCCTCATAGGTCTTCATGGTTTCCAGACCCTTCACAATTTTAGTTGTCCTCCTTTGGACACACTCCAGTTTTTCAACATCCTTTTTGAATTGTGGTGCCCAGAACTGGACACAGGATTATTCCAGATGGGGCCTGACCAATGGAGAATAGAGTGGCACTATGACTTCCCTTGATCTCTCTCAAGCTCTTTGCCCTCTTGTTTGGTGGGAACAAGGGGGGTTCAGGGCCTTCTTGGTGCTTCCCCCCACTTTTGCAACTCCTTCCCAAGGGAGGCAAGGATGGTTCCTGCCTTGCTCTCCTTCCGCTGCCAAGCCAAAACTTTCTTGTCTTTGAGAAACTGACTGCAATGGGCTTTTGATGGTATGCCATTTGACTGATTTAAATAATAATAATAATAATAATAATAATAATAATAATAATAATAATGTCTTTTAAGTAAATGTTGACAAACTAGAGCATCTTCAGAGGAGAGTGGCGAAAATAGTGATAGGTCTGGAAACCATCAAGTCCTGTGAGGAGTAGCCCAGTTGGCCATAGGGCAAAGTACAGTATCATCCAAAATCCACAAAAAAGTGATGCCAACCAAAATGCACATTATACATTTTGCAAGCTTTCAAAGCTCCACTGCCTTCAGAATTACCCAGTGATGGCCTTCAAATAGTTAAACATGGTAGCCCTGTTTAAATATTTGAAGGGATGTCATACAGAGGATGAAGCAAGCTTGTTTTCTGCTGCTCCAGAGACTAGGGCACGAAGCAATGGGTTCAAGCTACAAGAAAAGAGATTCTTTCCAAATACTAGGAAGAACTTCCTGGTGGCAAAAGCGGTTCAACAGTGGAAGACACTGCTGCCTCGGAGAATAGTGGAGTCTCCTTCTCTGAAGGTTTTTACGCAGAGGCTGGATGGCCATCTGTTGGGGGTACTTTGATTGTGAGCTCCTGCATGGACAAAGAGGGTTGGACTGGATGACCCGTGAGGTCTTTTCCAACTCTATGATTCTGTTATTCTGAGTGCAAAGTGCAAGAGAACAGCTGTACAAAAATATTCATGTGTGAATTCCGCTTAGTCTCTGGAGTATCTGTGAGGCCACCACAATTACTAATTACTCAACTATTCAAGGAACACATTGCTCCTGAGTCTCTGTGTTTACTTGCAAATATCCATGCTGACCCACTGTCTAAAGGGGTTAAAGGCACCATATCCCACGTGATCGTGGAAGCTAAGCAGGGTCAGCCCTGGTTAGTCCTTGGATGGGGGACCACCAAGGGATCCCAGGTGCTGCAGGCTCTGTTTCAGAGGAAGGAACTAACAAAACCATCTCTCAGGATTCCTTGGCTAAGAAAATCCTATGAAATTCATGGGGTCAGCATAAATGAACAGGTGTCTTGAAGGCACATATGCATGCATCCCTAAAGGGCACCAGATCCCGTCTGATTGTGGAAGCTAGGCAGGGTCAGCCCTGGTTAGTCCTTGGATGGGGGACCACCAAGGGATCCCAGGTGCTGTAGGCTCTGTTTCAGAGGAAAGAACTGGCAAAACCACCTCTCGGGATTCCTTGGCTAAGAAGACCCTATAAGAAATTCATGGAGTCTCTATACATCAGCAGATCACTTGAAGGCACACACACATGCACACACACATGCACACAAACACACAATGTCCGCTTGGATGTGAAGTCCACCAGGTAGGAAGAATTGGCCAGTTGCCTTGGCAACAAGAATGGTTTCCATCTTCTCAAGCAGCTGCAAGCTAGTGGAGCAATTGCTGCAAAAAACATAGGATGCGTGCAATGGGAAAGGTAAACTAGCAATTGCAGGAGGAGTGCCCATACGCAATGTACATCCATGTGTACATTGCCCTTCTCCCCATCCGGTGGTCTCTGCCAGCCCTGCGGGGTCTGCATGCTCACAAGCCCAAGCCCAGAGGTTCATGAATATCGGGGCCCCCCAATTTAAGCCCGACAGAAGAAAGATGTTGGATTCAGTCGAGGCTCTTCTCGGCTCCTCTGCTGAATTTCTCCTCCTTGGGAGCGGGTTTTAATTGTGTTCTGAGTAATGTAGACCTGGCTCAAGGCCCTGGGGCCATCGCAGACAATGGGTGCATCTTAAACTCTATAATTAAAGCAGCTTCCCCCAGGAAATTTCCCAGGGAACATTGCCAGAGAAATTGGTGGTGGGAGAACGTGGCTGAGATGGTGGCGTCTGCCAGGGCAGGAGGCATGAAATGGGGGGGAGAGAGTTCGGTTGGGACAAATAGGCATGTTTTCCCTCTTCCCCAGCAAAGGACATTGCATTTGGTAGTTCAGCTGGAATGTCGTAGCAGAATGAACTTTGCACATGGGCAGGGGCTGTTTTGTCCCCTTTACCGTAGACCTGAATCCTATTAGTTACTCCCAACTGGAGGCATCTAGACTCATTTTATCAATGGTTTAATGGTGAGAGTCAACTCACACAGAGTCAACCCCACTGAGTCGATGGGTCTATGTTATTTGGGACTACTATTAAGATCAATGTGCTTTACCTGTTTTATGTTCTCCTGGCTTTACTTGAGGCCTTTGCAGACTGCCAGAAATAGTGCAAATTGAGTCCACTTTTAGGGTTAGGGTTAGGGTTAGGGAATCATGGGAACTGTATTTTATTGTGGCACCAGAGCTCTCTGACAGAGAAGGCTCAATGTCTCAGAAAAAAAAGCAATTCCCATGATTCCCTAGCACTAACCCTAACCCTAAAAGTGGACTCAAGCTGCATTATTTCTGGCAGTCATATACCTTGCCTTTTCTCTCCTCCTTCCCCTCTAATAAGACTCAAGGACTCTATCAATAGAGCCAACTGTCTATGTCCACTTCTTCTGGAGTTCTTTTAGTGAATGTTCTTCTCTTCCTCCATCATGGACACCTGTTCCTTCCTTTGGCTGTTCCCTGGTGGCTTCCATGCTTCTCTCTCTCTCTCTCTCTCTGTGTTTGGATGGATGGATGGATGGATGGATGTGCCATCAAGTTGCCTTTTGACTTATAGCAATAGCAAGTACATTTCTGTACTGCTTATCAGTGAACTAAGCACTCCCTAAATAGTTTACATCCTGTAAGTCAATTGCCCCCAACCATCTGGGTATTCATTTAAGCAACCTATGAAAGGATGGAAGTCAGAGTGGACCTTGCAGCCCCTGGGATCGAACTCACAACCTTGTGGCTGCAATGCAGGCATTTGACTGCTGTGCCACCAAGGCTCCTTGGTTATGGACTTAGTGGTGACCCCATGAATTTCTCACAGGGTTTTTTTCTTAGGCAAGCAATCCTCAGAGGTGGTTTTGCCAGTTCTTTCCTCTGAAATACAGCCTGGAGCACCTGGAGTTTGTTGGTGGTCTCCCATCCAAGTACTAACCAAGGTTGGCCCTGCTTAGCCTCCAAGACCAGATAGGATCTGGTGCCTTTAGCATATTTAGGCCTTCTGTTGTATTATGTGCATTTGTGCTTTCAGGTTGCCTGTCAACGTATGGCTACCCAATGAATTTAGTAGGGTTTTCTTAGGCAAGGAATCCTCAAAGGTGGTTTTGCCTGTTCCTTCCTCTGAAATATTGCCTATGCCACTTGGTGGTGGTCTCTCATCCAAGTACTAATCATGGCTGACCCTGCTTAACATCCACGTCAGGCTGGGTCTGGGGTCTTTAGGGTCTTTAGACATTTGTCTGCATGTGCCTTCAAGTTGCCTGTTAAGCGGTTGGCAAACTACGGCCTGCAGGCCAAACCCGGCCCTTCGAGGCCTTGTAACCGGCCTGTGGCCGGTCCTGCTGTTGTTATCGCCGCCGGGCACACGCAACATGGGGCGCCATTTTGCATTCCAAAATGGCGCTCGCGCATTATTATTATTATTATTATTTATAGCCCGCCCCTCTGCACAACAATCGGGGCGGGTTACAACATTTAAAACAAACAAACGAATTAAAACATTCCCTCATCCCCCAATCCAACCCTCCCAACCCCTTAAAACAGGATTAAAAACTAGAAAAGATTAAAATACTTATCCATTAAAACAATAGCAGTAAAATCAAGCTACAATGGGGACATAACAAAAATGAAAACTGAAACCTCATCTCCCTAGAGCAGATGCTATTCCAGGAAGGCATGCGCTCGTGACGCGCGGTGCCATTTTGCATTCCAAAATGGGGCCCGCTGTCATGCGCATGCATGCGCGAGCGCCATTTTGGAACGCAAAATTGCACCATGCACTTGCACACACATGCGCACAATAGCGGGAGTAGTGTGCATGTGTGCGCACACGCGCACCTCCAGCACCATTCCCCCCCCCTTCAGCCTGCCGATGATCGGGAGACAGTGGAATACCACCCCCAAAAGGTATGCCGACCCCTGATTTATGACTTGCTTCTATAAGAAAGTAGATGCAGAGCAGAGCAGAAGGTTGGCCCTGGGGCCACAACATCTGGGAGGGAATAAGGAAGCTAACAAAGGGTCTTTACAGACTGCCAGAAATAATGCAGACTGAGGCTGCTTTAACTGTTGTGGCTCAGTGCTAAGGAATCATGGGAACTGTCGTTTATTGTGGCACCAGAGCTCTCTGACAGAGAAGGCTCAATGTCCCGGAAAAAATACAGTTCCCATGATTCCTTAGCACTGAGATAGGACAGTCAAAGTGGCTTCAAGCTGCTTTATTTCTGGCAGTCTGTAAAGGCCCTAAGTCAGGGGTAGGCAACCTTTTTGAGCTGGGGGCCGGGTTGCTGTCCCTCAGACAATGGCGGGGGGCCGAAGCACCAAAAATAAATAAATAAATAAATAAATAAATAAATAAATATTAAAATTCAAAAAATGCATGCACACTCTCTCAGCCCCAGAAAAGCCATGGCAAAACCCCTGTGGAGATTTTGCCAAGAAAACCCCAAGAACAAGTAATAACAACAATAATCAATATCATCATGGCAGGGGGCGGCAGAGGCCTGGGGCCGGTCCAAACGCCTTGGGGGGCCGCATCTGGCCCCCGGGCCTTAGGTTGCCTACCCCTGCCCTAAGTAAATGCATAGCCACCCCTACCTCACCCCACAAGTCTTTATAAGTTGCAGCAACAAATCAAGGAAGCCTTGCATATTGAATCAAGCTGCTGCTTTAATAGCTAAACTTGAGATTTGCACGCAGCCCTTTTCTCCTGCTTGGAGCTGAGACTAACACAGACTGGAAAAATTATTTACATCCTTGCCTCCCACCCAGAGATGACCCATGAAAACTGGATCTATCAACCCCACCGGCGGCTGTCGTTGGCTCCCATGACAGTGAGGGAAGTAAATACCTGCAGGTTTTGGGATGAATTTTAAAAGGAGCTCTCTACAGTCCTGAAACTGATCTCCAAACTCAGTTCAGCACTTTGGATAGCGTCTTCAGAGTCCAAGCTAGAGCTTTGCACACGGACATGGGGACTCTCCAAGGTGGGCAATCCTTTGCTGGGGAGAGAATTCATCACCTCGGCCATCTCCTTGAGCATGGAGACCAAACCCAAGGACAGATTCACTGCCTCCCTGGTGTGAAAACCATCTCTGCTTCCACCTAAAGCCACAGCTGTCCGTGGGAAGGAAGCGTAGGGGAAATTCTCTCCCCGCTTGCTGCTAACAAATGGGCTTTGGACAGGATAATGTTTCCTGCATGTGAAATCCTCCTGTTTCCCCTCTTCTAAACCTTCCCATTTGGTCTTACTATCCTTTGAAGTGCATGGTCATAAATACCTTTTGCAACTAAGTAAATACACCATGCAACCAGGACGCTTCCTTGGGATGTTTGTCACACAGAGACTTCACCTTCTTAGTCTCACTTCTTCTCCTCTACCTGTTTTTTGTTGTGAGCTGCCCTCAATTCGATCTCGAATCATGGTGACCCTATGGATGAGCCATCTCTAAGAAGACCCTCTGGCCTTCCTTGCACTGCTTAAATCCTGCAGACCCTGAATTAATTCCCATCTTGATCTCCTTAACAATAAAGTCCCTCCGTCTGGCCTGTGGCCCTCCTCTCTTCCTCCTTCCCTGCATCTTCCCCAGCATTATTGTTTTTTCCAAAGAGTCCTCTCTTCTCATGATGTGTCCAAAGTACGACAGTCTAAGTCTTGTCATCTTGGCTTCTTCTTCCAGGGAGGTTTCTGGCTTGCTCCACTCTAGGACCCATTTGTTGCTTCCTTTGGCTGTCCATGGGATCCTCAGCACTCTTCTCCAGCCCCACATGAAGCTGCTTTGCACATTATCCCAAATGCATTGGTTTTCTTCCTATCTTCTTTCTTCACTGTCCAACTCTCACATCCGTCCATGGGAATAATAGGGAATACGATGGCTTGGATGATTGTGACTTTTGTGCTGAGTTGTGTATCTTTGCATTTCAGAATCTTTTCTAGTTCTTTCATAGCTCCCCTTCCCATTCTTAGTCTTCTTCCTCTACCTGTACCTCAAGCTTTTCCCTTTTACCGGATCTATTCATTAACTAGTTAGGAGGTAGGCTTCCCCAGGCATATGTAAATGCAAATGCAAAGTTTGTAGCCTGAAAACTGCCTGCCTTGTTTCTTCTGAGTCAGCTTCACTTCTTGATAGAAGCAGATGGAGGCAGGTTGTTCTGCTACTCTGCTAAGAAAGCTAATCTCTATCAGTTTCGGCTTTGATATTTTAATATTTAGTTTCCCAAACAAGGTCTGACAGCTTGGGGAACTTTTAATTCCCAACATGAAAAAGCAGAGCGCAACCGGACAATGCAGAGACTGCCATTTGTCCTGCACAATTTGAGATAGCCCTTTGGCCTCAGCTCCACTGACCAGTGGCCAGTCCAGTCTGCTTCTGCGTCTGGAAGGAAGACATTGCCCCCCCCCCCCAAAAAAAATTCCCTACAGATGAAATTGTCCTTCAGTCCCTGGATTTCTAGCATTGCAGAGAATGAGATAATGCAAACCATTCACACTTGGAACGCCTGTATTTGTTGTGTTTGCATTCCTTTTGGTAACTTTCCTTTGGATGGCTCAAGCAAGATGTATTTCTAAATGCTCCAGTGAAGTTTTACATTACTGCAGTGCTAGAAATGTACGGAGTGAAGGGAAATTTCATTTGGAGGGGCAGAATTCCTATTTGGGGAAACAATGGGCTCATTTTCTCTCTCTCCTCCTGTCTCCCTTCAGAATTTCTCTGGAGTTGCATGGAGCCCTAGAACAGCTGTCCTGGATTCCTCCAAGACTACTTTCAGCCCAGTTCTGGCCAACTCCATCCATCATTCCCAGGACATTCTCCTGCCTTTGCCTCTCCTTCTTTCTCCAAGAGACAACTCTTGCCTTTCCCTTCGTCCTCTGGATGAATGGACCCTGAGAGGGAGAGGAGAGAATTGCTTGCAAAACCATCCGGAGAGACGGGGACTCATTAGTGCCCTCCTCGCCTTCTGTGTTTCCCAGCGCTCCCCTGCTAAGATGGATTAAAGGAAAGCGATAAGTCGTCTATGGGGTTTCCAGGCATCCAGAGGGACAGAGAAACATTAAAGGCATTAACTTTTCTGTCTAGCCTGGTGATAATTCACTTTTCAGGCCGGATCAAGAATCCAAAGGGGAATGACAGTTCTTTTGCTGGCCTCCCGAGCGGAAATGGGAGGACAGAAGCCACCGCTGTGGAGCCCCAAAGAAGAGAAAAGGGGGCTGGCAAAGATTCACCCAGACAAGGGCAGGGGAAAGTGGGATGGGGCTCTGGAAGAGCTCCCAAAATAAGGCTCCTTCTGTACATTCGTGTGTGACTTATGTCAGGGCATTGCACACAGACACCAAGGAGTAGAATAGCAAGCAATGGAAATGTTTTCATGTGTGAATCCACTTTCAGCTCTGCAACCTCTGATCCTGATGCATTTTTGCCCAACTGGTCAAGTACTGCAGATGGCACCAAATAAGGAGGAGTAGGTAATACCACAGAGAAGAGGATTAAAATTCAAAATGACTTTAATAGATTAGAAAGCTGGGCCAAAACTAACAACATGAATTTCAACACAGAGAAAGGCAAGGCGCTATACTTAAGATGTGCAAAATGAAATGCATATAGTATGGGGAACGCCTTGCTTAACAAGACTACGTGTGAAAGGGATCTAGGAGTCCTAGTAGACCACAACAGTGTGATGCAGCAGCTAAAAAGGCCAATGCGATTTTAGGCTGCATCAATAGAAATATAGTATCTAGATCAAGGGAAATGATAGTACCACTGTATTCTGCTTTGGTCAGGCCCCACTTGGAATAATCCTGTGTCCAGTTTTGGGCACCACAATTCAAGAAGGATTTTGAGAAGCTGGAGTATGTCCAGAGGAGGGAGACCAAAATCGTAAAGGGTCTGGAAACCATGAAGTCCTAAGAGAGAGATGGTTAAGAGGTGATATGATAGCCCTGTTTAAGTATTTGAAGGGATGTCATATTGAGGATGGAGCAAGCTTGTTTTCTGCCTCTCCAGAGAATAGGACACAATGGAGCAATGGATAATATTAATGATAATAATAATAATAATTAAATATTTTTATCCCACCCCTCTGCATACCGCAAGCTCCGTAATGCAAGCTGCAGAAAAAGAGATTCCACCTAAATCTTTTGAGGAACTTCCTGATGGTAAGAGCTGTTCAACAATGGAAGACGCTGCCTGGGAGTGTGGTGAAGGAAGGCTCCTTCTTTGGAGGTTTTTAAACAGAGGCTGGATGCCCATCTTCCACAGAGAGTGCTTTGATGGTGTCTTCCTGCATGGCAGAAAGGGGTTGGACTGGATGGCCCTTGGGGTCTCTTCCAACTCTAGGATTCTATTATTCTTTTACCTGTTATAAGCCGCCTTGAGTTTCACACAAGGGAAATGGGAGGAGGATCATCATCATCATCATCACCATCATCATCATCATCATCTTCACTACCTCTGGCCCCAGTGTTTGGGATGGGGAAGTAAATCAAGGGCCAGAAGCTGTTACTTTGCAAGAGAGACCGAATACTTGCCTAGGCTTGCCTTGATGTCAGTATGAATGTATGATGCCAAGGCTCTGCAACTGTGGCATAAGAGGAAAATGTGCCAGCCTTCCAGGAATTTCCCCTTCTGGCCCCTGTGGATTCGCACCCACGTCTGTTTGGTGCAATGAGGATCCTGCCCATGGACTCCTCTGACTCATGTTCATTTGATTTTCCACTTCCTAGGAAGACTCTGGCAATGTGAAAAGGAACTGATGTGAAACCGCATTTTGCTCCGGGAGCAGAGACGGCTGATCATTTCTGGTTAATCCAGACCTCTCCTCTTTAGTGTTCTGCTCAGGGCCTGTCATGTTATCCATGAGATGGAAGACGGCAGGAGGGGAGACGGATGAGGTGGGGAATACTGATGATGGCACGCGCAAAGGGAGGGGACGCCTAGGTCGGTGGCAGTGATTCTTGGGAGCAGCAGTTCCATGGGGAAGGCATTCATTGGAGAAACAGCTCCAGTCGTCTACTTTGGGAGGAAGAACCAAGCCACTTTTGGTCCGGTTTGGATGCACATCCAGGGCAGAGCCAGGAAAGGAACCTTTTCAGAAGGCAATTCAAAGGCGGTAATCCTGCATCGATCAGGATAGTGTAGTAGTTCTGGATCAGGAACTATGCTGTGCTTCATCTTGGAGAGCAGTGACCAGGGGGGTGTCCAGGGGGGTTCTGTCCTGGGCCCAGGGCTATTCGACATCTTTATCAATGACTTGGATGAAAGAATAGGGGGCATGCTTATCAGATTTGCAGATGATACCAAATTAGGGAGAGTAGCTAATACTCCAGACGAGAGGATCAGAATTTAAAATGACCTTAATGAGTTAGAAAGCTGGGCCAAAACTAACAAAACGAACTTCAACACGGAGAAATGTAAGGTACTGCACTTAGGCAGAAAAAAATGAAATGCATAGATATAAGATGGGAGACATCAGGCTTAACAAGACTATGCGTGAATGGGATCTAGGAGTCCTAGTAGAGCACAAGTTGAACATGAGCCAACAGTGTGATGTGGCAGCTAAAAGCACCAATGTGATTCTAGGCTGCAGCTGCTGCCGCTGCTGCTACACGCGCTGCCGCAGCAGCCTCCGCACATATCATGGCCACCATTTTGATTTCCAAAACAGGAGTCGCAACACGTTTGCGTATGCGCAGGAGTACTGCGCATGCGCAAACGAGTCGTGGCCGCCATTTTGATTTCCAAAATGGCAGCCGTGACTCGTTTGAGCATGCGCAGTACTCCTGCCCGTGCGCAAATGCGTCGCAGGCGCCATTTGGAAATCAAAATGGCGGCTGCGGTGCGCACGGCCGCACGGAGATCAAAACACACAGCGGCCGTGGCATGCGGCAGTAGGGGTCCGCCTGGGCCGGTAGGTGCAGGGACCTGGGCCGGAACCGGCCCGCGGGCCATAGGTTGCTGGCCCCTTGTCTAGATCAAGGGACGTAATAGTACCATTCTCTATTCTGCTTTGGTCAGGCCTCACCTGGAATAATCCTGTGTCCAGTTCTGGGCACCACAATTTTAAAAGGATGTGGAGAAACTGGAGCGTCTCCAAAGGAGGGCAACTAAAATGGTGATTTTGGTGGAGTCTCCTTCTTTGGAGGTCTTTAAGCAGAGGCTGGGTGGCCATCTGGTAGGGATGCTTTGACATTGAGTTCCTGCATGGCAGAATGGGGTTGGACTGGATGGCCCTTAGGGTCTCTTCTAACTCTATGATTCTATGAACTGACAGTGTTGCAGTAATCCAAGTGTTGCATATTCATAAGTGCAATCACCTCGTAGTTGCGCGAATATATATTTTCATGATACCTGGACAAGGGAAGATCTGGGCCTTTTATCCCGTGGTGCTCCTGGTTTCTTCCACATCCCCATCTTTCTTGCGCCTTCATTTGTGGCAGCAGTGCCATTTTTGTGGCCCAGGAAGGGTCCCTGATCAGAGTGTTTCTACACTGCTCAGAATCAATGTATTTGTTATCGTTGTTGTTGTCGTTGTTGTCATTCAGACAAAGTATATAGCGTGGGGACAACATCTCAGAGCTGCTGGAGGAAATGTGTCACCAATCTTCTTGGTACATCTCTCAATCTCAGCAACATGTTGAAGATGATTTCCCCAACAATAGATGGCTTGTCTGTGTTATTTAGTCAAGAACAATTGCCATCTTAATTGCATATTCTCAAGATAACACCTGCATTGAATTACTGTAGTATTTATTTTAATTGGCTAATTGATTAATCATTTGAAAGAAGATCACTAATTAACTGAAGGGCCTTTAATTGGTTGACAGCTCGATTTTTTTTAATTGTTGGAGAAATGTACAAAAAAGGAAGGGAAGAAAGGGGAAGAGGAGAGCATGCACACACCCCACCGAAAATTTAATCTCAAATTTGGTCAATTATGGCATAAAGTCTGTGGTCTACGTAGGATATTTTTGCTTTCAGCCATTCAACTCTGTGACTTCCCAGGACTAGGGTTGCCAACTGACCAAACCATAGGTTTCAGCCTGCTGTCATGCTCGTAATCACGGCTTGAGATGTGCAGGAACCGGGATGGAGACACCCCTTCCCATGTGTGCCATGGACCAGTGTAGTGAGCATGGGCCTTTCACCAGGCATTTGGGTTCTAGAGTCCTTGTCAGTACCATGGCCAAGCGTTAGCACCTCTCCAGGAACCTAAAAGGGGTTATTCTGCGTTCTGTAGGTCCTGCTTGGCCTAAATAAATCCCCTCATGACATCAGATCCTGACTGACATTGGAAGCTAAGCAGGATCCGCCTGCTTAGAACTTGGATGGGAGACCGCCAATGAATGCCAGCCATGTCTGTAGGCTGTATTTCAGAGGAGAGAATTGGCAAAACCAGCTCTGAGAAGTGGCCTCACCTGGAATAATATTGAATCCAGTTCTGCGCACCACAATTCAAAAAGGATGTTGAAAAACTGGAGCGTGTCCAAAGGAGGGCAACTAAAATGGTGAAGGGTCTGGAAACCATGAAGCCCTATGAGGAAGGACTTAGGGAACTGGGTATGTTTAGCCTGGAGAAGAGAAGGCTGAGAGGTGATATGATAGCCCTCTTTAAATATTTAAAGGGATGTCATATTGAGGAGGGAGGAAGCTTGTTTTCTGCTGCTCCAGAGACTAGGACCCAGAACAATGGATGCAAACTGCAAGAAAAGAGATTCCACCTCAACATTAGGAAGAATGTCTTGAGAGTAAGAGCTGTGTGACAGTGGAACACACTCTCTCAATGGAGATTTTGGTGGAGTCTCTTTCCTTGGAGGTCTTTAAGCAGAGGCTGGAGGGGCATCTGTTGGGGATGCTTTGATTGGGAGTTCCTGCATGGCAGGGGTTGGACTGGATGGCCCTTGGGGTCTCTTCCAACTCTATGATTCTATGATTCTAACCCATCAGCTAAAGGACGGGGATGCTTTCCTCCATCGTAGACAATTTACAGCATCCATTTACCCCAATAAAGCTTATCTTACAGAAGGGATGGGAGTCAGTTTCTTGTTGGGGGAAGAGACTGGAATTGCAGCCAGTTCTGGCCCAGAGTAATCACTGAGAACTTACTGCAGAGACGCATGTTTTAGCTGTTATCATTTTAACTTCTATTATAAGCTGTTTGGGGTCACATGTTGGGAGAAAATCAGGATATATATCTATACCCTCCAACGTTTCAAGGATGAAAACTGCAACATCAGAGAGTGGTCAAAACAGCAAAATGTATAAATGTGGGGGGGGGGGAGAGAGACACAAGCTGGGAAAGGCTGCAGCAGTTTGCTTTTGCCTGAGCCCACTGGGAAGGGAAAGACTCCTCTTCTTCTGTCACCCCTGCCGAGTTAATTGCTTTTTCCCTTTGAACTCAGTTTGCAGCAATGGAAGTAAGCTGGAAGGAGAAACTGGGACATTTAAAGGCATTTGAGGAAGTAGGATGGCAGAGGATTAACCAGGGCTTTACCCATCAAGGGCAAGGGACACCTCTGGACTGTATGCCTTCCCTTTGCTATTTGGTATGACAGTCTGCCATTTTGTTGGGACACGGTTTGTCCCCCTCAGGACGTACGTGCCTCTTCTGTGGCCACCCAACCCTGGCTGAGAGGTTTCTGTCCTGGTGCTACCGCTGTGCCCTGATCCCTCCTTTCTGACCCTTGTCTTTCTTCCCCGCAGCATTTTTCACGGAGACCCCCCATGACATGACCGCCCGGGCTGGCGAGGATGTGGAGATGGCCTGTTCCTTCCGGGGCAGCGGTTCCCCTTCGTACTCGCTGGAGATCCAATGGTGGTACGTCCGCACACACAAGGACTGGACAGACAAGCAAAGCTGGGCCTCCAACCAGGTACTTCTCCTCATTCATCAACTCCTCCTCCTCCTCCTCCTCCTCCTCCTCCTTAATCCTTCCCATCCACCTTCTCTTTCCTCCCCTCCTTGCTCTCCTCTTCCTCTTCTTCTCTTCCTCCTCCTCCTCCTTAATACTTCCCATCCTTCTTCTCTCTCCTCCTTGCTCTCCTCCTCCTCCTTCTCCTCCTTTTCTTCTTCCCCTTCTCTTTCTTCCTCTTCCTCCTTCTCATCCTTCTTCTGTTTCCTGTCCTTCCTTCTCTTCTCTTCTTCTCTCTCTTCCTCCTCCTCCTTCTTAATCCTGTCCATCCTTCTTCTCTTTCATCTACTCATCACTCTCCTTCCATCCTTGTTCTTTTCCCCCTCTTCTTTCTTCTTCTGAATCCTTCCCATCCTTCCTCTCTTTCCTCAACTTCCTTCTTAATCCTTCTTATACTTCTTCTCTTCCTTGCTCTCCTCCTACTCTTCTTCTTCTCCTTCTCTCCTTTATCCTCCTTAATTCTTCCCATCCTTCCTATTTTTCCTTTCCTTCCTCTCTTCTTCTTTCTTTTCTCTTCCCCTGCTCCTCTTCTTCTTTCTCCTTCTTCTTAATCCTTCCCATCCTTCCTAATCCATTACATCCTTCTTCTCTTTCCTCTCCTTCTCCCCTTCTCTTCTTCTCTTCCTCCTCCTCCTTCCCATCCTCTTTCCTCTCCTCCTTGTTCTCCTCTCTTCTTCCTCCTCCTCTTCCATCTCTTCTACACCCCCCCTTTCTTTGTCTTCTCTCTTTTTCCATTATTTGCAAACGCTGGACCTCCTCTTTGTCCCATTGGAGACAAGCTTTGAAGAATATGCTCCAGGGCTCCACTTGAGAACCAGGTTTTTGGCCAGGAAAGGCTCTGTTGTCCCAGCCAGGGGCTGAAAGCTGGGATATAGTGGCCAGAGTCTATTAGCCACTTCTGTCTCCTGTGAGGAAGGATGGGATGATGAAGATGATGACAAGGACAAGAGCAGCATTTGCAATTGCAGTATTGGAAAATGCATCGTCAGCACCCTTGCATAGAGCAATCATGGAAATCATGCCTTTCTCCAGACGTTGTTTGTATTACATCTCCCATCACCACCTTAGCCAGCATGGCTAATAGTTATGAATGCTAGGAGCTGCAATCCAACAGTAGCCGGAGGCTGATAGAGGAGTGTACAAGATCTGTTTAAAAAACAATGATTTCATTTGTTTTCTGTATTTAAAAGACCTCACTCCTGACGTTCTTCATTTATTTCAATTACATTCCATTTAATGACATTTCTTTGCCTTGGTGGTGTGTCCTCTGCCCCCTTCTCTCTCCTCTCCTCTCCTCTCTCTCACACAGACCTGGCCCTCTTTAGTTGCTCCTCTTTTAAATGGTGAAATAGCAGCACTGGCTCCATCTTGTTCTCCCCGTCATTTCTCATTTTTGAGGGCATCCAGGGCGCATGGGTTTGTAGGCAATGGGGATGCTCACCCCTGCCAAATGCCTGCCCCCAGGACAGCGGTCATTTTCCTGTTGTTGGTGTTGTTGTTCAATGCCTTCAAGCTCTTTCCAACTTATGGCAGCCCTAAGGTGACTCTATCTTGGGTTTTTTCTTGGCAAGGTTTGCTCAGAGGAGGTTTGCCATTGCCTTCCCCCGAGGCTGAGAGTGTGTGACTTGCCCAAGGTCACCCAGTGGGCTTCCAGGGGCTGAAGCCTGGTCTCCAGAGTCATAGTCCAGTGCTTTTAAAATAAGGCTTGATTTGCTCTTGGCCCATTCATTCATTGATCCTAAAATGCAAAGACATACAACTCAGTACAAAAGTCAGATCATACAAGCCATTGTATTCCCTATTATTCCCATGGATGGATGTGAGAGCTGGACATTCGAGAAAGAAGACAGGAGGAAAACCAATGCCTTTGAGAGAATGTGGGGCTGGAGAAGATGCTGAGGATCCCATGGAGAGCCAAAAGGACAAAGAAAGGGGTCCTGGAGCAGATCAAGCCAGAAACCTCCCTGGAAGAAGCAAGATGAGAAGACTTTAGACTGTCATACTTTAGACACATCATGAGAAAAGAGGACTCTTTGGAAAAGGCAATAATGTTAGGAAAGGTGGAGGGAAGTAGAAAAAGAGGAAGGCTGCATGCCAGGTGGAGGTCCCCTATTATCAAGGAGGTCCCAATGGGGATTTATGAAGAGCTTGCAGGAATGAAGCAGAGCAGGGAAGGACAGGGGTCTCATCCAGAGGGTCTCCATGAGTTGAGATTGACTCAAGGGCAGTTAACAACAACAAAACCAATTCTATCATGTATCATTAAACTTATCATTAGAAATTTCTTTAACAAGATTATATACAGTGGCATCACTGGGGGGGGGCAGGGATGTGAAACTAGGGCGACCAGAGGTCCTCCTTTTCCTGGACATGTCCTACAATGTCCGCCTCCTGTCCAGAAGGAATTCCAAAATGTCCTCCATTTTGAGCATCACTAAAAAGCCCATTGAGTAGCATCCAGTTTGTTCTTCCCTTTTGAGAAATGCTTCTACTTGGCAGCTTGTCTTGACTGCAGAAAGAGGGATAGGATGGAGCCTTCTAAAGTTCTTTTTTCCTTGGAGCAACAGCAGTCAAGACTCGCACCCAGAGCTCAGGATGCATTTGTTTCCCAGAAGGAAAAGGACAGGAAAGGTGTTAGGCAATGGGCTACTTGAGGACACCGTGCAAATGCTGAAAGGGTTGCCTCCCTTAATTTCAGCACAATGGACAAACGAAAGGAATAATTTCAGTGTAGATCCAGCCAAGGATTTATTGCTAGTAAAGTCCAATTTTAAGCCTTTGTCTTGCTCAGAGTTGTAGAAGTCTAATGCAAGCCAACAAGGCATTTTAACAAAGGTAAGTTCATCTGAAAAATGCAGCATATGTCATTTAGCTGCAAATAAACCATATGAATGTAATGAATTAATTGAAGAAGTAGGGGAAAGAAAGAGAAAAAAAAGGAGAGGGGGGAAGATGAAAAAACATATAACTAATATATAATAGGGCTCTGAGCCCTCAATCCTGACTGCAATGAAAAGGGAAAAAAATTTAAAAGGGAGGGGGAGGAAAATATTATTCTACCATTACAGATCCAGCTAAATGATCCTCCTAAAATTACTAATAACTATAGCCGCAGATTATTACGTCGTTAAGATTTCTTATTGCTCAAAAAGTCCATAAATGGTTTCCAGTCTTTCAAAAATAAAATAAAAATTCTCAATTGGCTTATCCTTTAGAACTGTTTTAGTATGTTTTAATCTATTCCTTTGACTTGTTAAATTGCTCTTAGTCCTTTAAAACCATTTTCAGTATTTACTGTGTGCCTTCTAGTCATTTTTGACTGGTGATGTATCTTATCATGGGCTTTTCTTGGCACAATTTTGCTCAGAGGGGGTTTGCCTTGGTCTTCTTCTATATATATATATATATATATATATATATATAATTTTAAAACAGATACAGTTGACTTTAAAAATATATTTACATACTAACAGACATACTTACATACAAATCTAATCTAATCATACCATTTTATTCTTACATCACAATTCCTTAACAACTCTTCCGTACTTTTGTAACTTTCTAACTTTCTTTCATGATTAATCTACTCCTCAACTATACCATGAATTGTTTACCAACTTCCATGCTCTTTCTTTCCTCTCTTTCCTTTGCCTTTTCCTTTCTTCATCTTCTCTTCCCTTTTCACACTCTCTTCTATATCTTTCTTTATATTCCACCTTCTTTATCGCCTTCTACTTTTCCTCTTTTCTCTCACTATTTCCTTCTCTATTAGAAATTCTGTTTTAAATTCTCTTCCTCTCCTTCTCCCTTTGCCCCAACTTGCCTTGGTCCTCTTCTTAGGTTGAGAGAGAGTGACTTGCCCAAGGTTACTCTGGGGGGTTTCCATGGCCCAATGGGGCTTCGAACCCCAGTCTCCAGAGTTTTAGTCCAGCATTCAAACTGAGGTAGAAGCTGCAATAAAAGAAATGGCAAAATAAGCACAAGTCTCCAGGAACAGATGATATTCCAATAGAACTATTGCAATCCACACTGACAGAGTCAACTCTAGTGCTGACCAACAGATATGGAAAACAAAACAATGGCCAATAGATTGGAAGCGATCAATATACATCCCCATCCACAAAAAGGGAGACACAAAAGACTGCAGCAACTATAGGACCATGCAAGCAAAGTCAGGAGGAAAACCAATGCATTTGAGAGAATGTGGTTCTGGAGAAGATGCTGATGATCCCATGGAGAGCCCAAACAAATGGGTCCTAGAGCAGATCTAGTAATAGTGCCCCTCTATTCTGCTTTGGTCAGGCCTCACCTGGAATAATCCTGTGTCCAGTTCTGGGCACCTCAGTTCAAAAAGGAGGTTGAGAAACTGGAGCATCTCCAGAGGAGGGCAACGAAAATGATGAAGGGTCTGGAAACCATGAAGCCCTATGAGGAACGACTTAGGGAACTGGGTATGTTTAGCGTGGAGAAGAGAAGGTTGAGAGGTGATATGATAGCCTTGTTTAAATATTTAAAAGGATGTCATATTGAGGAGGGAACAAGTTTGTTTTCTGCTGCCCCAGAAACTAGGACCCGAAACAATGGATGCAAGCTACAGGAAAAGCGATTCCACCTCAACATTAGGAGGAACTTCCTGACAGCTGTTTGACAGTGGAACACACTCTCATGGAGTGTCATGGAGTCTCCTTCCTTGGAGGTCTTTAAGCAGAGGCTGGATGGCTATCTATTGGGGACGCTTTGATTGGGAGTTCCTGCATGGCAGAATGGGGTTGGACTGGATGGCCCTTGGGGTCTCTTCCAACTCTATGATTCTATGATCAAGCCGGAAATCTCCATGGAAGAAGCCAAGACTGTCCAAGCATTCCCTGGGACAGATGGCCACCCAGCCTTTGTTTAAAGACCTCCAAAGAAGGAGACTCCACCATTCTCCAAGGGAGTGTGTTCCATTGTGTAACATTATATCCCTGTTTAAGGATTTGAAGGGTGTCACATTGAGTCTGGAGCAAGCTTGTTTTCTGCTGCTCTGGAGAACAGAACCTGGAACAACGGATGCAAGCTCCAGGAAAAGAGATTCCAGCTAAACATTAGGAGGAAATTCCTGACAGTAAGGGCTGTTCAACAGAGATAGATGCTGCCTTGGAGAGTGTTTGAGCCTCCTTTGGAGATTTTTCAACCGAGGCGCTCTGTCGGGGGTGCTCTGAATGTGAGTTCCTGCGTGGCAGAATGGGGTTGGACTGGATGGCCCTTCTAGGGGGTCTCTTCCAACTCTAGGATTCAATGATTCTATGACTTAAAAGAAAAGAACTACAAGATGTTCTTTGGGTATGTAGAGAGATCTTGTAGCACTTTTGAGACTGAACTTTCCTGTCCCTCCAAGTGGAGGGACAGGAAAGTGAGTCTCAAAGGTGCTACAAGATCTCTCTGCATACTGATTCTACAGACTAACACGGCTATATCTTTGATGTTCTTTAGGGAATGTGCTACATTTTGAGCTGCCTGGTCCTCCTTTGCAGTTAGGACCTCAGGTCACCCTGTTCATAGGCAACCCCCTGCTGCCTTCATAGCCCATTCCCATCACAGATGGACCACTTTTCTGAGCCGTTGTTCCAGGGCAATGAGAGGATGTAGGTGCAACTTTTGGGCATGTGCTGCCTTGATGCTCTGTGTTACTGCCGCGCAAACTGAACCTTGGACGTACGGCGGCAGCGGCGGCAATTATTGGAGTGACTGAGGAGGGGAGGAAAGTGTTCCCCCTTTGAGATCTTGGTCCCAGGGTCTGCCTCCTTTGAGCATCACTCCCTCCCTTGTTCTGCTTTTATGGCTCCAAGCGCATGCCGGCCCTCCCGAAATCTCTGCTCTCCCTCCCCACAAATTTCCACTCTCCCTTCCAGCCCAGTTCCTGCCTTTGAAGACTGCATTAAAGGCCAAGGTGTGAATTAGTTTGATGGGTTTTCTTGGTCTCCCCTCCCTCCTTCTTCAAGCTGAACTAATGGGTTCTCTCTCTGTTCTCTCCCTCCTTCTTCCTTCCATTCCTTACAGCTAAAAGCATCTCCACAGGAAGAAGCCGGGAAGGAAGCGACAAAAATAAGCGTGAGTTTTTCGATAATGACTTCTTGGGAAGGCTTTTTAAATCAAGGGCACAGCAGCTGCCGCTTTCCTCTTGGGCACGAGGCGGGGAGCCAGAGGGGGTCTTTTTGTATGGGTTTTTTCATGCAAAAGTGCAGCATGAAGGAGTTGGGAAGCTCCGAGAAGGTTCTTTCTCCAGCTCACAACCTCCGACTCTCTGCCAAGTTTGCATTAAGATGAGAAGTGGTGCGAAAGAGGAGAAGAACAGATATGAAAACCAGAGCTTCTCTATTTATTGCCCATTGCAACCAAGGCAATGACAGAGGTCATATTCAGGGGTCTTACAGCAAAGTACAACAACATCCAAAATGCACAAAACAGCGATACTGTTATTGGCCAGTGAACATGCACAAAATACATGTTGCAAGCTTTCAAAGCTTCTCTATTGCACATTGCAACAGAGGTCATATTCTGAGATTGTTGTGTTGGCCACAAAGAAACATACAGTAATATTCAAAATTCACACAAAAAAGCAATACTGTTATTGGCCAACCAAAATGAACAAAATAAGTGTTACAAGCTTTTAAAGCTTCTCTATTGCACATTGCAACCAAGGCAATGACAGAGATCATATTCAGGCTTTATTTACAGCAAAATACAATAACGTCCCAAATGAACAAAATAGTGATACCTTTGTTGGCCAACCAAAATGCACAAAATATATCATACAAGCTTTTGACGCTCTATCGACTTCTACATCAGGCCAAGGGGTTAAAAAATCAATCAGGAGGGAAAAAAGAAATTACAGTATTGGAGTCACTGGTCTACATTTTGTTAAATTGTTGTTATAGTTCTCATTTAATCTGGTGCAGAGGGATATCCATGTAGTCAGAGGTCATTCCTCCTTTTTGGCCACGCAGGTTGTGGGAGGCAAAGTGTCTCAAAGTCCAAGAAATAAAATTTAAACTTCATTAGCAAGACAAAAAGAAACTTCCTTTGAGATCCAGGCTGCCTCTGTCCTGTGCTCCTTATTAAGCAGAGAACAGTGAATTTCTCAAGACATCTCTATATTGGTGCATTTCGAAAACGTTGAGATGCTGTTTATGTAAAACACTAAATGCAGTCCCAATTAAAAAAAAAAAGTTTTACTTTTGTTGGTGGTAAAGACCTCAAAGAGTTAAGTCTTAGTCCCTTGGCTCCCTCTTTATTACTATTTATTATTTCCATTAAGGTGTCATCCTTAATGGAAATAGTGCTGAGAAGCCTTTTTCTCTGAGTTCTGCTATCACATAAATATAAGAATGGAAATAAGCCTTAGCCTCACTTTTAGTACATGATAGACAATTCAATAGTCTCCGGCTGCTGCAACACTGCAGAAATAAAGCAGATTAGATATTTAGCCTTCTCTGCCAGGGAGCTCTAGGGCCACAACAAACTACAAATCCCAAGTCTCCATAGCATTGAGCCGTGACAGTTAAAGTGTCATCACAGTGCTTTATTTCTGCAGCTAAACTGTCTGTACTCTAAAGTGTTCTTTATATGCTATCAACAATGTTGGGTGAACATGTTTGCAAGGACTCTGCCATGCACAGTCTGGTCAAGCCAATATGATCCTAGGTTGCATCAATGGGAATCTAGTGTCTAGATCAAGGGAAGGAATAGTGCCACTCTATTCTGCTTTGGTCAGACCTCACCTGGAATAATCCTGTGTCCAGTTCTGGGCACCACAATTCAAAAAGGATGCTGAGAAGCTGGAGCATGTCCAGAGGAGGGCCACTAAAATGGTGAAGGGTCTGGAAACCATGAATCCCTATGAGGAGTGGCTTAGGGAGCTGGGTATGTTTAGCCTAGAGAAGAGATGGTTAATTGGGGATATGATAACCCTGTTTAAATATTTGGAGGAGGGAGCAAGCTTGTTTTCTGCTGCTCCAGAGAATAGGATCAGGAACAATGGATGGAAGCTACAGGAAAAGAGATTCAATCTCAACATTAGGAAGAACATCCTGACAGTGAGAACTGTTTGACAGTGGAACGCTCTCCCTCAGAGATTTTGGTTGAGTCTCCTTCTTTGTAGGTCTTTAAACAGAGGCTGGATGGCCATCTGTTGGGGATGCTTTGATTGTGAGTTCCTGCATGGCAGAAGGGGGTTGGACTGGATGGCCCTTGTGGTCTCTTCCAACTCTAGGATTCTATGATTCCTCCTCCTGGGTATGTTTTTCCTGAAGACGAAAAGATTAAGAGGGGATATAATAGCTCTGTTTAAATATTTGAAGGGATGTCATATTGAGGATGGAACAAGCTTGTTTTCCGCTGCTCCAGAGACTAGGGCCCAAAACAATGGATGCAAGCTCCAGGAAAAGAGATTCCACTTCAGTATTAGGAAGAACTTCCTGAGAGTAAGTGCTGTTCAACAGTGGAACATATTCCCTCAGAGATTTTGGTGGAGTCTCCTTCTCTGGAAGTTTTTTAAACAGAGGCTGGATGTACATCTATCCCAGGGAGTGCTTTGATCATATATTCCTGCATGGCGAAAAAGGGTTGTACTGGATAGCCCTTGGGGTCTCTTCCAGCTCTCTGATTCTAAAACCATGTGTGGAATTGCTAGTTCTCAGGGCTTCTGGGCTGTCATCCTCACCTGAGTGTGGGTTCCACCTTGAAAAGTGCAACGCATGAATGATGCGCCCCAAACAAGGCTTTGGTGGTGGCTACAAGGTGGGTTTTTTAATTCCTGGTGGTTAATCTTTGAGTCCCTGCTGGATCTACAGCTAATTTATTTCTTTTCCTTCCCAGCTAACCCCCAGCCTCCCATGGCCAGCTGATAAATGATGGCCAAGTTCTCTGCCAGAACAAGGACAGTGTGAAAAATAAATGGCTTAGGCCAAGGTCTTTGGCTTTTTCCTTTGACTTCCATTTGCGCTGATAGATGGAGCTGAGTGAGGCCAAGAAACCCAAAGTAAACTCTTGTTCTGAGTAGGACAGCTCTTCTCTCAGCTTAGATGGGTCTCTCTTTGCTCTAAGAGATCTCTAAGTTTCAGAGCTCATGGCAGATTGTGGTGGTTGTGTCATGCCCTGCTTCCGTAACATGGAAATGGTCTCCGACTCAGAGGCTTTTGCTTGCTAAGCAAAGTAAATGCTGGACAGTAAGCTGCTCTAAAATAGCCAGGGATAGCCATGTTGGCCATTTAGCAAATCCAATCAAAAATCCACCAAACAGTGATAACTTTATTGGCCAACCAAAATGCACACTATGCATGTTGCAAGCTTTCGAAGCTTCACTGGCTTCTTCTTCATCAGGCAAGGTGTTACAAAAAAAAAACCGAGAAAAAAATTGAAGATGTTAGTCGTAGGCCTGCATTTTGCTGTTTCTGTTCTTAGTTAAGATGGTATGGAGGGGCATATCTTGCAGGCTGGCATCTCCTCCTTCTGGCCATGTGGTAACTGGGAGATTTTCAAAGTCCAGGAAATTTAACACCTGTTTGCATCTCAACAAAGACACTTCCTTTGCAATCCAATATGTCTCCATCTTTGTGAGGCCTCAGACCACTTACGTTGCTTGCTCTTTAGCTGGTGCCGCATCTCTGCTATCAGCTGTGTAGCAACATGCCTTTGTCTGGTTGCCTTGACTGTGCTTGGACAGGCTGAGGCAATGGAGACCTCTGCTGAGGTTCCAAGGGGCAGCTCTTGGTGATTTCATTAAGCAGAACACATGAAGCATCATCCACAGTTGCACAGAGCATGACATTCAATCAAAAACTACTAAGATTGAGATCCTTGTTCTGCCCACTCAGTTCTGCATCCCCCTCCAAAGCAGCTGGACTCAATTTAGTGAGGAAAGAAATGAAGGCACAGTCTTGGATGGAAAGCAGCCTCCTTTTCCTTCCCCTGGGAGCCCAGAACAACAATATCTTCATGGTCTGAATTGCCGTCCCCTCCCTCTCTTTTCCACTTGGAAAGAAGCAACAGCAGCACTCACCATCCCTCTGTTAAGAGTGGTGCACTGGTTTTACTGGTTTGGGGGAAAAGCTCCTCCAGGCACTAACTCTGAAGGATCTTAAAGGCTAAAGGTTTTTAAAAATGGTAAATTAGCCAGAGTGACTCTAGGTTAAAAAAGAGAGAGAGAGAGAGAGGTAGAAAGGACGAAATCAGGTAGCAGCAGAAACCACAGAACAGTCTATACTTAATGCAAGTTGAGGACAAGGTGATTTTACAGCAAAAATATTTCTTTATTACAAACACAGAAAAAGGTAACATCAGAAACCAACAGAACAGTGTATACTCAATGCAAGTTACCGTATGTTCTCAAAATAAAAGAAGGAGAAAAGGACACGGGACCTAAACCTCTACTGCTGGCCCATCTAAGAAGTGTGTAGTTAAATTTAAGAGATTATAGACAAAAACACACACATGGATTTTCTCACCCTCTGACTTGAAAAAGATGATTTGAGATTGAAGCAGTGGGAGACAGGTCTCAGACAGAGACTCTCCCTGTGTGTCTCTGTATTTAATCTCTTCTTAACATGGGAGCTGTCTCCTAACAGTAAAGGGAAAGCCTCTGAGTGGGGCAAAACATGGTTCTACTGAAGATGGGGAAAAACAAAAAATGTGCTTGCAAAGGGCAGAGGTAGATGTGCCCTTCAGGTACTGATAATGTCTCTTGAGTGATCTGGGCAGTAGAGAACAATGGGCTGCATACACAAGACAACGGCCAATCAAATACAGATATTTACCCTCTTTCAAATCCAGATGGGTTGCTCAACCTCTCTGTAAGTTGCTCAATTCCTCATTTGTGTGTGTGTGTACCAGTCTGAGCCAGTTTGGCAGGTCTCTGAAGTTTGGGGAGAGAGTACCAGAACAGAGACTGTCCCCCTGTGCCCCATCCAAAAAGGAACACATGTATGTGTAAGCCATGCTTACACACATGGATGTCATAGGATCAGCCTAAATCAAAGCAGTGTTATCTCTCTGGTATTTCTCCCTATCATCCTGAGTACTTGAGAAGAGCATCCAGGCTCTGAAATGAAGGTCCAGAGATCTGGGAAGCCTAACGGTGGGGTATTTCCATAACAAGCTAAGAGCCAGCCTGGTTGTGTTCTGATCTCCTACCTGTATTGCAAACCCCTTGGGTTCTGAAAACATCATTTCCCCCTTCAAGCAATGTTTAACACTGGAATAATTATGCCAATCTCCTTTGCAGGGCTGTTGTTTCTTATTTGTTTAAGCAACAGTGCTTCTTAGTCTCAATACTGAATACTGAAGAAGAGAAACTGCAAATGGAATCAGCCAAAATTGGTCTAAACAGATTAGGCTAATCAGCTTTTCTGCATAATTTCATTGTCTGGGAGAAAGGGAGCTAAATCATAAAATCACAGACCTGGAAGGAACCCAGGGGTCCAACCCCTGGATACAAGTGCAGGAATCCACACCTAAAACAATCCTGGAGAGGTAGAGGGGAAGTGTTTTGAGCATCTAAGAAAAGTGCTAAGGTCTTGCTCACCCTTCTTTGATTTCTCTACAACTCTTGGACTCTTTTCAAAGATTGCTTTCTCTACCATCTATGTATCAAAGGATAAAATGAGTACAGACTTGTTTGCATATGGTCTTGAATTCTGCTAAAATGTACAAATCCAGTTTCATAGCATCATAGTTTGTGACCATGGGGGAAAGCCAACATGTAGAAGGTTTACATAGCTTTGTTTTACACATGAACATGAGTTGGGGGATGCAGGATTGAGCCCATTACACCCCTATTGTTGCTTCAGTTTCACAGCCGAGCAAACATGTTGGGGGGACGACCTGTTTCTTGTGCAGGAAATGGGTTTTCTGCACAGAAAACACATTCTTTGTGCTGCAAAAAAAAGTATGCATTTCTGTGCAGAAAAATTCCAATAAGAGTTTGAGATGTGTGAACATGAGGGGAATCCTGCATGGAAATATTTGTTTTATCCCACAGCAACAGGGTGAGGAAACTACAGCAATTTATTCCTCCTTGTATATGATGTTAAAATATTTCAGGATTTGCATCTCTGGTCCAAATTGCAAAATGACATCAAAGTTTATTGCCTGTTGGCCCTTCCCTTCCCTTCCCCTTCCTCTTCCTTTCCTTTCCTTTCCTCCTTCCATTTTCTGTCATCAAGAGACGCGAGGCAACTTGCCACCCGGCCATCAGACCAGGAAATATCTTCTTCCATTTCTCTCTATAGAACAAGTTTGCACGAAGGAGGCAATAATTTCATTTAAGGGAACGGATTAGAATTCCAAACCCATTTAGGTTCACGTGAGTGGAATGAGAAGAGCAGCTAATTACAGAAATAGGAGAAATGTTTCCTGGCCTCTTCTCCATCTCGGCCTGTCTGTCTCCCCCATTCACGCTGCTCCGATTGTGATGTCTGGTGTGTGCGCCCACACATGTATATCGCACTCTTTCTCTTACTCAATTATCTTCCAGCTCATTACAGCTGTGGGTTTTGCCCACGATAAAAATAGAATAATATTTAAAAAGCACTTATTCTAATTGCTGCTCCTCTGACATTGTGTCATTTTAATAACGCTTGCCAGGCGTAGACTCCCCTGATGTGCGGCCGCCTGCGCACGTGCTGATATCGCTGTGGTGGTGGCAGAAACAGCCACGGTCCCATCATCCTTCGAAGAAAGGCACCCAGGAGGTGCCTTCCTCCCACTCCCTTTCAGCCACTCAGGATTTTCGGCACCACGTGGGCCTTTCTCTCTCTCATTCCCACCCACACCCAGTTCCACCAGTATTTTCTTTTCAGGCAGAGCATTGGAAAAGTTACTATTTTGGACTGCAACATCCAGAATGCCCCCAGCAAGCATTTCATTTAGAGGTTGAAGTGGAATCTCTTTTCTTGCAGCCTGTTGGTTTACTCCCTTCTGTAGTGGTTCCCTTCCCACACTTTGGTCCTCCAGCTGTGTTTTGGACCCAGCTCCCAGAATTCTTCAGTGTCGGCCAAGTTAGCTGGGGCTCCTGGGAATTTCCTCTCCTCTCTCTGCCCAACCTCCCCCTTCCTTCCTCTTCTTCCTCTCCCCCCTTCCCTTCTTCTTTCTTCTCTCTCCCCTTTCCTTCTTCTCTCATCCTCCTCCTCCTTATCTTCCTTTCCTCTTTTACCACTCTCCACTCTCTTCTCCTTCATTTCCTCTTTCTTCCTTCTTCTCTCTCCTTCTTTCTTCCCCCTCTTCTTCCTTGTTCTCCTTCTTCCTTCTTCTTTCCTCCTCCATCTCATCCTCATCCTCCTCTTCTTCCTCTCCCTCCTCCCCTTTCTTCCTTCTTCTCTCCTCTCCCCCTCCTCTTCTTCCATTCTCTCCCCTCCTCTTCCCCCTTCTCCTCCTCCTTCCTTCTCATTTCATCCTTCTTGTCCTCCTCATCTTCCTCTCCCTTCTCCCCTTCTTCCTCATCTCTCTTCCTCCTCCCTTGTTCCTCTCCTCTTCTTCTTCCCCTTCTCCTTTCTCCCCCTCCTCTTCTCCCTTGTTGTTGTTATTCTTCCTTCTTCTTCCCTCCTCACCCTTCTTGTCCTCCTCTTCTTCCTCTCCCTCCTCCCCTTTCTTTCTTCTTCTCTCCTCCTCCCTGCCTTCCTTTTCTTCCTCTCCTCTTCCTCCTCCTCTTCTTTTCTTCCTCTCCATCCTTCTTCTTTCCTCCTCCTCCTCCTTGCCTCCTTTTCTTCCTCTCCCTCCTCTCCTGTCTCCTCTCCTTCTCTTTCTCCTTCCCTCTCTTCTTTCTCTCCACCGAGACCTCTTGGAAACATTCACTATCCGTCCTGTATTGTCCATGAGAGTCAAAGACGATCTCAGGGTAAAAGTTTCAGAAAAAGTTTGAAGTCCCATGCCTCTCAGGCGGATGCTGAGAAGGATGCCTGAGAGGGAGGGGGGCTGTGCCAGTCATCATTTCCCTAATTTTGGTAAAGTTGGAGACGATTTGAAGAGCGGTGCCGGGCGGGGGCATAGGCAAAGTGCAGAAATGCCAGCCCATCTAATCATCAATGTTCCCATTCTGAGCGGAGGCCTAAATTCACATTCAGAGATGCCTTAGCAGACCCAGGAGAACCTGCGGCAGCATCTTCATGGGGATAAGTAACCCATAAATTCTTGCCAAGGGTGAAATTAACTTTTGTGCCAATTGCACGGGAAAAGACATTGAGGTCCCCCAAGACCCATTCCGGAGGGCTGTACTGTTTAAGTGGGACTCAGGAACATAGATTTTTGTTAGTCCAAAGAGAACCAGAAAGGGTAAAAAAGGAGCTGAAAAGGAGCTTTAAGCCAAGACAGAGGGAGGCACAGGGGATTTATTTAATCCAGATTTCTAATGACACCTCCATTTCAGAAAGACATACGATACAGCCTTGCAAAACCACCACTCTTTACAGGGATCCAGAAGGCAAAAACAGCCATTAAAGGAATTCAGGTGGCACAGCAATGTGACTGCTCCTGCATGCAAATGTATATTTCTGGAAATGTCCTGTGATGGGGAGACCAAGATCCATTTGAAAAGAAGCTTCTTCCTCAGATCCCAGATTCTAGCATTGCACAAGATGGTTGCAGCTGCAGAATGATCACATTCGGAGAGGTTCGTGTATTCAGAGAGAGTGGTCATCTGCCTTGGCTTGAACCATATGGGGCTCTATTTTGTAGCACCACCAAGGCACCTCTAAGAACACCAAAGAGTCTCCTGTGCAGATATGTCTACAGGACAGCTTTCAGATATCTCACAGAATCCTAGAGTTGGAAGAGACCTCCAAGGGTCATCTATTCCAACCTCATTCTGCCATGCAGGAACACACTCCTTGTGACAGATGGTCATCCAGCCTTTCCTTTAAAACCTTCCTAAGAAGGAGAGTCTACCACCTTTTGAGGCAGTCTGTTATTCCACTGTCAAACAGCTCTTACTGTCAGGAAGTTCTTCCTAATGTTTAGGTGCCACCATTGCCTCTTTTGATGCAGACATTATAATCCTGGCAACCTAGAATTGCATCGGTGTTTTGTTTTGCAGGTTTGTTTTATTTTATTTTATTTTGGCTGCTATCTCACACTGTTGCTCATGTTCTACTAAGACCCCTAGATTTTTTCACATGTACTTTTTCGAATCCTGAACAAAATTGTCAGAAGTACTGTTTGTTTATAGAAAACAAATAAGGGTTTTTTGTTTGTTTTGTTTTGTTAACTGCCTTCACGTTGGTCTCAACCCATGGCAGTGATCCTCTGGATGAGACATCTCCAGGCCCCTCTGTCCTCTCCTGCTCTGCCCAGCGCCTGCAAACTCCAGAAACCTCATATTCGTGGTCTCTTTAATAAAGTCCATCCATCTGGCCTTCCTCTCTTTCTACTTTGCTCCACCTTTCCTAGCATTATTGTCCTTTCCAAGGATTCATGCCTTCTCATGATGTGTCCAAAGTACAACAGTCTTAAGTCTCGTCATCTTGACTTCTAGGGATCTCTCTGCCTTGATCTGCTCTAGAACCCCTTTCTTTGTCCTTTTGTTTCTCCATGGGATCCTCAGCATCTTCTCCAGCCCCACATTCTCTCAAATGCATTGGTTTTCCTCCTGTCTTCTTTCTTGACTGTCCAGCTCTCACATCCATCCATGGGAATAATAGGGAATATGAAGGCTTGTATGATCTGACTTTTGTGCTGGGTTGTATGTCTTTGCATTTTAGGATCTTTTCTAGTTCTTTCATAATCGCCCTCCCCATTCTTAGTCTTCTTCTGATTTCCTGACTGCAATCCCCATTCCGATCAATGTTTGATCCTAGATATAAGAACTCTTTTACTATTTCTATTTCCTCATTGTCTAGTTTGTATATGTGTAAATTCTCTGTGGTCATTATTTTTGTTTTCTTTATGTTCCACAGTAAGCCTGCCTTAGCATTTCCTTTTTTGATCTTCCTTAGTAGTTGTTCCAGGTCTGTGAGGTTTTCTGCTAGTATTATGGTGTCATCTGCATATCTTAGATCATTGATATTCCTTCCTTGCGTTACACAGAGGGGCGGGATAGAAATAAATAAATAAATAAATAGCATTATTAGTATTATTATTTTCACTCCTCCTTCATCTGTGTCCAAGCCTGTTTTTCTTATAATATGTTCTGCATATAAGTTGGACAGATCGGGTGAAAGGATGCAGCCTTGTCTGATCCCTTTGCCAATTGGGAACCATTCTGTTTCTCTGTCTTCTGTCCTGAGAGTAGCCTCTTCTCCTGAGTTCAGATTCCTCCTCATCAGGACTATCAGATGTCTTGGCACTCCCATCATGTCTTTAAGGGCATTCCATAGCCTTTCATGGTCTATGCAGTCCAAGCCTTTGCTGTAGTCTATAAAGCACATGCTGATTTTCTTTTGGAATTCCCTGGTGTGCTCCATTAGCCATCATATGTTTGCAATGTGATCTCTAGTGCCTCTTTCTTTCCTGAACCCCGCTTGGACCTCTGGGATCTCTCTTTCCATGTATGGTTGGAGTCTATGTTGCAGAATTTTGAGCGTAATTTTCCTTACATGGGGGATCAGTGCTACGATTCTATAGACATATAGACAGACTTTAATTCTGCAGTATGGCAGCTATGGACCTTATCATACGTGGCCCACAAAGCAATAATAATCCTGAAATGACAGATTCCGAAAAGAAACCGAAAAGAAACCTTCATTCCGCAAATAGGTTTCACACGCAATTACCTTCATCGCGCATTTAAGGAAAGCGCTCCCAGGAACTGTATTTGCCGTTCACACACAAGTGAGAAAATCCCGTACATGAACAAGCAATGATGTTCTTGCACATGCACACTATGCTTGCCGCGGCTGTCACTCGCCGCAGCTGTCTCCCTTCCCCAGGTCGTCCTCGGTGCAGCCGGCCCTCTGCACGGCCGGCACTCCAAGGAGGACCTCCCGCCGCAGCGTTCACCGAGGAGGTCCTCCTTGGAGCGCCGGCCCCGCGTCGGATCGGCGCCGGCGCTCCGAGGAGGTAATGACGGGGAAATGCTCCCCAATACGTATTTGGCGATACGTATTTGGTGATCGTACTTACGGTAAAAGCAAAATGATTCCCATCGCGCAATTGTAATTCCTGAAGAAACCGAAATTCAAAAGATCTCGGATCATTCCGCATTCTGTCGGGGTTCTGTGCGACGTCGTGTGGAAACATGGGAAAATAATACGTATTAGGTCGGGATTTCGATTGGATTCTGTCTGGATTGGGCCCCGTGTGATAAGGTCCTAAGTCTTCCAAGACTTGGAAGGGCAGTTATAAAGGAATTAGACAAGATCCTGAAGTGTAAAGATATATCATTGAATACTAAAGTTAGAATTGCCCATGCCATTCATATTTCCAATTTTGCTGTGTGGTTGTGAAAGCTGGGCAATGAAGGAAGCTGATAGGAAGAAAATCAGCTCCTTCGAAACATGCTGGAGGAGAGTTCTACTGAGAGCATAGACTGCTAAAAAGACAAATCAGTTGGTCCTAGAGCAGGGGTAGGCAACCTAAGGCCCGGGGGCCGGATGCGGCCCCCCGAGTCCTTTGGACTGGCCCCAGGCCGGTCCTGCGCCCCCCCCCCCCCCCCCCGCTGCCCCCTGCTGCCTGCCATGATGATATTGATTATTGTTGTTATTACTTGTTCTTGGAGTTTTTCTTGGCAAAATCTCCACAGGGGTTTTCTGGGGCTGAGAGAGTGTGCATGCATATATATTTTTAATTTTTTTAATTTTTTAAAAAACAAATTATTTTTATTTTTATTTTTATTTTTTTATTTATTTTTGGTGCCCCCAATTGTCTGAGGGACAGCAACCTGGCCCCCGGCTCAAAAAGGTTGCCTACCCCTGTCCTAGAGCATATATGAGCCTGAACTAGAAGCCAAGAATACTGAACTGAGGCTGCTGGACTTGGGTCACATCATGAGATTGAGAAGACATGGCTCACTAGAAAAGATAATGATGGGTAGAAGGCAGTAGGAAAAAAGGGAAGATCTTATTGCAGGTGGATAGACACATATCAAGAAAGCTACAGTCCAGAGTCTGCAAGAGCTGAGCAGAGCAGAAAATGACGGTGTGACTTGGAGGTCTCTCACTCATGGAGTCACTCCATGACTGGGAAATGTTTCTCGGGGCCCCAAAGCAAAAACAGCTGCAAATCTTTTTGGTCCGACTCCCATTGACCCTCCATGGCCCAGATGTATGGGGCAGAGTGACCCTGGTATCCCTCCTTTCCCCGGCTGTTTGCAAAGACTGTGCTTGAGAGTTGAGCTCAGGAAGGAATCCAGTCCCCTCACCAACCCATTAACTCCATCATATGAGAACAAGGAGTCACTTGGAAAAATTAACAGCCGGCAAATTCAGAACCAATAAAAGGAAATGCTACTTTGCAGATCTCGCTGCATCCAGCCGCAGTTCATTTTGGGGGATTCTCTGTGCCAGGGGATTATAAAAGGGCTGGGTGGCTTTATGGTCCTTAATACCATTTGGAGTTATTCAGGCTGGGAGAAAACCCAGCATGATGTTTCACGCTCCATCTCAGGGGTCAAGAAGGAGCATTCTTGTTATCTGACAAACACCCTGCTGCCATTGTGGGTTTGCGGAGGAGGTGACAAGGAGGATTTATTTGGGGATTTGCTTGGGGTGGGTGGGAAGTGACGCTTGTGCTCTTTGGGGTGAAACACCCCTCAGTCATGGACACCTGCTGGCTCTGATGTCAGTAGGATGGTGGGTGCACTCTGTATTTTAATTTAAATTTTAATCCAGAGCTGGCATTCAGAACTGGTGGGGTGGGGTGGAGGAGTGTATGTTGGAAGATTTTTGCATTCTCTTTCCTCTTCCTTAGATAGATAGGGATTTCCTGCATGCACACTCTCCTTCCCTCTCATTCAAACTAACCATGTGATTTAGGTCACTCCACCTTTGAGACTAACAGACATTATTTCTAATGATTTTCAACTGAACTGCATGTTTTCCATCTTCCTCCTCTCTCAACTTTCTTTGGAAAGATGGTGAGATAAAGATTTATTCTCTACCTGAACTATTTATTCACTAGATTAGGATATGGCTTCTATGTAAATATAGATTAAAGCCATTAGTAAACTTTTGTTTGAACTTCAAGCTACTTGTGTTTGTTGTTTTTGAGTCAGTCTCAGCTCTTAAAGAAGCATAGACAACAGCACATTTCTGCTCCTCTCCAGATTTAAAGCTAGATCCTAACAGGCTTGGCTTTCACATTTTTGACATTTCAATATTTTTGTTTCCTTACTAAAGGCTGAAGTCTTAGAAAACTTACATTCCCCTACAGTATATCCCAGGGTCTTAGCCCTTTGGGGGAAAATATGAATACTGGATCTGTCCAGAAACAGCCTCCCCTAGCAAAGTTTAGTACAGGGGTCGGCAACCTACGCCCCATGGGCCGCACCCGCCCCGCCAACCCCCGCCGACCGGCCGCTGCCGTGCGCATCGCAGCTGCCATTTTGTTTGCCAAAAGGCGGCCGTGACTCGTTTGCGCATGCGCAGTACTCCTGTGCATGCGCAAATGAGTCGTGGCTGCCATTTTGTTTGCCAAAATGGTGGCTGCAATGCGTGTGGAGGCGGCGGTGGCAGAAGTGCACGCGGCGGGGTGGGGGCTGCGCACGCGCGCATGAGCGTGCGCACCGCCGTTCCCCCCCCCAGGCCCACTGGAAGACCTGGGGACCAGCGACCGGCCCCAGGTAAGGTAACGTTGCCGACCCCTGGTTTAGTAGATGCAATGTGCCTCGATCTTCATTATCTTCATTATCTCTACCTGGCTGAGACTGACTTAAGAAAGTAACATCAGATTATTATCTAAAGGACTTCACTAATTTCTTTTCGAATGCACATCACTTGCAGTGCCTACATCCTAGCTAACTAAGGGGCTGTCCAGACCGGCCAAAAGGGCTGGCCTGAGGGTGGAGTGGGGGCATGGTGACCGCACACTGGCCACCCCGACTCCGCTCCGATGCCACTGTCATGGCGGCCACCCAAGCAGACGGTGGGCAGAGTCAGGGTGCTCCCTTGGCGCAGCATTCACACACGCTGCACCAAAGGAGCACCGAAAAACTAAAAAGAGCTGGTGGTGTGTGGTTGCTGCGGCCCCAATCTGGCAAGGAAAGGGGCGGCAGGACGCTGGCCCCTTGGCCGTCTGTTCAGCCTCTAAAGAAAGAGCTCCACCGAGCTTAAAACTTTAACGCACCAAAACTGAGAACAAAGGAGGGGAAAAGACAAAGGTTCAAAAGAGGAGGTTGATAGAGAAGGTGGAGTTTTTATATCGCCTTCGACCCTAGAGGTTTCTCACATGGTGTAGTTCATGGAATAATGGACTCCTAAAGCTGGGAGCGACCTCAAGGGCCATCCATTCTAACCTCCTTCTGGCCATGCAGGAAGACACCGTCAAAGCACTCTCTGGGACAGATGGCCATCCAGCCTCTGCATATAAACCTCCAAAGAAGGAGACTCCATCACCCTTTGAGGCAGCAGCATCTTCCATTGTCAAACAACTCTTACTGTCGATAATCTCTTTTCCTGGAGCTTGCATCCATTGCTCCATTGTGTCCTAGTCTCTGGAGCAGCAGAAAACAAGCTTGCTCCCTCCTCAATATGACATCCCTTCAAATATTTAAGCATGGCTATCATATCACCTCTCAGCCTTCTCAGACGGAGGTGCTCACGATAGCAGCCCCGAAACCAAGAATTGGGTTGTAACCTCTAGTCCTGGATGGGGTCACACTCTCCTCCAGTGACTGTGTTCGCAGTCTGGGGGTGCTCCTTGATTCGTCGCTCCTGATGACAAATCAGGTAAATGCGATGGTCAGGAGCGCCTGTTATCAGCTTCAGCTGATACGCCAGCTGCGCCCTTTTCTGGGAGTAAGGGATCTTGAGACCGTGGTGCAGGCGCTGGTAACCTCCCGTCTAGATTTCTGTAATGCACTCTACATGGGGCTACCCTTGTGCCAGGTTCGGAAGCTACAATTAGTTCAAAATATGGCAGCCAGGCTTGTCTCTGGAACATCTCGGAGGGACCACATTACTCCGGTTTTGAGGTCCCTCCACTGGCTGCCCATTCGCTTCCGGGCCCAATACAAGGTGTTGGTTATTACCTTTAAAGCCCTAAATGGCTTGGGTCCAAGTTATATCAGAGACCGCCTCCTCCCGTATAATCCTCCCCATGCACTCCGCTCCTCTGGGAGGAAATTTTTGGAGATGAGGAAAACGAGGCTCTCCACAACCTCCCAGAGGGCCTTTTCTGTACTAGCCCCCAAGCTCTGGAACGACCTGCCGGACGAGATCCGTCAATTAACATCCTTGGATAGCTTTAAAAAAGCTATAAAGACGGATCTCTTCCGGCAGGCCTTTCCAGACTAGAAAAGATCAGCCTCGGATGATCTTATAATTTACATCATTTATGTTACCTGGTTCCCCTATTGAGGACAATCTGAAACACCTTAGGGAGTTATAGATACTGATACTGAATTGTAAAGAATTGATTTTATTGTGTTATTACTGTTTTTAATTGTAATCGTTTAATGCTGTTTTAAGGGTGGGAGGGATGTGTTTTGTACTGTTTTTATGTTGTAAACCGCCCTGATTGGGAAACCATTGGGCGGTATATAAATAAAATTTTATTATTATTATTATTATTATTATTATTATTATTATTATTATTATTATTATTATTATCTTCTCCAGGCTAAACATCCCCAGCTCCCTAAGTCGTTCCTCATAGGGCTTGGTTTCCAGACCCTTCACCATTTTGGTCTCCCTCCTGTGGACACGCTCCAGTTTCTCCACATCTTTTTTGAATTGTGGTGCCCAGAACTGGACACAGGATTATTCCAGGTGGGGCCTGACCAATGCAGAACAGAGTGGCACTATTCCTTCCCTTGATCTAGATACTATACTTCTACTAATGCAGCCTAGAATCATATTTTCTCTTTTAGCTGCTGCATCACACTGTTGACTCATGTTCAGCTTGTGGTCTACTAGGACTCCTACATCCCTTTGCTTAGGTACACAAAATATTTATGACTGTGCATTGCAGTGGATAGCAGAGCAAATAGAGAAACTTGCATGTAAGGCAAGCCTAGACTATCTAAAATCTCAACAGCAATGAAGGAGTGGGTTGGGGAAAGAGAATGCGTCCCTTGTCCTCATGCCAGCCTTGCCCATGGCTGCTTTTATGCCATTCCTCATCAATTCATGCTTGATTCTTGAACCAAAACCTTGGATAGGGCCTTTACGGACTGCCAGAAATAGTGCAACTTGAAGCCACTTTAACTGCCCTGGCTCAGGGCTAAGGAATCATGGGAACTGTAGTTTATTGTTGCACCAGAGCTCTCTGACAGAGAAGGCTCAATGTCCCAGAAAAAAAATACAATTCCCATGATTCCCTAGCATTGAACCAGGACAGTTAAAGTGGCCTCAAGCTGCACTATTTCTGCAGTCTGTAAAGGCCCATAGTTCCCTGCATTAAACCCCAAACTAAATGGACCCTGGACCCACAGACTTCCACATCCCTTTATTTGTGTCCCAAAGGTTGCTGGAAGTCTGTCTTTATAACCCAATTCAGGAGCTCGCACTCAGCTCCATTGGAGGCAGCGGGTGGTAGATGCCCTTCTGCTATTTGTCAGGGATCTGGTCAGTTAAAAGGTGCAAGCTGCATGCACCCAAAGAAGGCCTGGCAGATTTCAACTGTGCACATTCATTATCTCATTCCTCTTTTAAACTACAAGAAAGGAGATTTTGGCTAAATATTGCGAGGAATTTCCTGGTGGGAAGAGCTGTTTTCTTCCCAGTGGCATGCACTCCATAGAAAAGTGAAGGTGTGTTCATTGCAGGCTTTTTTAAACAGAAGCCGATTAAGCTGAGGATGCCTTGCATTTGGGAATGGGTTGAGCTAGGTGGCCTTTGGAGTCCCCCTTCTAACTCTACAGCCTGTGATTCCATGAAAAGCCAAATGCCCATGATACTGCCAATGTCACGTTTCACGTCCCATACAGATTGGCACTTAGCCTTCGGCACGTGCCTCTAACCCTTAACCAAAACGCCATAAAACTGTCCACTAACCAAAGCAGTGGCAAGCGGGGAAATGGCCTTTAGCTTCCAGGCGTGATTCTTGTGAATAGTGCCCACAGGGATGGTTAATATCTCTGGTTTATTGAGCCAGCCTCAGCCTTGTCTCGCTGCTTTTTCCCAGGGTAAGTGGGGAGTCTGTCTTCTGCCTTGCCCACCTCTTGGGCTGCGTCCCTTGTCTTCATGCCAGCCTTGCCCATGGCTGCTTTTACGCCATTCCTCACGCTGGCGGATAAATAATAATAATAATAATAAATGGGACAATAAAACAAAGATGGGACAGAGGGAAAAGGCCAGCCAAATCCAAACCAGTTTGAGAGGTGCTTTGCTAAGGGTGCTGCTGGGCATTGCCTTCCATTGCTTTTTCAGTCCCCCAGCTTTGTCTGGAAAGTGCCAGGGATGCTCAAGTTGAATCCAAAAATGTTGCATTGTTATTGTTCTTTTTTTTTTTTTTAAATGTGTTTGGTTCTAAAATTGGAAGGGTTGTCTATCATAGAATCCAAGAGTTGGAAGGGACCCCCAAGGGCCATCCAATCCAACCCCTCGCCATGCAGGAACTCACAGTCAAAACTCACAGACAGATGGCCATCTAGGTTCTCTTTAAAGTAGGAGACTTCACCACGCTCCAAAGCAATGTATTATTTCACTGACAAACAGCTCTTACTGTCAAAAGGTTCTTCTAATGTTTAGGTGGAATCTCTTTTCCTGTAGCTTGCATCCAAGTCTAGGACACAAAGATCTCTGGCACCCCAAAACAAAGAACGCAAAAGAGTGTCCAAAGTGACAGGTTAGTGTCACCCTGGTGGAAACAACCAGGAAAAACTCACAGCCACGGTCAGGTCTGTGGGTTCCCCACTGCTTCCCATGCCAATCCTACATCCACACCCCTTGGGGCACCCATGCTGCAGCCAGGCCTTCCAGAGAGAAAACGACAACCCAGAGTGATTGTGCTCCCGAGCTCCTTTCACACATTCACTGAAAATGAATGAGTGGGACTGAGGGGCAGCAGACTCACAGTGACCTGCCTACATGTGAAAGGGATCTAGGAGCCCTAGCAGACCACAAGTTGAACATGAGTCAACAGTGTGATGCCGCAGCTCAAAAGGCCAATACGATTCTAGGCTGCATCAATAGAAGTATAGTATCTAGATCAAGGGAAGTCATAGTGCCATTCTATTCTGCTTTGGTCAGGCCTCACCTGGAATAATCCTGTGTCCAGTTCTGGGCACTACAATTCAAAAGGCATGTGGACAAGCTGGAGCATGTCCAGAGGGGGGCAACTAAAATGGTGAAAGGTCTGGAAACCCCCAAGCCCTATGAAGAATGGCTTAAGGAGCTGTGTATGTTTAGCTGGAGAAGAGAAGGTTAAGGGATGACATGATAGCCCTGTTTAAATGTTTGAAGGGGTGTTGCATTGAGGATGGAGCAAGCTTGTTTTCTGCTGCTCCAGAAAATAGGAGACAATGGAGCCTCAATGGATGCAAGCTCCAGGAAAAGAGGTCTAGCTGAACATTAGGAGGCAATTCCTGACAGTAAGAGCTGTTTGACAGTGGAAGAAGCTCCCTTGGAGTGTGGTGGAGTCTCCTTCCTTGGAGGTTTTTAAACAGAGGCTGGATGGCCATCTGTCCCAGGGAGTGCTTTGATTGAGAGTTCCTGCATGGCAGAATGGGGTTGGACTGGGTGGCCCTTGGGGTCTCTAGGATTCTATGATTCTAGGTGCAGATGGAGGCAAGGGCTGGGATTCTGGTTGGTGTCTTTTGCCTGTGCGAGTTCCCCTAAGGAAGCAGCTGGAGGTTTTGTGGTCCAGGCTTGTGGCGGTGGATTTGTGTCTCTGTAGTGCCATTGAGCAGGATGGCACAAGGGGAGTGCGGGGGGTAGAGACCTCGCCAGGGGATGCCTTGGGGTGACGCTACTGCTCCCCAAATATCTGCCTTTTGCCATTTCCCTGTGTCCCTTTAAAATGCTAAAGAGATGGAGTGAGGGGGGCAAGGCTCAGTCGGAAGAGAAAGGAGAGGCTCCACTTTTTTGGAGGGGAAAATTAAATTGTTTTTAAAAAATTCTATAAAAAATATCTTACCAAATTTTCACTTTAACGGCACGAAACAATGTACAACTGAATACATTTAGGCTGTGCGTATGATTGTTGTTGGGTGCCTTCAAGTCCCTTCTGACTTATGGTGACCCTAAGGCAAACCTCTCATGGGGTTTTCTAGGCAAGTTTCTTCAGAAGGGGATTGCCATGGCCATCCTTTGAGGCCAAGAGAGTGTGACTTGCCCAAAGACAACCAGTCAGTTTGCGTGGCCAAGCTGGGATGGGAACTCTGGTTTTCAGAGTCCTTGCCCAATGCTGAAACCACTACGCCACGCTGCCTCATATGATGTTGTAATGTATTGTAATGTAAAGGGTACTTCTAATTTTACTAGTGGTTTATATCACAACGGTTGCCATTATATTCAGGGAATTACAAGTGATGAATTCCTGCATGGCAGAAAAGGAGTGGGTCTAGATGGCCTCTGGGAGTCTCCTCCAGTTCTAGGATTCTGGAGAGCTGAAGTTCCCCTCTGGGTCCATTTTCCCATTTCCAGAGCTCAGATTGCAGGAAAGGAGGTTTCCAACCAGCGTTCCTACAAATCTCTCCAGCCGCTGGGATCAGCCTGGGCCATTTTTCCTGCTTTCCTTTTCTTTGCCCTTCAGAAACTGGGAGGATTTCATGGGTGACTCTAGTCTAGAGCATTATGGAAATGCTATAAATCCTCCATCTAACAAGGGCTTGGGCTGGGAAGGGCCTTTGACCCTCATTGGTGGCCGCCTCTGAGTGGACAATAAACCTGATTTATTGGCTCAGCCCAAATAACAGCAGCCAGAGTCTTAAATTTCATTAGGTGATAAATACGGAGAGCGGATCAATTTGGTAGGAAAGCCAGTTAACCCATGCAGGATCCCGCACTGATCTTGGAGCATGGTGCATCGGAGAAAGCCCCGGATTTAATCTCATCAGGACACGGAACACCTGTCTACACACAGGAATAAAACTGATTTCACCCTCGGGCCCTTTCTTCTCAGGCTGTACTTTGGGAGCCGTAGTTCATCGGATTGGACTAGAGCCTTCTAGTAGCGAAGGGTTCCAAGGGTGCATCTACACTGTAGAAATAGTCAGATAAAGTGTTTTGATACCATTTGATCTGATTGATATCAGTTATCAGTTTGATACCACTGACGACAGGGCTCCATCCTACAGAATGCTGGGATTTGTAGTTTCGTGAGGCACCAGGACTCTGTGGCAGAGAAGGCTAAAGACTCTGTTAAACTATAAATCTCAGGATTCCATAGGAGTTACAGCACTTAAAGCGGGGTCAAACTGCATTATTTCCACAGTGTAGAGGCAGCCCCATTCTCTCAACTGAACTACAAATCCCAGGTTTCCATAGGATGGGGCTGCAAAAGTTAAAGTGGCATGAAAGGATACTACACACACACTCCCAGTGTGCTCCCTTAGGCTTCAATACTCAAGTCTATAAGTCCCTCATCAAACTTCAAATCCCAGAATGCCATAGGATGGAGCCATGGCAGCTAAAGTGGGCTCAAAATGCTGCAACTGTATGGTGTGGATACGTCCTGAAGGGAATCTGCTTGGGTTGTATGTTGTCTCTTTCACACTACACATCATAGCATTATGATACCACTTTAACTGCCAGAGCTCTGTCCTATGCAATGCTGGGATGTATAGTTTGGGTAGGGATTTGGAATTCTCTGCCAAGGCTCCTTCAGGAGATGGTTCTGTAGGGGGATTCTGGGAGTCGTAGTCATGACACAGTAAGGTTTCCAGGCTGTGAAAGAAAGTTATCCGAAGCACCGATGCCTTCCAGTGCGGCTAGCTAAAAATAAAAATGCCGGCACGGCAAAGCGGTTTGAGTGTTGGTTTAAGACTTTGGAGACTGAGCTCAGCCCTAAAACCCACTGGGTGACCTTGGGCAAGTCACACTCTCTCAGCCTCAGAGGGAAGCAACGGCAAACTCCTCTGAACAAACCTTGCCAAGAAAGCTCCAGGATAAGTTCACCTTATATAGGATCTCTATAGCTCAGAAACGCCTTGAAGGCGTACAACAAGGACCACAAATGAGGAAGGCGGCATGCGCGGGGGAAGGGTTGGGCCCCACGGGGGGGGGGGGGAGGACCACGTATGTCTCCATCCATGGTGCCTTCACACCTGTGTGCTCTCTTTTCCGTACCCCAAATCCAGGTGGTGAAAGTGGTCGGCAGCAACATCTCCCACAAGCTGCGCCTCTCCCGGGTGAAGCCCACGGACGAAGGGACCTACGAATGCCGGGTGATCGACTTCAGCGACAGCAAAGCCCGCCACCACAAGGTCAAGGCTTACCTGCGGGTGGAAGCCGAGGAGAACGCTGCGCCGCGCCGCCACAGCGCCCACGGGGGGCACCTGCAAGACACCCAGCAGCAGCAGCAGCAGCAGCAGCGGCCCTTGGGGGCCCAGACCTCCGAGCACAGTAAACTGAGTGCCCCCCACCCACAACACCAGCACCACCACAAGCCGGGCAAGGAGCTCAAGAAGCGCTCCCTGGCGGACGATGCCTCCTGTGCCCTCTAGACTGGACGGCGCTGGGTGCGAGGCTACGACGGAATGGCCTGGCGGGGCTCCTTCCTCCTCCTTCTTCTCCTCCTCCTCCTCTTCTTCCTCCACGCTCACAGTGCCCTGCCCCTTCCTTTTGCCGAGACCGGGGCGGCCGGAACAGCGTTGGGCCCTGTGGAATTGGCAGGTGGCACCCACGCCACAAAACCCCAGGCAGCCCTTTCCCCTCTCTCCCCTTTCCCATTCGCATGACAACCCTCCGCCATCACTGTCCCTCTCCTCTCGGCCACCAGCTAGATATACATATTGTTAAACCTTCCTTTCTAACTCTCCGTTCTCCTCCGAAGGAACCCTGGCGTCCATCTTGCGCAAAATGGAGCCACTCCGACGGACGTACTGTTGGACTGCGGGGGTACCACTTTTGACCAGTGAATGGTCCTCTGGCCAACCCCAGCCCCACCCACGTGGGTCCTTCCCATGACCGAGAAGATGGCGGTTGGTGTCCCATTTGACTCCTGGGCAACTAAGAGATGATGATGATGATCCCAAGGTGGATCCCGTAGATGGAAGACGCCAATCTGCAGTTGGCTTCTACGCTTCCGTTGGTGAGTTCTCCTGCCTCTTGGGTAGGAGAAGGCTTGTTCGTGAGGAACCCAGCCTCTGAAACATGTCTGCACCGATGGGAAGAAGACCAGTTGGCTTCTCTGGGAAATACTTAAGGTCCTTCCACTGCCCAAAAGAAAACAGACATGGACTTGAGGTCACCGGACCCCTTGCTGTGGGGAGACTTGAACCCAAAGCTGGACGTTACTTCACAGAAGGACCCCTTCAACCCCCTCTGGACCAAACCGCCCTCCTTGCAATTGTCACGGCTACTTTCCTTCGGGCCGGTGTGAACCCCTCCGGGTTGTCTTCCCCTTGCTTTGTAAAATGAGAGGGAGTGGGATGTGTGTCATTTTGAATCCTGACTAGTGATTGCTCTATGTTACGATGAAAATGGACGATTGTCAATCTAAGGCAGGGGTAGGCAACCTTTCCTTCCCCTTTAAGGGCCAAGGGACTTCAGCTCCCAGAATCCCAGGAGCTATTGGCCAACATGGGACTATTGGCCAACATGGCTGAGGCTTCTGGGAGCTGAAGTCCCTCCTTGGCCCTTAAAGGGGAAAGGTTGCCTACCCCTGATCTAAGGGACCGGTTCTCTCTCCCTCCGTATTGCCCCATGGCCAGGCAATAATGCTCCCCTGACAAGGTCCCTGGGGGGGGGGTCCAGGGGTCCCAAAAGGCCCATTCAAGCCCACTCCCCTTCTGCCTTGGACTCTGGCCTCTCTTAGGGGATGAGAACAAGGATGCTTCTTTTGTAACTGAAGGCAACGGAAAACGCAGCTTTCTTGGAGGAGAGAGAGATGCAGAGTCAATGAGGAAGGAGTAATAGATGAAAATTCCTGGGGCTCAGTGGTCCAGAAGGGACCCCAAGACTCAATGATGTTGCATTTGTTTTTGTCTTGAGCATCCCCAAATCCCGTACTTTTTCATCTGGCGAGAGAATGAGAAATGGGTCCCAGCTGTGCTCACGACAAACCGCCAATCCTTTTGGTACTCACTAAAATGGCCACAGGTGACATAGCAGACGTTGAGAGGGTCTCTCCGTTGTGAGTGCGGCTGGTCCCTGTTCTTCCAACTTTCAGGGATGGAGGCGAGGAGCGCAGGAGGCAAGACTGCATAAAACCTTGCAAAAAGGTGTCTTGCAAAAAGAGGGACTCAATCAGAGATTTCTTGGGGGGGGGGGGGGCTTGAGTTCTTGCCTGAGTCGAGATGTGGGCTTGACGTGTGTGGACTGGCCATAGTCTTGACTCTTGATAGAGAGGGCTGCCCCATGTTGCTGTTTCAGGACCTAGCAGCCCTAGTTGGGTTGCCCAAAAGATCTCTTTCATCCGGGTTGCCATTTGTCCCGTAAAACCTGGGAAATCCCGGATTGAAGGGACTACTAAAAAGTGCTGAGGTTAAAACATAAGGATGGAAACATTGCAATGATTAATGTGTTGAATTTGCATAATCAGAATGCCATTTAATAATATGCGTTATGCTAACAATGTGCATAATAGGCAAATCAGGTGCCCGGATACGAGAGGTTGGAATATGGCAACCCTACCTTTCATGGAAACCCAAACCCACCCCTTTTGGGCCGCAGCAAACAGATGCAGCCTGGTAGCCAAAGCGTCTCTCTGAATATTCATAACCTCATACATTTCGTAGGTGAAAACAAATGTGGATGTGGTCAAGCAAAATCAGAGCGTGGTCAAGATGGCAAAAGTTCTTAATGAGGAAGAACAGACCAGCGAGGAGACGCTGCAGCAGTTAGCTTTTGCCTGAGCCTACTGGGAAGGGAACCATTCCCTCTCCTCTGCCCTCCTCCTTGCAGAGGCAGCACTCTCACTCTGAGATTCTTCCCCCACTCTTTTTGGATTGGAGAAAAGGGTCCAGTCTCTGAGAAACAGGAACATTAGTGATGGTTAGATATGGAGTGCTTTGGAGATATTCTCCCTCCACTGCCCTCCTCTTTTCCCAGGGTTTAGGGATAGGCTGTCACACCTTCCAACATTTCAAAGTAGTGGTCAAGCTGGCAAAAGTTCTCAGCAAAAAAAACTAGACAAGCTAGGAGAGGCTGCCGCAGTTTGCTTTTTCCTGAGTTGACTGGGAAGGGAAAGATTCTCCCCCCCTTCTTCTCCTCTTTCCACTACTGAGTTAATTAAATGCAAACTAATTTTACACTTTGAACTCTGTTTGCAGCAACTGAAGTAAGGAAGTAAGGAGGAGGAGGAAAGAGAAACCGGGACATTTTTAAAGGAGCTGAAAAAGTGGGATGGCAGAGGGTTAATCGGGACTTTCCCTGTTAAATTGGGACCGTTGGAGAGTATGAGTTTTTATTTTCTTTTTGGAGAAACCATCATTACAAAATAAAATGTTCCTTACAACACTGGCGTTTGCACTAGAATTCCACTAATTATTTTTTGGGGGGGGGATTGTTTCTTGCAAAAGATTACCATCTCCAATTCAGACTCCCAATAACTATCCCTGCAGTATACTCTTTATATTGTATATTATTGTTTTCTTTTTTAATTTATTATTATTATTATTATTATTATTATTATTATTAGCAAGTGTTAACACACATTGAACAGTTCACAGATAAACACATACCACTTTACACAAACAACCTCCGTATATCTACATACCTTGACCCAGCATACCACATATTACACATATTGAATCCCTACTAAAACTAAACGCTAAAACAAAACTTCCTAGTCTCTACATTCTGAATATTTCTTTTATTACCCATTTTTGCTTTTATTTCTTTGCCAATTGTACGCTTCTTATTTATGTTAACTGCTATTTCTTATTCCATATTCGTTAATTTCTTATTCTTTATTTCATTAATTCACTCCTATTTGTACCCACCTTCTTCCCATGGTTATTTTTGATTTTATCCTGAATCGTTACTTTTCTTCAGTACTAGTTGTATTTCTTCTGATATATTTGACCATTCCTCCTTAAATCTATCTATTGATTTATTTCCAATCAGACAGGTTTGTTTGTCCATTTCTATATAGTCTAACATGTTCCATAACCATTCTGATATCAATGGACATTTCTTTCTTTTTTCCAGTTCCTCTACATTGTACATCAAGGAGCTGGTATTCTCTGTGTATCCTCTCAAGAGAGTCGGGAAGGAAAGAATATTCAAAATTATTCAAACAAAAATTATACAAAATCCAGGGTGACCAGATGTCATCGCCCCAAAAGAGGGCAAGGCACCACAAAATGTAGGACATTCCCAAATAAATGCTAAAAACACCAGCGTCAGTGTAAGTTCATGCTTCTTGGTCATGCTGAAAATGGAGGACATTTTGGAATTCTTCCTGCACAGGAGGTTGAAATGTAGGACATGTTTGGGGAAAGGAGGACATCCGGTCACCTGCCAAAATCACGTTCCTGATGAGAAGAGTCCTGGACTGATGAAAACTTTTGTAGACATTTTGAGCAGAAATTTCACATGTAATATTTTTATGCAGAAAACAGCATTTTTGGGAGATATTTCCCCTTCTCTGTCAGAGAGCTCTGGTGCCACAGCAAACTACAAATCCCAAGATTCCATAGCATGGAGCCATGACAGTTAAAGGGGTCTCAAACTGCATTCATTCTGCAGTCTGGCAGCAGACAGAGTAGGAACGGTTGCAAATGTGCTGGAAATTTGCAGTGCTGGAAACTGATGCAAACTTTTATTTGGAGGGCAGAACTCTTATTTGGGGGAGCACTGAAATCCCCCTGCCCCATAGCTACACCCCGCTTTCTCTCTCTCCAGACATCTTCCAAAAGAGGCTAGACAGCTCCCTGGTGGAGATGCTCCAGTTCAGTGGTTCCCAAACTTTGGTCCTCCAGATGTGTTGGACTTTAGCTCCCAAATCCCAAATGTTGGCCCAGCTTGGTGGGGCTTCTGGGAGTTGAAGTCCAAAACACTTGGAGGACCAAAGTCTGGGAACCACTGCATATCCTACATTGGATTTGGACTCAGTGGCCCTTTCTATGATTCTCGTATTCTAGGCTTTCCTATCACCAAGAGGACAAAGTATAGGATTGCAGGCTGGTATCATCAATGATACCATCAATCCCCCTGAAAAAGAATAAACCCTCTCTTTTGGGGGCAGTTTTCAATAACAGACACCCAAGAAGTTCAGCAATCCCCCTCCTCACCTTCTCCACCATTCCTCTGGTATATATTTCTATTTGCTTTGTCTGGAGGGAGGCCACAGCATAAAATACTTTGGAGAGGAAATCTACCCAGGAAGGCTGTGCAAATATTTTTCTTGGGCGGTAGGTCTTGTTTTCTTGGAAGGTTAGAAACTGGTTAGAAATTCAATAGGGATGACTTTTGGAATACAGTCTCCTTCCACCCCCTTGTTGGGCTCAGGGGGTCAGACTGGATGACATCAAGAGACCCCTGTCTATCCCAAGGTATTGTAGGCACTGCAAATTCTTCCCTGACATCCGGTGGAGGGGAAAGAGGTAGGCAGCTTTCTTGGCATGGACCAGATGGACCAGTCTGTGACCCGCTGAAGTGAATAAATCATCTTCAAATGGGCCTGGTGTTTTGGTGTCTTTATTTGCTTGCTAGACTTGGAGGGTGGTGAAGTCTCCTTCTTTGGAGGTTTCTAGGCAGAGGCTGGATGGTCATCTCTTGGAGGAATGGGGTTGGACTGGATAGCCTTTGGGGTCTCTGCCAACTCTAGGATTCTATGATTCTAAGACCAAAATGGAAACAAAAAACTCTTTATTGGGAGTAGTTTAGGGAGCTGGGTATGTTTAGCCTAGGAAAGAGAAGGTTAAGAGGGGAGATGATAGCCATGTGTGAAGGGATGTTATATTGAGGATGGAGCAAATTTGTTTCCTGCAGCTCCAGAGACTTAAAACATGGAGCAATGGATGCAAGCTCCAGGAAAAGAGATTTCACCTCAACATTATGAGGAACTTCCTGACAGTAAGGGCGGTTCGACAGTGGAACACGCTCCTTCCTTGGAGATTTTGGTGGAGTCTTCTTCTTTGGAGGTCTTTAAATAGAGGCTGGATGGCCATCTGTCGGGGATGCTTTGATTGTGAGTTCCTGCATGGCAGAATGGGGTTGGACTGGATGGCCCTTGAGGTCTCTTCCAAGTCTACTGTTAGACACCAGGCCAACTTGGTGCAATGTCAGCTGATTTAGAAGAGGTTTGGTAAGTTACTTTTGGGGACTGCACTTTGCCAAAGCCTATAGACAGCCTGGCTCTTGGCTCATTCATTGCATAGCCCAAAAGGCTGACAGAGGAAAGGCTTCTCCTTAAGGCTGCCAGGTTAGTAGCATTCCAGGCCTTGAGATGTCAGAGCCCAAGCCCAAGAAAAAGGAACGATGTTTGGTGTTGTCATAAGGGAGCAAGCATTGGTGATGCCGTCAATCATGGGATGTCCTATTGAGGATGGAGCAAGCTTGTTTTCTGCTGCTCCAGAGACTGGAACCCAGAGCAATGGGTTTGAACTCCAGGAAAAGAGATTCCACTTCAACATTTGGAAGAACTTCCTAAAATTATAAGCTGTTTGATAGTGGAAGATGCTGCTGCCTGAGAGAGCAGTAGAATCTCCTTTGGGGATTTTTAAAACAGAGGCTGAATGGCCATCTGTCCGGGGGAGAGCTTTGGCTGTGTCTTCCTGCATGGCACAATGGGCTTGGACTAGATGGCCCTTTGGGTCCCTTCCAACTCCATAATTGAATGATTCTATGCTGCATTAAGGATCAAGCATAGTTGCCGAGAGCATGTCGTTCCAGCAAACAAAATGTGCAACAGCAGAGACCATAACCTCCCAACATGTAGCAGATGGAAACCAGGACACATGTGGGACATTATCACACGCGGGTCTCAAAGCAGCAAGAAAGTGGTATGGAATCAATCCAGAACTATACCGGTATAGACCCCACAAGACGGAAATGGCTATCAGACGCAACTAGCATCATTGCGCAATTGACGAAACTGCGATAGATATGCTCCCGGGAACCGTATCTGCCGTTCACACACAAGTGAGAAGATCCCCTCCAGAACCCAGCAAGGATGTTCTTGCACATGCGCAGAAACAGGACAGCCGCGGCTGTCACACACACACACACACACACACACACCTTTCCAAGCCTGGAAGCCTGGTTGCTTTCCTTGGGATGAGGCCGGGGTCTGAGCCCGGCCTCGTCCCAAGGAAAGCAACCAGGCTTCCAGGCTTGGAAAGGTGTGTGTGTGTGTGTGTGACAGCCGGCTGTCACACACGCACGCACACCCCTTCCCAAGAGAGAGCCGCTCTGAACAGACGTCCTCAGAGCAGCTCTCTTTCTCGGCTTGGGTTGGGAAGGGAGACACACCCCTTCCGACGCCTGCGCGGGGCCTGGGCTCCACGATACGTATCTCGTGATCAGACATACGGCGAAAGCAGCATCATTGTGGTATCATTCCGGTCGCGCACTTGCAATTCCCCAAGAAACTAGCATTCAAAAGAACGGGGATGATGCCGCATTGGGACGGGGTTGGGACGGGGTTGCGTGCGACGTCGTGTGAACACACGGGAAAAAGAACCGCAATGGGACGGGATTGGGTGAAGATTCTTTCTGCTTTAGGCCCCGTGTGATAACGTCCGTGGCCAAGTCACATCCGAATGTGGTCAAAATGGCAAAACAATTCTCAATAAGGAAGAAGAGACAAGTTGGAAAGCCTGCAGCAACTTCTGCAGTCCAGCTCCCTTCTTCCCTCCATTGAGTTGACTGAATGCAAACTCGTTTTGCCTGTTGAACTCAGTTTGCAGCAACATGGAGTAAGCTGAAGACAAAGGGGGTAAGGAGAAGGAGGGAGAAACCAGAACATTTTAAAAGCAGTTGGGAAAATGTAGGATTAATTGGGATTGTCTCCACCAAACTGGGACAGTTGGGAGGGTATGGCCATAGATGTGCCTTCATGGACATGCCAGCCCCAGATTAAAACCTGGGAAAGCCGGCTTAAACTGTGGCAAGTTTCAGAGACTCCATAGCACCACCCAAAAGTGTGTTTCATTCTGATGGACATTCTTGTGTTTTATTCTTGACACAAGAGCTAGGAAGAGTGTTGTGACAGCAGGGGCTGTCTGAAACTGGAACAGACTCCCTCGGAGGGCTACCGTTTCCGTTGCACCAGAAATTTTTAAAAAGAAGTTGGATGACCACTTCTACATAGAGTTGCCTGGTGGAAAACTGTAGAGGTCTCCTGCACCTTGAATGGTTGGGTGGTGATTTGAACATTGGACTAGAACTCTGTGACCAGGGATCAAATCCATGTTCAGCCACAGAAACCTTTGAGTGACCTTGAGCCAGTCACATGCTCTCAGCCTCAGGGGAAGGCAATAATGGCAAACCTCCTCTGAACAAACCTTGCCAAGAACAACCCACAATAGGGTTGCCTTAGGGTTGCCATATATCGGAATCTAGTTGAAGGAACACAACAACATCGAAAAATGGTAGAACCAGAAGGTATCCTAAAGGGACATCTAGTCAAGCCCCTTTCTGCCAGGGAAGGGAATCCACAGCTGAAGCACCCCTGGCAGATGGGCATCCAATCTGTGTTCAAAGATTGCCAAAGAAAGAGAGCCCACCGCTTTTTCAGGTATCCCATTCTACCCTGTGATAGATACATTTGCTTTAGTGTCTTCTTAAGTAGGAAATGAACGGAGGACACACAATAATTAGATTCTAGGCTGCATCAATGGAAGTATAGTTGTCTAGATCGAAGGAAGCCATAGTGCCTCTCCAGAGACTAGGACCCAGAGCAATGGATGCAAACTACAGGAAAAGAGATTCCACCTAGACATTAGGAGGAACCTCCTGACAGTAAGAGCTGTTTGACAGTGGAAGATACTTTGTCGGAGGTTGCTGGAGTCTCCTTCTTTGGAGGTCTTTAAACAGAGGCTGGATTGCCATCTGTCGGGGATGCTTTGGTTGTGATTTCCTGCATGGCAGTTTGGGGTTGGACTGGATGGCCCTTGGGATCTCTTCCAACTATGATTCTATGACCCCTAACAGATGGCCATCCAGCCAGTCTTTAAAAACCTCCAAAGAAGGAGACTCCTTGGCAGCATCTTCCATTGTCTAACAGCTCTCACTGTCAGGAAGTTCCTCCTAATGTTGAGCTGGAATCTCTTTTCCTGTAGCTTGAGTCCATTGCTCCATTGCAGTTCATAAGATCATAGAAGCATCTAATTGGAAGAGACCCCAAGGACCATCCAGTCCAGCCCCATTCTGCCATGCAGGAACTCTCAACCAAAGCATCCCTGACAGATGACCATCTAGCCCAGGGGTAGGCAACCTTTCCCCTTTAAGGGCCGAGGGACTTCAGCTCCCAGAAGCCTCAGCCATGTTGGCCAATAGTCCCATGTTGGCCAATAGCTCCTGGGATTCTGGGAGCTGAAGTCCCTCGGCCCTTAAAGGGGAAAGGTTGCCTACCCCTAATCTAGCCTTTATTTAAAGACATCCAAAGAAGGAGACTCCATCATTCTCCAAGGGAGGGTCTTCCACTGTCAAACAGCTCTTACTGCTATGAAATTCCTCCTAATGTTGAGACAGAATCTCTTTTCCTGGAGCTTGCATCCATTGCTCCATGTCCCAGTCTCTGGAGCAGCAGAAAACAAGCTTGCTTTATACCTTGATATGACATCTCTTTAGATATTTAAACAGGGCTATCCTATCACCCCCTAACCACCTCTTCTCCAGGCTAAACATACCCAGCTCCCAAACTTTTTCCACATAAGGCTTCATGGTTTCCAGACCTTTCACCATTTTGGTGGACCTCCTCTGGACATGAATTGTGGGGCCCAGAACTGGACACAGGATTATTCCAGGTGATGCCTGACCAAAGCCGCATAGAATTGTTCCTCCTAAAATAAGACTTGGTGGTTTCCAGAACTTGTGTCACGTAAGAGAGGAGCCTCTCTGGAAGTTCAGCCCCACACATCTGCAGGGTGCAATACTTTTGCATGCACCGGTTCTTCTTGATCAGGGCCACCACGTTGTATGTCCCGTATCCAAACCATTTCATAAGCGGGGGAAATCCAACACTTCTCCTGCATGGAGAGGCCAAGCACAATCCTGCAGTGGATTTCATCTCCTCCCAGCCCTGCATTGAGCAAGCCAAGCCGCCTGAGGCTCTGCCTCTAGTTGGGAGGAAAGGGATGCAAGAGGCCATTGTGTCCATGGAGAAAGAAGCACCTGCAGGGACCTGGACATTTTTGGAAAAGTGGCAGGCAGGTTTATTCATCTTGCCTCCTTGCAAGGACTTGCCAGGGAAGGGCAAATGGCTTCCCCCCCATCCATTATCCTTTGAGAATCCTGAAATAAAAAGACTCCTAAGGCACAATGTGAACTTAGAAGTAAGTCCTCTCCATGGGTTCATTGGAGTAAATGGGCCTGGGATGGATTGCAGGCTTTCTTTATTACGTATTTCTTGGAGGGCTGAAGGACAATTGCTCTCTTAGCATTTCTTAATGTCTCGTCCGTTTTTTATGCCCTTCCGACTCATGCTCTCCAAGGAGGGCCAACCCTGGTAGTCCAATTTTTCCTGATCCTTTTAGGGGGAGCCAAGCCCCCCACCCAGATTAGTCTCAATGGGGACATTAGCCTCCTGTTTCCTCCTGTCCTGGGCAGGGTGGCCATAGGTCCTCCTTTTCCAGGACATGTCCTACATCCCAGCCTTCTCTCCAGGAGGAATTCCAAAATGTCCTCCATTTTCAGCATAGCTCAGGAGCATGAATTTGTATTTATATCAGTGTGTGGGTATATATATTTATATATAAAAACCCACACTGATATAAATATAAATATAATAGGATGGATAAGAAAATTCAATTAGAAGTAGAGAAATGAGAGTAAGGTTAAAGGAAGTGAAGTTTGAATGGATTTGTTTAATTCCAAATGGTCAAAGGAAAGATGTATTTATAATGATGTTGTCTGAACCGAACCATGTATGAAACTGTATAATCTTCCTTGGACCATTTGGAATTAAACCAATCCATTCAAACTTCACTTCCTTTAACCTTACTCTCATTTTCTACTTCTAATTGAATTTTCTTATCCATCCTATTATACCTCTTTCATATAGTATCTGAAACTCTTATCCATTAATATAAGCCTTACCAATTCACAAGTCTAGATTTAACATCCACAATACTTCTTTTTAGCGTTTTGAGGTTTTGAGGTTTTGAGATCCAGTGTGGTGTAGTGGTTTGATTGTCAGACTCTGTCTCTGGGAGACCAGGGTTCGAATCCCAGCTCGGCCATGGAAACCCACTGGGTGACCGCGGGCAAGTCACATCCTCTCAGCCTCAGAGGATGGCAATGGCAAACACCCTCTGATGAAATTTGCCAAGAAACTCCTACGATGGGGTTGCCTTACTTGAAGGCACACAGCAACAACAGATTTTATTGGGTTGCATCCTTCATTTTTTCTGAAATGTCCTACATTTTTTATTTTATTTTTGGCAGGGCCTTGTCTCTTTTGTGGTCAGGACATCTGGTCACCCTGGCCCTGGGGTACACAAACAGCTGGACTCAGTTTGGCAAGGGGAGAAATGAGGCTCTGCTCTCGGATGGAGTGAACTCTTTTTGTCTTTCCTTTCTATGCGGCGGTTTAGTGGTTAAGACGCCAATTCTGACAATTTTAAGGTCGGAAGGTTATCAGTTCGAAGCCTGGGTGCTGCATGTTGGGGTGAGCTCCCATCCCTAGTCCCAGCTTCTGCCAACCTAGCAGTTCGAAAGGATGCAAATGCAAGGAGATAGATAGGTACCACTTTGGTGGGAAGGTAACGGCGTTCTCTGCAATCCTGCTGGCCACAGGACCGCTGGATTCATCTTTGGACAATGCCAGCTCTTTGGCTTAGGAATGGAGATGAGCACCGCTCCTTATGGTCAGTTATGAGTAGACATTCATGTCAAGGGAAAACCTTTGCCTTTTATAGCTCTGGGCCCCCAAACAGCCAGACCTTCCCACTCTGAATTGCCCCCTTCCACTCCATGGCACCAGACCCCCATCCTGGGTTTTGACACTTGCTGGAGCAAGGAAGATTTTGGGACGGAGCGCAAGGGCAAGAGAATAGCTTCCTTGTGCACCAGGGACAGGCACTTCCATAAGTCACACACGCAAGCATGCCTTTCATTAAAGAACAGCCTCTTCCTTCCGGAAGGTTTTTATCCAGGTGGTTTCAAAAGTGTAAATTTTAAATGGCCAGTTTTAAATGTGGATTGTTTTAATATGCATGTCCCTTGTCTGTCCACTTAACTGATAGGTGTTTTTAACTGATGTTATGTATCTGCTGGCCTGATGTTGTTTCCCCCCCCTTGATCCATGGGTGAGGCAGGTAAGAAATAATAATAATAATAATAATAATAATTTATTATTATTATTATTATTATTATTATTATTAGGTCTAATATGCACTGCAGAATTAATGCAGGTTGACACCACTTTAACTGCAATGGCTCCATGATATGGCATCCTTGGATTTGTGATTTTATTAATTGATTTGTGGTTTTAACTGATGTTATGTATTTGTTGGTCTGTTGTTATTCCCCCTCAATCCATGGGGAGAGGCAGGTAAGAAATTATAAAAATACTCACAGCAAGCATCTATTATCATTATTATTATTATTATTATTATTTCTAACCTGCACTGCACAGAACTGATACAGTTTGACACCACTTTAACTGCCATGGCTCCATGTTATGCAATACTGGGATTTGTGGTTTTATTAACTGATTTGTGGTTTTAACTATTTTGTGTTTTTAACTGATGTTATGTATTTGTTGGTCTGATGTTGTCCCTCCCCCCCCCCCGCCCTTGATCCATGGGGACAGGCAGGTAAGAAATAAGAATAACAATAGAAAGAATGACAATATACAAATATTATTATAATATATTGTAATATTACAATAATTTCTTCTTCTTCTTCTTCTTCCTTCTATCCGATCTGCAAGTTGTTGTTGCTGTTGTTATGTCTAATCTGCAATACAGAATTAATGCAGTTTGACACCACTTTAATTGCCATGGCTCATTGCTATAGAATCCCGGGATTTGTAGTTTGTTGCGGCACTAGAGCTCTCGGACAATGAAGACTAAACATCTCACAAAACTGCAAACCATGGGATTCCAGAGGATGGAGCCATGGCAGTTTAAGGCAGTGTCAAACCCCATTAATTCTGCAGTGCAGATTGGACCTACCAGGATGCTAACCCCCTCCCTGGGGACGTTTTCACACAGGGATTTTTGTGGAGGCAATCCTACCTCCGTCTGGCGTCACTCCGGATCTTTTTTCCGTGTGTTCACACAACGTCGTCCCTAGCCACGCCCTATCCTGCGCCATCCCTGCCGCTCCCCGGCGTCCGCCCGGCTCTTTTAAATTCCGGAATTCCTGAGGAATTACACTCTTGCTGCCGGAGTCATGCCGTAATGGTGCCGTTTGCGCTGTGTATGTGAACACGACAGCCGTATCGTGGCGTATTTCCAGGTTATGGCCCATGGTTCCTCGCACCATTTCCCATGGAGGAAGCATCTTATGACGTGTATCTTACTTCCTGCTTGGATCAGGCAACAGTACGTGTATTAAGGCAATTTAAGGCAATTTATTTTTCTTTTGGTGGATATGTGGCGCCGCGCGATCAGGGGTTTGGGGGGGGGGAGATCGGGGATGGTTTCGTTGACCAGAATTCTGGGGGGGGGGGGACCTTTTTTCTTTTCTGATGTTTCTCTTTTCTCAGGTGTGGATACCTGGCTGCAAGCAACATGACGGCCGTGGAACCTGGTCGCCTATTCATCCTGCCGGCGCTATGGAGGTGTGTATTGCATGTATTCTTGGCTCATGGTACTATACTACTAGGGGCAGGACTATTTGAAGACGAGGAAAGGGACTAACCTCTTGTGGTATGCTTTTATTGAGAGCATGGTGTGGTGGTTGTTTGAACATTTTTGTACTACGACCCTGGCCTGGAGATCAATCTTGAGTTCCCCACTTGAGCATGAAATGGTGATCTTGGGCAGGTCACACTATCTCAGCCCCGGAGGCTGGCCACAGCGCACCATACCCCCCCTGTAGCTTGGCAGAGGCGTGGGGTTGAACTAATAATTATCGTTATTATTGTTATTGTTGTTATTATTGTTGTTGTTGTTGTTGTTGTTGTTGTTGCTGTTGTTGTTTTCATCATGAGCCTGACATGAATCTCTCTGGCAATAACCACAACAACGACAACAAAAATGCCACTTCGGCTTCCAGAGCTGCACCCTCTGGGATCATGGGATTTGTAGTTTGCTGAGGCCCTCATGCTCTTTATCTGACAGTTCTGAATGGCCCTTCCTATACTGAAAATCCTAGGAATGTTAAGATGGTTACCAAGTAAAAAAAGGTAGCGATTATAAAATGTACATGAGCTTGTGATGGCCCTAAAACCTGTGTCTTTTTGGTTTGCAATTTATTTCTGTAAAGTGATTATACCTTGCCTTTTCTGTCTGGCTACCAAAGTGGCTTGTAAGTTGTGGTTTTTGGCAGTTTTCTGCCCCCAAGGTTGCATTTGCATATATTTACTAATATGGACAGGCAGGTAGATAGATATAGATAAATATATATAGAGAGTATGTATGTGTATATATATATATATATATATATATATATATATGTGTGTGTGTGTGTGTGTGTGTGTGTGTGTGTGTAAATAATTGTCTATCTATCTATATTGATCTACCTATATAAAAACAGAAAGAAAGGGAGGTCAAGAGAGAGGGAGAGAGGAATGGAGGGATAGACAAGTGTGCGGAATACTGTGGTCAGTGTGTTATCTACAGAGATGGGGACACAGTACATCCCTACACATGCAATTTTGGTTTTTTCTGGATGTCTCCAACATATTTCGGTTCATCTATATTTAAAGTTTCATATATATATATATATATATATACACACACACACACACCTTATCAACATTCCTGTTCTTTGGCAAGGTGGGGAAAATCCTTACTGA